>OY015312.1:93509721-94109721 GCA_955612985.1 Cheilosia scutellata
ATATAAATTACTATATTAATAGATTAAAATTAACTGTTTTATCGGCGCGGCCGGGACGTGGGGGCCGGGCGGTGCGGGCGGGGCGCGGCGTGAACGGGACGCGACGGCGCGTTCGTCGCGGGCGAGAGAGATCGCGTTGAACGCGCCGCCAGCACCGCCCGGCCCGCGTCCCGGCCGCGCCGCACCCGCCCGCCCCACTTCCCCCCGCGCCGATAAAACAGTTAATTTTTTCCATTCTTGTTTGTCCTCTTGGATAAGAAGTCAAAGAAGAGTTACACAAAACTCTCAGAATGACTACTGAATCGTATATACGTATTAGGTACTTATCTAAGCAAAATCTAATATGCACTCGAAAGTGTCATAAAGCCAAATTGGCCTTATGACGCTTAATCAAAGTGTCATAATGCCAAATGCTAGAATTTGGCCTTATGTCACTTTCGCAAAGCGACATATGGCCAAATTTCGAGATTTGGCCTTATGACGCTTGGTCTTATGTCACGGCACCGTCTTGTTCCCGTGACACGTTCTTTTTACCTTTTGGTAAAACTTCCGAACATTGTTCCTGGAGTAACACCTCTCTATTTCCTCGATCGCGCGCCGGTGTTCTTCCCTCCTTTTCTGCTCGTAGAGCTCACGAGCTGCTCTCGTCCTTCTCTGCAGCGCCGCTTTGTAGGCCAGTTGCTTCGCTGCATGTGCTTGCCGGCACTCTTCATCAAACCAAGGGTTTCGCGGTGGTGGTCGGGTGAAACCTAGCACATCAGTTGCGGCTTTTCTGACGGCTTCTTGGCATCGATGCCACTGGTCTTCAGCACTTGATGAAGGCTGCACAGGACTTCTCGAGAGGTTGAGGGAGACGCGATCGGCAAAAGTTCTGGCGGTTTGTTGCGTTTGTAGCCGTTCAACGTTGAATCTCCTCACAGTATTTCCTCGTTGTTGTGGTGTCTGTGATATCCGCATACGTACCTTGGCTACAACAAGGTAGTGATTCGAGTCTATGTTGGCCGCTAGGAAAGTTCGAACATCTTTGCTCTAGAAAGCTGAAATTTTGCACAGAGGTTTCCTTTTGATGTATACAACCACTAAGGAAGGATTTTTCGAAATTAAACCCCTAAAGGGGTAAAAAGGGGGGTCAAAGTTTGTATGGGAAAATTTTTATTTTTCATCCGATAGACTTCAAACTCGGTTTGTGTACTCTCTATGAAAAAAAGAAATCCATTTTCTCCGATTTTGGAAATTCCTTAAAGGGGTAAAAGGGGGTTAAAGTTCGTATGGGAAAGTTTTTTATTTTTCATCCGATTGACTTCAAACTCGGTTTGTGTACTCTATATGAGAAATAAAGAAAACCGTTTTCTCCGATTTTGGAAATTCAACCCTTAAAGGGGTAAAAGGGGGGGTTAAAGTTTGTATGGGAACATTTTTATTTTTCATCCGATCGACTTCAAACTCGGTTTGTGTACCTACTCTATTATAAGAAATGAAGATAATAATTTTTTCGATTTTGGAAATTTTTCTTGGGGCCCAAGTTATTGACGATGACCCCTTTTAGGGGGAGGGCTTTTCTTATCTTAATCTTTCAAAAAAGATTGGGAACCGCTGCCTTAAAGTAAAAGACCTCACTTATTATATTAATATATAGCTGACAGTGGAATGACATTTTTAGTGACTTAGGCGCACTATTCGTGAACCAATTATCTATTACATGCGCTCCACATTTTTTTACATAATAATTTACATACATTTTACAAGAATTTGCTATCTATACAAATTAGAATCACAAATGTTCAGCAGGACAATGCGTTAGGGATTATAAATCTGTATCTTACGAGATTATTTTATACTCAGACCTATTGCGAAGATCAACTATCAATTGAACTTGTACGCAGTCGCATCGCAGTGCATAGGTACATAATTCCTTTCAATATATGGACGCCTTTGCAAAAAAAAGGTTAATAATTCATTAACAAATTAAATTTTTAAATCAAATATGTACCTACTTACGTTTTGGAATTTAATGCCTCAATGAAACAACAGCTCCAAAAACAAGAAAAACTAAAAAACTAATTTCCTATATCCAATTTTTTTTTTTACTTTTTTTCTGTCAACAGGGGTCATAGTTTGTTTACAGTCCTGCTCAAACTGTCTAAAATGAAAACGATGAACGATTCGATTGAACGACGCAATGGAGATATTATACGAAGCAAACTAAAAACGACGTCGCTTTATTCAATCGTCTCGACGATGATTGTTTGAAAAATTACACGATTAGAGCCCTGGTAATTATGTATGTATGTATGTATATAGTTTAAATAATTTGTTTGAAAGTCGTAACAATCACTCTTCAAATTAAAAATATTTTAGAACTGTCACAATTGAGTTTTCATTCACAATAACTTTATTTGTTGCGTTATGTTAACAATCTAAGTATATGGCAAAAATGTATAGTAATTCATCAATTGAGAACGGCTAGACCGATTTGGCTCAGATTTCTTTTCAGTTGTTCGTAATTGCCAGGAGAAGGTTCTTCTAAAAGAAAATTTCGGAAAACCTCCGAAAAAGTCGGGAAATTGGAAAAACTAAAACTGATTTTTTGTGTGCAACTGTTCCGGAATGGCTTTTCGAATGGAAAAATATAAAATTCCGGAAAAACCCGAAAAATTTGACTTTGTTTCAACGAAATTTTGTCATTTTCTTTGATTCTGGCAACAATTTGGTCAAGATCTCAAAATGCGTTGACTGTTGCATCCTCTGGCATTGCTGCACATTGTTGGAAAGCGGTCGAATTGAACATTCCGCTTTGAAGCTCCAAATTTTGCACAATGACCAAGAATTCGGCGACAGCGAAATTGATGCGAGAATGCAAAATCATCATTTGCGATGAATGCACGATGGCGCATAAACGAGCTTTGGAGGCAGTTGACCGAACGACGAAGGATTTACGAGGTGATTCGATACGATTTGGTGGGGGCTATGATATTGCTCTCCGGAGATTTTCGTCAAACGCTTCCCGGCATCCCGAAATCAACTACTGCCGATGAACTTAATGCATGCCTGAAATCGTCGTCCTTGTGGCGGAAGTTGAAAGTGTCAAGAAGTTGAAATTGACCACGAACATGAGAGTCGCATTGCAGAACGACCCATCTGCTGCTGTATTCACTGCAAATTTTTGCGAGTTCACATCGTCGAAGGAGGAACTCATCACCAAAGTGTTCCCCGGCGTTGCACTAAATTATAAAAATCTCGATTGGATTAGTGAACGGGCAATACTAGCAGCGAAGAATAGGCACGTCGATAGCTTGAATTTCATTATTCAAAGTCAAATCGCTGGAGAACTGCATTCGCACAAATCCGTTGACAAAGTGACCGACGAGGATGAAGCGACCAACTATGTATCTATCCGACGGAATTTTTTAACTCGCTTGATGTGCCAGTAACTCCACAGCACAATTTACAGCTGAAGGTGGGAGCGATCATAATCATGTTGCGCAATCTGAATCATCCGAAATTGTGTAACGGTACGGGGTTGTCCGTCAGGAAACTGATAAAGAATGTGATTCAAGCGACGACCATCAAGGGCAAATTCAAAGGAGAAGAAGTTCTTATCCCACGAATTCCGATTATTCCAACTGATCTTCCATTCCAATTCAAGCGGATTCAGTTCCCCGTTTGATTGGTTTTTGCGACGACAATCAATAAATCGCAAGGCCAATGGTTGGAAGTCTGTGGGATTAATCTCAAATTTCCCTGTTTTTCGCACGGTCAGCTGTACGTTGCCTGTTAGCAAACCGTCGAAGTTTTTTCGTCGGAAAACAAATCGAAAAACATTGTTTATCACATCGCTCTCTATTGATTTCGATTCCATTCAAATATATCACATTGAAATTTGAACTACATATGTGTTTTATTATCACTCTGAAGTTTATTTGAAGGCGTTAAATTGGGGCGAGACGAAGGACGCCGGGTCCGCTAGTAGCTTATATTTTTATCAATCGTATTTCGCAATACCAATATTAATCTTAATTGATAAATTTTGTCAATCGTCAACCGATTGATAGTTGCTCTTCGCAATAGGGGTGACTTTATAGTTCGTTTCAAAAACTTGGTAGGTAGGTAGGTATTTTTAAATTTATTTACGCACAGAAATAAATTAGATACATACCCACTTATTTATATTCCCATTATTCCATATGCATATATTAAAGTCGATCAAGATTAACATGAGGCCTTAGTTCTATATCATTTCGCTTTTTTATTTATTTATTTTCATTTTAATTAATATTTACAAAAATCAGCAATTCAAATTATATTTACATAATATATGCAATAAACATTTTCGGAAACGCATAACTAGGTACATATCTTTGGTATGGGGGCTTTACCCTTTGTTTCTATATGATGGGCGATTTTTTGTTCCTGCTTTGGTGTCAGTTTAACAGATGACACTGTGATTGTCAATTGTCACAGCTATATGAATGACAATTCATAATCTTTTCGAAAATAACTTGCTTGTCGCTTTTTTGTGACTTACGAAGTCAATTATTTAATTTAAAATTTATAGGTAGGTACAGTCTAAAAAAAATACTTTAAAATTCCATATCATTGTACGGATATAAGACGATAGCTGGCGTCGGATATAAAGACATTAAGAATAATTTCGATAGATAGGCATATACACAGTTAGGGTGGAAAAAAAAGCTTTAAGGGGAACAAATTTCCCGATATTATAAGGAGTAGCTATTCAATTTGTTTCAATATCGCAAAATTTATAAATTCGAAAGCATTTCACCCCTCAACGAAATTCGAAATATGTAGAACTGCAATAAATCTCAAATGAGAATAGGTACACAATGTCCACTTAATGTAGTAACTGAAAATGTTACGCGAATTAAGTAGGTAGGTGTGGATTCTCATTAAAATGGAAGGTTTACTTTTGTTCCTATATTTCGTAATAAGCTCTAAGTAAGCGACTTGGCCTCTTGTGAAATTCCGGTCAATATAGATAACAATCTAAGCAGCATTTTATGAGTTGCTTTACTACACACACTACAATATGTTAATGATTCAACGATTAACTATATCTACGATCTGTGCAGCGGATATCGATCCAGTCAAAAAACTGCGTACATTTTTGGCTTTTGAGATGGCTGGGATATGTATAGAACAAAAGTAGATACATCAACACTACTGCCCGCAGAGTTTTTTATTTGACAGAAAGTGTCAATGCAGTAGAGGAAAACCTTATCTAAGGTCGTCCGAACAAGTAGATAGAAAGAACCTCAAACAACTTGTAGTGCGGATCTGGAGAGAGTTGGTTAAAGATATTCCTAATTAGAGAGGCCTAGTTGAGGGCGTCGTGCACCACGAACCATATAGAGCCGATGAAGTTAGATTCTATCAATATCGTTCAGATTAATGTTGCATAAATCTCTGTTAGTGTTCATGTTAACAAGAATGAATAAGGATATTAGTTAAATAAGATAATGATAACAAATAAAAGAATCCACACCTCTGTATGCCAATAAAATCTGAACCATGACTCGTATCAAAAATACAAGGATACTCGTTAGCATAAATGTTCGATTCGTATCAGCTATAGCATAACTTTTACAACCTACATACTTACTTAGATTTATTTGCAAATGAATGTGCATCATTACCAAACCCCTTAACAAACTAGCAAATTAAGAAGGTACTTAGGTACTCATAAATAAATACATAGATCTTATACACATGTATAATTACACCCCCAACCCAATCGCCTTTATTACAACACCTTGAACCGATTCGAGAGAAAATCTTTTTAAAGTTGCTCTAGTTTCATTTCCATTACAAATTATAGCCCCCAACTAGGGCGCATTAAACAGTCACCTTATGTGTAACCTCCCAAGCTAAGCATGAAGCAATTAAAAATCTGTAATTATGACCTACATGATTAATTTTTTAGGGCACTTACAAACTTCCCTACAAAAAATAAATCCCCTTGCAATCATCCTTCAGCGAATTCGTCATTCCCCTTGTTATTCATGCGCACTTCAATCCCTACCCCATCTGGAGCTTCGCCATTCAACCACCAATACCCTTAGGGAGAGAATCCTGTCGCTACAATCGGTTGGAGGGAATTATTCACCTTGGAAAACACATGAGAATATTCTCCAAGCAATCCAAATTTCAAATACACAGATCTGACGTCAGTTGTAGTTCGATATTTGTAATGATTAGTACTGGGACAACCCCCAAATTCGTGTTAATTCATTGCGTCGGGTTGTGTGCTATTTTTTTTTTAATTTTTGTTTAATTTGTGTGTAAACCACTTTTACCACCCCCACCCGGTGTGCAGTATCAAAGGGTTGTATATATTTACGAAAATATTTACCGCGGCGGTTCGGAATCGGTCCTCTGTTTTGTACTCGCTCCAGTATTGAATGTTTAAAGCGCCTCTGTATAAGACACTTTCTAGGAAGCGAGCCCGTCGTTTATACGCGAGTAGTACTATTTTACAATCTATATAAATTTAACAAACAAACAAAAAACAACATCCTTATCAACTAACCCCTAACACCTAACAACTTATCGCGATTCTCCGCTAATGAACGGTATGGGAATGAAAAGGATTAAGTAAATACAAAGGCATAAAGTTAATTGTTTCTGCTATCGAAAATTCCAAGTGTATAACGAGTATCCTTATACGTTTTGGTGTACCGGTGTACCTACATACTTGTACTTATGTGTCCCCGTTCCGCAGTACGAATCCGTGTTACAAAAGGATTCTCTGCTACGTCAAAGCGCCCCTCGTAAGCTCATACGGAATGCAAACATAATAAAAACGGATTACGCAATTAAAAGAAGCATCTTCTCTGTATTCTTCGTTGCTCTCAGCACTTACACTTAACTCAATTAAGGGCGGATTAGAAATTCAAAGGAAAAACATACGAAAAACGGAAACCGAAAAATATAATAAAGGAACCGGAAAGAGGTTACGCGAAACAAAAAATAAATTAATTACTTCCTCTAGTGTCGCGACATACTGATCCTAACGCATATTAGTTAGCTCCCCCACCGTTCGTCGTTGTTTCGTCAATATGTGTAATGTACTACAGATCATCTGCATACGTGTGTGTTTACTCGTGTACATTAAGTGTGTGAAGTAAATTAACGTATGATTCCTTTTTGGAAGTTTGTTTGCACTACCCACTCACATGCTACAGCTACACCTACATAATGTATGAGTGTATGAAATCAATTTCATCCTTGAGCAATCAGCAGTAATTTTTTGATTAATTTTTATTCGATTATCAGGATAATTCGCCCGGGCGGATATGGTGAAATTTCATAGCATAATTCTTTAGGCTTGTGCTATTTGAGAGTGATTGATTGATGATTATAAAATATCACGTGTGATATGCGTGTATCTGGTGTGCTTCAGTGTGGTGAATGTCGTCGTCGTAATTGTGTGCAGCTATGACTATGCGACATATTATTATGCCGGGAAGCTAAAATTCATAGCCCATTGATCTGTGTCTAAAATTGTAATTGATTGGTTGCGAGTTAAAGAAATCGTTACACCCCCTCAACATACAAACCTATACCTACAGGAGAATTATAATGTATCTCGTTATGCTTATTCCAGGAAGTGTTTGTTTGTGTGTGATTGATGATTAATTTGTTTATTTTTTTTTCTCCATATTACACCAAATGCGAAAATTGCATGTGAAACAGTGATTTTCTTATACAAGTGAAATTTAAACCAGAAGTTAGTAAGATTTATATTTATGAAGAAGGTATAGTTCGAATTACCGTTTGTTTTTAGTGAAGAAAGTCAAAATACATGCCAACCAACGTAGCAAGAAGTAATAATAATAATACATTAAATGGGAAAATAAATTCCCAGTGATATATGGTTCGTGACAACATAGGAATATTAAAGGCAGCCAAAAACGCGCACACATTCATAATAATAATTCATAAGAAACGGAGCTGCATATTTATACCTATACATATAGAAAAAAGTTAAATTTGTTTCGTAAAGGCCATCACGATAAGTTCTGGATAATAAATAAGGATTTTTTGTTATATTTTACTGCTGGTGAGTACCTACATAATTTCATTTCTTTGTTGTTGCTCTTTGATTTCCTATTCCGTTTTTGAGGGTTGAACAAAAAAAAAGTTTCATTGTTGTTTTCCTTGGAGAATTCTATGCAGGGCTTGTGCGGATTCGGGAGCATGATAAGTTGGGTTGGAATGGGGAAATTAGGTCCGAAGAGGTTTTCCTTCAACTTTCGATTCTACAACTGAAATTGAATATTTGCAATCCCTAAAGTTGAGTCCTTGAACATATCTTTTATATGCTGAAAGGTGACATTGAATATCGTTTGAAATAAAGTAGGCACGAAGTGGAAACATTTTCTGAAAAGCTTGATTTTTTTTGCAATTCACTGAGTATGAGTGTTGAGTTTTCGTGAAGGTTCGATTTTAGCAATAAAAATAAAGGTCTTTGTACCGAGAAGGAAAATAGAAAATGTTTAACCATGACAAAAGTATGTCAGAAAACATAATGTTGGAAATATTCGTAGATTTTTTTTGTTTTTAACTGTTTACAAGAAGTATGTACATAATAAATTGTACTTACATAATGTAGGTTAAGTAGGTAGGTATACATACTTAATATTATGGAACTTGACTTTTGATATGCACAACTTTGTTTTATAAAGACTATCATTAGAAGAATTAATAAAAAAAAAATGTCATAAACTTTAAGCCCACAAAATCTTAATACATACGTAAATTAATACAAATGCGTATACAGACAGGTTCGGTTAGGTTAGGTAAACCAGCAGCCAAAAAGACTTAGAGAAAAGTGAGACCCCCTTTTTGAGCTCTCTTGCCATCGTAATGTCAGAATTGATTGACCTTTTGACTTCGAAACTTTGTAGAAAAGCAATTTCGTATATTCTTTTTCTTTGAAAAGTTAATACATATTAGATATATACAACATTTTCACAATATGTATTTCGTCCACAATTATTTCTGCGACATTCAAAATTTTTAATATATAAGAACACAAACTGGAAAACAAAAAAAAAAAAACAAAAATTTTTAGGAACTTAGCCGCAGGAAAACGTTTACGACTCTGATTTTACATGGACTTAACATAGCTTTAAACAGTGGCATATATTTTTAAAGTATGACATATTGTCCTCCGTGATGTCATAGATACCCACTAAACTAAATAATACAAATACATTACAATAGTTCCTTTAAGTACAGTGGTTCTTAACCTTTTAGTGATGAGGGACATTTGACAAAATTTCTGTCTTGCCATGGACCACCAACAATTCGTACATAGTTAATTTATACAGTAAATGTAAATAAATAAAGGGTTGTTCTATCTATAAATAAAGCATGTATACAATTGTTCAAAGCCAACAGAATTGTAGCTCTTTTACGACAATTTTACATTATAGATTTATGTATATTATTTTAATGAGATTTTTGTTACTGGACACTCTTTACTAACTTCTGAAACCTTGGTTCAGTGTTACTTAACAGTGAAACGCATGTCGGCTCTGTCATCCAACCGATATCGATGCTTGATTTTAATTATCAGAAGCGCCAAGAAGTCCTGCTTGCATAGTATGTCAATGAAAACAAAGTTAGGTGACGTATATCAATTTCTCGAATCTTTGGAAAAAAAAAATACATTTTGGCTCTAAAAATCTTCAGAATTAATTCCTGTCTAGGTTGTGTTTTTACAGTTACTTTCGTGTGATTTTTTCTTGAACTCTACCAGGCACCTCAGAAACGTTTACAATAGGTGTGTTTTTTCGGCTAATCTATATAGCTTTACGAAAAAAAAAACGATTACCGGGACTTAGCTCTTCCTTTATAAAAGCTTGGCAGCACTCATATAACAGAAATTCTTAAAATGCCATTTATGAATAAATGACTTCGACGTCGCTTCTAGTTCTTGAGAAAACCGTAACCCCTCTTAAAACTTTTTATTGTCAATCGAATAAATACAAGTAATTGACAACGTTGTGAAACGTCGCGGTCGGTCGGTAGATTCATCACATTGTACCACAAAATAAGGACTACATTTTATCTTGTTAATAACTTGTTCTTCAATATCATTTGACATTTTTTGGATGGCTTCGCGGACCACTTCGGGTGCTTCCAGGGATCACCAATGGCCCGCGGACCACCGGTTAAGAACCACTGCTTTATATTAACGATATATACCTACATACCGGAACTTAAAACGAGTCGAGTTGATCGTAATCAAATGGAGATTGTGTATGGATATGGTTGTAATGTGGCTGGCATGGGAATCCTTATTGTAACAGGACTATAGCATTCAACCTTTGGTGACACAGCTCATGGTTGGAAACTACTTACAAGGATTTTGATGATTTTTGTGTTGAAAGCATTACAGCCTTTAGGATCTTTCTGTCAATATCAAACTTTTAGGGTGTTTTTGGCCAAAATGTATTTCCTTCGGACTACCTTCACAGATCATAATTAATCCAAAAACCAACAAAACAAAACAAAAAAACCAAAACACATGTGCTTGGCATACGCATAGCATACACATAGACGATTATGCCCGCCTATCTTTTATCTCTTCTTTTTTCCAACATTAAAAAAAACGAACAACACGCATTTTCATTTCTATTTATAACCCCTTGTTGGTTCGATCTTTGGTAAATGATCGCGAACATTGGAAAATGCTTACAAACAGTTGGCCTGTTGACGAGTATACTCGAACAAATCACTACCTGTTCGTAAGCCAAAGGTTCATTTTGCAAACTAGTGTAGGGGTCTGCTCTCTCTGCTATATACCTACTTCCAATATAACGTTTTTAAAAAGTTGGGTATTTTCAAAAATGTAATCTAGGTAGGTACATACCTATTTGTACCAAAATATATAAGTTAAAGTCGAAATTGTTGACATGGCTGCATACCAAGCTCAAAATGCAATAAATGGTAATATTGAAAATTAGAGTTTTTTCGAGAACCATTACAAAAAAAATGTTTAAAGTACATATTATATTATAATATGATCTTTTTAACTTGATGGCAAACTCAGATTCTCTCTAGATTGTTGTATAACTACACTCAACGAAAAACATGTGTAAAATTTATCAAAATCGAGTGATAACTTGCATAAGCCCTAAGGCCGTTTTGAGCTTACTTAGTTTTAAGGCAAGTTGCGTTAAATTGCTTAGGAAAATACCCTGTCACATTATCAGTGTACAATTGCCTTAGATATAGCTTGAATTATCCATATTTGCCTAAGTCAATATTTCCTAAGACTAAAGTCATTTTTGCCAATATTTTTAGCCCATAACTGTGTTGAATTACCTCGACTACTGGGGTAATAACAAAATGCATTTGCCTTAGAAATTGCTTAATTTTTGCAAGTTTGTTTATTTTCTAGCCTAAAGTGCGTTAAATTATATATGGCTTTTAGAAATAATCCTAATTGAAAGTCAAATTATTTATTTTATTATATTATATTTTATTTATAAATATCTACCGGACAGTTTCACAATTTTTTTTTAAGCCTTTTTTTTCGGAGGTTGTTACTATCCGATGGAGCACTCAGACACAATTACTTGTCCATTGTACTGCCAAACAGACACCTTAGACCTTACATTGCTGTACTTAGTTTTCCCGTCTTTCGAAGAAAGATGAGAAGGAGCTTCAGGGATGAAGAGCTTAGATGTTCGGCACTCACCACGTCAGCCCCAAAGATCCGCCACCTGTTGCGAGCAAAGGCAGGACAGCTACAGAGGAAGTGTTCCGCTGTATCGTCGTCCTCTTCACAAGCAGGACAGATGGTGGTGTCGCTCAAGCCCAATACATTTAAGTGTTTGGCAAAAGCTTGGTGGCCCGAAAAGACGCCCACAAGCAGTCTGCAGTCGATTCTCCTGAGAGACAGAAGAAAGGACGCGGACCTTTTGCAGATGTCCGGACGCAGTCGCTTGGTCTGTCTACACCCAGCACAGTCACGCCACGGACACTCGTGTTTACGAGAAACCCAAATATCAATGGATGACCTAACCACAGATGCAGGCAGACCCAACGCAGGTTCAGGTCCTGAAAGAGCTTCTTCTGAACCCAGCCTGGCAAGCTCATCGGCGATCTCATTTCCCTGGATAGCAGTGTGACCTGCAACCCAAACAAGTTTGACCGTGTTTAGCCTACCGACCAAGTTCAAAGCAAGCTTGAGTTCGAGCACTAGCTTGGACGAGGTGAGAGGGTTGAGCAGCGCTTTTAGTGCAGCCTGGCTGTCACTGCAAACGCATATGCTTCTAGCCCTCCACCTGTTTGTCACAATATAGCGCATAGCTATAAGGATAGCGAAAATCTCCGCCTGGAAGACAGTCGCGTGGTTACCTAAAGGGTAGGGTAGTCTAATGTTCTCGCTTTCCACGAAGACTCCAGAACCAGACCCCTGTCCGGTTTTAGAGCCATCCGTGAATACACGAAGACATTCTTTCCCTGGCTCAGAGTCTGGTCGAAGCCATTCCGTTGCCTGAGGAAAGTTTTTAAGGCTTGCATCATTATTTTCGTTGTTCATATTTCTGCATATTCGGATGGATTCCATCAACTGTTTTATTGAAATATGTATCCCAGTAGTCACCAGTTTCATCCTAAGAATCTATATTAAATAAATCATAAACATAAACATAAATTTCTTTGTCCTCGATTTTATTAAACAAAACTTACCTTCTTCATTACATTCCTCGACAACATTTGTGTTGAGCTTAATTTTTTCTAGGACTTGAATGTTCATATTTTGGGACATTTTGGACATTTTTCCTAGAACTAAAAAGTTGTTAATAATGAAAGGAGGATGTTGCTTTTTATCTGCAGTTATAGTACATAACAGAAACTATTGTAACTATTTATAAAACTCACCTTCATATTGTAATGGAAGCCAGCACGCAGTTTTAATTCTGTAATCACGTAATACCGCTGTTTTGCTTAAAAATGTAACCACACAAAAAAATGTTTGCCTTACGGGATACTTCTTTTTACCGGTTTCGCAAATAGAATGATTCATTTTTGGACGCGAATTCAACTTCCGAAAGTTACCCCAGGCTTAAGGCAACGTTACACAGTTTAAGACAGTTAAAGACGTCTGCTTAGATCTAAGGTAAAACGCCTTTAGGTCTAAGGTGAAGTTAAAGAGCTCCCGAAATGTTTAAGAAAAGTCACCTAAGACTCAAGGCAAAATTACTTAGTTTACCTGACAGTCAAAGGCAAAGTTAAAAAAAAAATATTTTTTCTTTGTTAAAAAACTAAGCATTTTTAGGCAATTCAGCCTATTTTTCATTAGTTAGGTCGTACTTAAATGTGGTTATTTTTAAGGAGAAATATGCTTGACTAATAATATCCATATAAAAAACTTTAGGTAGGTACCTAATGCGGTTAATGTTACACAGGATTTTTCTCTGAGTGTATGCGCTTTTCAAAAAATCTGGTTTTATAAAGCTTAGGTACATGAAAACATGTACAATATCTAGTTGTTTCCAACTTGTTGTAACTATGCTTTAAAAAACATAGGTGGTTTTATTTGAAAATTTATAATATTTATTGCTTAAAAGGAAAGAAGAACAAAAATGCACAATAAATATTTACAAACAAAAGAATTAGAAGACTTTCTTCACCTACATAATATGTGAATAGTTTTCTCACACCCTAACGCTCCTTGCATCACACTGCTTCTCGCGCCACTGTGTGTGCAATTTTCGTCACAAACACAATGGCATCGTTTGCCATGTATTGGCAGCGACTATTGGCTTGGATGTGGTGTGCACTGACTTTTGCGGTAATTTGATGATTTCTATTATTATATGATTTATAATATAAATAAATCCTGAATAAGCTTCCTAAAAAATTTTTTTTTGTTTTTAAATTGGCTTGGTTTCGAGAAACGCTTACCAATAATGTTTCTTTGGCATCAGAATGGAGTCTTAGTAAGTAGGTAATACTAAGAAAACTCTATAATAAGACACATTTAGAAAAGGCGCGATGAGTACATCCTTCGTCGTTTTGAACGCAAAATTCTTCGACCGATTTTCTGGTTCCATTTGACCTGCGGCTATTTGCAGAAGGAGATTTAACAGCAAACGCTATGCGAGCTATACAACGAAATCGGCCTATTCAAAGAAGTGCGAATCTGTCGTCTAAAATGGCTGGGACACCATAGCCCACTAGTCCCGCCACCGCCAATCTGAAATGAATAATATTTTAACTAAACGTGCACTTTATTTAACACAATTATTACATTTTTTAAAATTTTTTATATCTTCTATATATATATAAAAATGAATTGCTGTTCGTTAGTCTCACTAAAACTCGAGAACGGCTGGACCGATTTGGCTAATTTTGGTCTTGAATTATTTGTGGAAGTCCAGGGAAGGTTTAAAAGGTGAGAAATTGGACAAAGAGCGTGGCACCTCCCATAACATTCAAAATCTTATATCTCGAAAACCACTGAATCGATTGAGTTCAAATTTACATACAATCTTAGGTATCAGCCCAGGAGTATTCCTGTGAAGATTGGTCAAAATTGGACAAAGGGGCGTGGCACCTCCCATACAAAAAAAATATTCAAAATCTTATATCTAGAAAACTACCGAACTGATTGAAATCAAATTTTAAGAAAATATTTGTTACTGATCCAAAGGTGTTTCTGTGAAAGTTTGAACAAAATTGGACAAAGGAGCGTGGTACCTACCGTATAAAAAAATATACATTTTAAATCCTATTTCTCGACACCCATGGGAGCTAAAATAGGTGGGATTGGAAAACGGGCCATGGCACCACCCTTATAAAAAAAGTTATTTAAATCACATTGCCCGATTGAAGCATCTTATAAAAAGGGCGTGACACCTCTCATAACAAAAAAATACATTTCAAACGTTATTCTTCGACAGTCATGGGAAAAGAAATATCTAGACAATACAATTCGTGGGCACACGTCCGAGGAAATATCGTACAGAATCAGTCTGGTCACATCGGTTAAATAAAAATGAAATGAAAATGTTCAAGCAGGCAAAACAACGTTTGCCGAGTCCGCTAGTTATTATATATTTATTACTAGCGGACCCGGCAAACGTTGTTTCGCCTGCTCGTACATTTTCATTGTCCGTCAATTGTTTTGCGGCAGTTTCTGTACCTACTCCGTGTGCTTCGACCGACATTTCGTCAGAAGTGTGTCCAGGCTCACGAATTGTATTGTAAAGACATATTTTTTCCCATGACTGTAGAGACGTAGAATTTTTTTGTTATGAGAGGTATGTCACGCCCTATTGTCCAATCCCGCCAGGTTTTGTAAAATGTTTCAATCAGGCAAAGTTCAGATATAGTGATTAAAATAATTTTGTTGTAAGGGTGGTGCCATGGTCCGTTTTCCAATCCCATTCATACTTCGCACGGTTGTTTGTTTGGACAATGACACACTACACACACCCAAAAAATTTCATCAAAACCGGTCCAGCCGTTTAGGAGGAGTTCAATTACAACCAGTGTTGGGACTTGAGGGTAGGCAAAAGGTGGTATATTGGGAAACCAAAAAGTGGTAGAAAGTGGTAGATTTTTAAGACGTACCATAAATGCTGCTATCATGCTATTATTACCCAAAATAGGATGGATAATTTTTTGCAAACATTCAGAACAAATTTTCTTGAGCTCTGTAAACGTCATCTCACAAAGAATCTCCGATTTTTTTTCCAGTACCAGTAGTTCAGTACCAGTACCAATTTTCTAGTGCACAAACATCTAAAATTATTCAACCACTCGGTTTCTATAGTGTGGATGATGGAAAATAAGTCTTATAGTGCGTAGGTATTTGTTATTATTACGCGTTATTGTTCCATTTTTTTCCCATCTGAAAAAGTGGTAGATTTGGATTTGCGGGTGGTAGAATTTTGGGTTGAGCAAAAAGTGGTAGAAATACCACTTAAGTGGTAGAAGTCCCATCACTGATTACAACACACGTAGAGAAGAATTATATAATATATAGCGGACCCGGCAGCGGCAGAGGTTGTCCTGCCTGCATTATGCATTAGCTCGAAGTCGTTAGTTGCGAGTTGCTCTTTATTTGAAATTTTATTTATGAGCTTCTTGGTCTTTAATTTTGTTTGTTGAGTGTTTATTATTTGAAAGTGTTTGTTTGTTGAGGGTTTATAAATTGAAATAAGATTTTTGCTTTTTAGTTTTTTTTTATTGTTGAGTGGTTATTACTTGAAATTTTATGGAATCGGATCGCAGCGCCACCTGCCGGGTCCAATTGTGAATTGGTCCTTAGACCTACGCAAACACACATTTCATTAAAGTCGGTCCAGCCGTTTAGGAGGAGTTCGATTACAAACACGTACAAAATTTTTGTATATGTATATAAAGATTGTTAGAGAGAGCTCCTGCACTTTTAACCTTCACCTTGACGGTATACACCCGGGTGTAGATCCCAGTTTTCACCTTTAAATATCTCAGTTATTTTTTTGCCAATTCTAAAATCGTTTTAGCTCAGTGACTGAATTGATCTGTACTCCCGGAAAAGAGATAATAATGAAAATTTTTTGATATTATATTTTGCAGAAATTTCGAAATGTTTAGTATATTTTCGACCACATTGACTGTATACACCTGGGTGTAGATTTACATTTACCCGAAGTTGTGTGTAGAATTCGTCTTCAAAGATTGTTAAATCCAAGGATAATATTGACAATATGCACGCACAAGTAGAATCTTGTGTTTGTTTGTATTGCAATCACTTGTTTCTGTAGTAGGTAAATACTGTAATGTTCAATAGTTCAATTAATGAAAGACAATTTCTACACCGGGGTGTTCGCTGTCAGGATAAGGAGTTTTTATTATGCGACAAAGTGAAGGTTAAATATGTATCTTTAGCTATCTATCTTTACATAGTAAAAAAAACCTACTAAACTTGTAGATAATGAACCAATGAACGTGAAAGTTTCGTGCTAACAAGTCTTGAACCTAATTTATTTAGTATTGCTTTGGGATAGACAATGTCTACTATGCTATTGTGTACAAACAATGTTTTTTCACACTGACAAAGCCCTATCTAACTTCGGAGATGATTTAGGGAAAAATCGTTATCTCTATAAAAACCGCAATAAATTTAGATAACTTTTTCGGAGTTTTGCAACCATTTAATCTGGGAAATTAAATCATTATCAGTAGGTAGTAATAAAATAATAGGAATACTGCTGCAGGTGCAGTAAAAATTCGAGTTAGGTTCTTATTGAACATCTTGAAGACGTGTGCCGCTATACTCCAACACTTGGCTATGGTAAAACTAAAAGATTGGTCTGTATACTAAAATCTAAGCCCTACGATCTTCATAAGCACGCTGAAGCAGTCCACAAACGAATGGAATACTATAGTTTTTGGATAAGCAACGATTTTCGTTGGCATCGTAAAGCCCCAGGCAAAATTAAGGGGTCATTGCAATATAGACTGCAATAATAGAAATAAAAAATCTTAGATTCTGAATACATCAACTCGATGAGGGAGTGAATAAAATGGATGTAGAGAGAAATGGTCATGCAAAGGTTTGGACTAACGTTTAACTAAGTCAATTATTTTATCAATTTGAAAGCTCGCTGTCTCACAATATGCCAAGATCGGGAATTGATTGATGAATATATCTTGACCATTGAGAAGACAAAGTCGGGGAGTGGACTTGCTAAATGGATTGGATAGGCATTTGGTGATAACGAGCTCTGGGAAAAAGCTCTTACGATCGTTGATAGTTAGGAACAATGAAGATAACTGCCTTTGTGAAATAGACAATAAAGGATTAAATGATGGGACGTCTTATCAATAGTCTTGCAATAATGTAAACAGCGTTACCAATTACCAATATCTAAGGCTACGTCCTAATTGGCAGGTATCGAACGACCAAGCAACGAGCGTTGTTCGCTGCATCGGACGATCGAAACACCCAACCTCAATAATGCTATATGTGTGTCCTTTTTAAAACATAAACGCGGTTAAGCGATGAGGTAGCACGGTCGCACATTTTTGTTTCGAGATCGCTCAAGCTACTATTTTATGGGATAGGTAAATGTGCGTAATGCTATAAAAACCGATTAAAAACGGATGTATAGTATGGGAAAGAGCTGCCATAATTAACCGGGGTTTGTATTTGTATTTTGGCATTCTATGAAAAATTGTCGGGTTAGATAGTTGTATAATACGTTTCGTTTTTATGTAAAAATTGACCCACTGTTTCACTCCAATAATGGCTTTAAGCTTAGTTTGGCTTCAATGCTTTGGAAAATATATTTTCACAAAATCTGTGAAAAGTGTTCCATCGGGTCGAAACTACATGACAATAGGTGACAAAATAGACCATCTGCCCATACTTCCTAAATTTATGTAGATATTACCTACTATAGGTGGAACCTTAAAAAGCTGCTATGTCATAAATCCTATAAAGTAGTTGATATTATATTTAGGTATTTTTACTTTAAGTTTATTTGCCAAGTCTATAGACCAAAGAAAACAAATTAAGATGTCCTTACACTAAAAGGGCATCTTAATAAGAATTGACGACTTTGTCAATTACTATACTTTACTTCCTGTTCCTATAGTAAACGCTAAAAGCTCCACCAGCAATCGCCCAGTCTGCTAAGGGAAAAAACACAGATTAACACATCCAAGTTAAAAAAAAATACAGAGATACTAGTATTTCCATTTCTCTGCATATGCATGTGCCCCCTACATTTACATTTACATTTTCCTATTTCTAATTTTCTGTTTTCTATAAGTAATTTATTATATCTGAAAAAAAGACGGATTTTCAGTTTTTCACAATTCTTATACGTATTGGAAAAAGTACATAAATTAATTGCCAACTCATTAATTTAAATCATTACACACCCATGTGAATGTATGCTATCTTCCACCGAAACGACATTTTTAATTTATTATATGGAAAATGTTCTTATCTAACTGTACACATAATTATTCACAGCGAAAATAATGGATCTGCCTTTTGTATATTATCTGACTTTGAGTACACTTTGCAGTAATTAAATTAATGAATTCCTTTTGGCTGTCGTTGCCTTATGAACCCCAAAAAAGGCGATAAACATCCTTCAGACACACTTTTATAGCTAGAAATAAACAAAATAATTAATTATTCGAATATTCTCGCATTCCGATAATTAATTACATTTATATGATGATATTCGCATGGAATTGTGTCTGCCCTTTGGATATTCCATAAAATGTAAATATTGACAGCAGTATACAGACATCGTTATATGGGAAACATAATTCAACTGATTAAAAAAAAAAGCGCAATGGCGTAAAATTGAAAATTAATTAATTTGGAAAGCCTTGGGTATCTTACGAGTTACGAGTACCTAGCCCTCAGCAGAGCTGCAACTGTGCTGTGGCAAGGCATGGGCATCACATACCCAAGTAAAACACGCTCATAAAATGAAACCACTCAACTCCACCATACAGTCACCATCACCAGTCTTTCGACAACACCGTTCGTATAAATATAGAGCGTCGTTCTTTTGCTTTAATAGTACCTACCTACTAGCACTATCGAAATATTTAAACGACCGACAGAAAGATGCCATTATTTCAGATCAACGATTTTTTCCGACATTTTTACAATTTTTATGATCTATCATAAATTTTTGCAAGCCAAAGTCCACATTATAATTGTCATACATGAGTCGTATGTTGTTGGTAGAATGCCCCTGTAGACAGTCTAGGATACGACAAAAAAAAATTCTGAACGAGCTGCGGAACCAATAAATCCAAAGGACTGTAATTAATTTAACCTGGTGTAATGGCCTTTGAAACATTTTTAAAAGTACAGCTAGTATGTATAGTGTTTAAAGACTGTGCCGATATACATATAGCTATGTAGTATAAATTATAATAGTATGCATTTTATTTTACGCATGTCTGCCCTAGAGCCTTAGAAAAAGTTCTTTAAATGCAACAATTATATTATCTGCCTGGTGCACAAATATAAAATAATTAATAAATAAATAAATGGTTTTCGCAGCAGTTCTTTATTATATGATATGGACCAAAGTCTAGTTTCTCACAGCTTATAGTTAATTTTGTTTAGTTACACGACATTAAATTTACACAAAAGGATAAACACTCACTATGACTTACTTTACGCTATAGTCCTGCGTTGACCCGGTTTCAGCTAGCAGTATGTCTCTCCAGTTAGTTTTGTCTTTGGTTAGGTCTTTATTAGGGACATTAAGAGAAAAAAATAATATTTTGGGTGATATAAACATTTGAAATCTTTCTGATCATTTTACAGCTGAATTAAAACGTAACTGACTGACTCACTCACTCACTCACTTAGATGATCATCAAAATTATGAAGCACTTCCGGCCATCTTAGAATCGTGAAATTTGGCAGAATGATATATCCTGTGGTGCATACACTGGGAAAAATCGAAAAGTTGAGATTTTAAATTCAGAGGGCGTGGTATACGCCCACTTTTGAAAATTGGTTATTATTATTTATTTAGACCACTTCTCATTGCCGTAGAATGATGAAATTTTATACAGAAAGAAAAAAATCTATACACTTATATTCTCCCTTCAGGAGGCGTGGTATCCGCCCACTTTTGAAAATCGGTTATTATTTATTTGGGCCACTTTCAGTTGCCGTAGAGCGTAGAATGTTGAAATTTTTTTTAGAGCGGTAGGACTTGCAGTCTATATAAGAGCCAAGTTCTCTTATATAGAACAGCAAACATTAGGTGCGTAACTAGTCAGCCACGAAATGTTGACTTTTGACTTTTAAATTCATTTTTATTAATTCATTATTTAAACTTACATACTAGACAAAAATGACTAAATCTAAATTAAAACTAACATGTATCTTAATCTAGCTTACTGGCTCTTAACGAGCACTCTAAACTTAACTATATCCTTATAACTATTGCCTTTCGGCCTTAAATCTATCTATTTTATATCTATTGCACTGTTTATTTAATTTCCAAGAAAACTGGCTAAAACTTGGACGCTTTATTATTGGTTTTTCTTAAAACTACCTAAAACTACTTAAAACTACCTAAGCTACTTAACCTAACTTAAATATAATCAGGGTGATGAGCAATCTCTCGATTGGTCACCATCCCGATTGCGTCGATGGGCGCCTGGCAGTCGCCAACATGGTGCACACGCGCCGCCGGGTCCCGAGCGAGGCCATAAGCGTCGGTCAAGTCTCGGTAGCACTCATTCATGTTGACGAGCCCGGCCCCTCCCAAAGACCCCCCTAATATACACCTAACTAACTTACAAACTAGCTTAAAACTAAGGAGGATGTTACGTAGGTAACGCACCGACCCGGGAGAGCGTGCCCTCACCGCTTCATCAAGCCACCAAAACTCGGTGAACTGCTTTCCGGTATCAACACCATCCCTATCCGCAATTGCGGTATTAAAACGGAGGAGCTCCTCTCCTGAGCATTGAGCCACGAAATGTAATGAGATCTAAATGTACGCCAAGTTCTTAGTTTAAGTTAGTTAAATGTTTAAAAAAAATTGGTTTACTTGGCAAGTTTTTCGTTTATAGTTTCATTATATTATACAATATCTTAGAATTTGAAAACTTGACAAGTGAACCCACCAATTTAAATTGAGTGATGCTTTGATGTTAGGCATGTCAGTTAGTGAGTTGGTCTAACATTGGTTTTGTATGGGAAGTAAGGTACCAAAACTACTCGACCGTAATATTCATTCGAATATTCGAAATTTCAATTGTCTTGGTCGATTCGTTTGGATGCTGTCGTGTTTTCAACAGACAGATGGACATTACTAATTCAGAATTTGATCCTGATTCAGAATTTATATGCATATCTTATGGGGTCTCAGGTGACTCGTTCTTGGCGTTACAAATGCTATCATAAAGTGAATACTAATTTGTATCTTCCTGTGAAGGGTATAAAAAGGGGACTTAATAATTTGTAGTTACTATATACAGAAATAGCATTGCTCCAACTTGATGCAAGGATTTAGCTAGTAGGTATCAGTATGATCGTTAGTTAGGCTGATTTCGCATCCCGAAACATTTTTTTAGAGTGACTAACCCAAGGATGTGTGCAGACTTAACGCATGCTTAACGTTTGAAGAAAACTGCAATATTTTTGCAGAACGTACAAAAAAGGTTGAAAAGTTTATTAAGTCATAGTGAAGAGTACGCGCTATTTTTTCTTTAATTCGTTATCCAAATATTTAGATTTGGTTTTTAAATTCGCTTAGTACTTTATAAATTTTAGAAGAGAGATAATCACCCCTATCGTGGAATCCGCCGGGGGGAATTATTCACGGAAAAGAATATTTTGGTATCGTCAAAATCGCAAAGTGCGAACAGTTCCCCGTGTGGGTAATGTGTAGGAGTTTCACTGTATCGTTAAAAACGTTCAAATCGAATTTTTCCCGAACGGTAAACTGTTCACTTTGCAATTTTGACGATACCAAAATATTCTTTTCCGTGAATAATTCCCCCCGACGGATTCCACGATAGAGGTGAATGTGTTTGAGAAATTTATAAAGTAGATAATAGGTAATAAAAATTTTGCGCCAGAAAGGGAGAAAAATTCACAATCCCATGTATGCCTGCATAAAATTTGTAAAATTTATGGGAATCCGCTCCTGAAATATTGTTCGAGAAATTTACAATTGTGGACTTATGTATGACCCAATATAGTGAGCCATTATACCACAACAGATGAGTGAGAAGTCAACAAGAATTTCGGACTTTTGGCCCAAAATTGATTTATGGACTTATGACCCACCCAGGTTGGGCAAAAGTCCATTGTGGACTTAGGAACCTGCGCTGGTAGTTCGAAATAGCTACAATTCCTACCAAAAGTGACTGAGTCTACGAGTTGTTATTGTTGTTCTCTAAACCATGTCTAAACAATAATTAATAGACACTTTTATTTTTTAATTTTTTATTAATTTTACTTACTTTTCTGAAAAACGGTGTGGAGAAATTGCTGCCATTACTCAAATATATTTACAAGTTGTTTTCCTTTCTAATACATATTATATTCTTAAAGAAACTATCAAGTTAAAATTACTGTCGTAACATACCATGTTAAATGAGGTCGCGAAGTTGATATGTATTGTAGTACATATTGTTAGCATAGCACTTTCTTATTACATACTTTTATAATGTGCTGTAACCAGAAATGTATTGTACCTAACCTAAGTAAGTCAATAAAGTTTAGTCTCTCGCTCACCATTGAACTGATCAGTAGTTTTACTTAAGCGCAAACACATCAAATTGGCGACGAGAAAATAAAACCGTTTGATAATGCAGTAATTTCTTTGAGACAATACATAACGTTATTGAGTTCCGTATTTTATTGAATATTGGTTTTCGGAATTTTTTTTCTTTATACTTTTTTTTTACCGAATGTCTGATTCTGAAAGTAGCTCTTCTACTGTAATCTCTGTGAAATTTAAAAACGAGGAAGAAGCGCAAAGCAGCAGAATGAGTGCGATAAATTTTATTGGAGCTATTGAGTTTTTTAGTCCGAGCATTGATGAGTTTGATATATTTATGGAGCGGTTTGAGAATCTTATGTCGCTAAATAAAATCACGGATGAAAAAGAAAAAAAAGTATATTTGATGAGCTTGGGTGGCAAGGAACTGTATAAAATTATTCGCAATGTGTCAAGGCCAGATGGAATAGAGGCGGTTACCTATAACGTTTTAAACAAGAAACTGCAAGATCATTTTAATCCACAAAAGAACATTACGGCGGAACGGTACAAATTTGGCAGCCGAAATCAGCGTGTGGGAGAAACAATAAATGAATATGTGATGGCGATAAAGGAGCTAGCAGAACCATGTGAATTCCGTGATTTCCTTAATGATGCATTAAGAGACAGATTTGTCTTAGGCATATTGGACAATCGTGTGCGTGCCAAACTTCTTGAGATGTCGTCTTTGGAGTTCCAAAAGGCAGTGGACATAGCTAGGGGCGATGAAATGGCGAAAAATCAGTTGATGGTGGTTCAACCAAGCATATCAGGAAGTAGTGATATCAATAGTATTGGTCGGCATAGCCAGAGAGGTAGATCGTTGGCAAGATCGCATAAAAGCAAATATGACCGTCCGATAGATCAGCGTGGTCATTCAAGGAAAAGAGACTCGAGTAGAAACAGTCGTTTGAGTAATGTTAAATGTTTCTACTGCAAACAATTTGGACATATCAAAAGGGATTGCTTCAAATTAAACAAATCCAAAGTTAATTCGGTTGATGAAGGCGAGAGGGAACGAGAAGGTTATAACTCAGACGATGGAGCATGGTTGGGCAGACTTAATTACGTGAACGAGACATCACCCGGGGCGCTTAAAGTTAAGTTATTGGTAAATGATAAGTTTGTAGTTTTTGAATTAGATACTGGTGCATGCACAACCGTATTATCAGAAAAAGATTATTTAAGTTTATTTAAGCATGTTAAACTTAACAAAGTTTCTAAATCTTTAGAAGTTGTAACTGGTGGGCACGTGGTGGTACTTGGAGGTATTGAGGTTATGGTTCAATCAACATTTCATGAAAAGCCCATGGCGTTAACAATTCTCGTAATAGAGAGCAAAAAACCATTTACACCTTTGCTGGGACGTGTTTGGCTGGATTCTTTGTATCCCCGGTGGAAATCGTTCTTTAGTTATGTCGGTAAGAATATTAATAACAACTTGATTTCCAATGTTCGGTGTAATGCCGATGTAGATAGTAAAAGCTCTATCGTTGCAATGCTTAAAACAAAATATGCACAAGTTTTCGATGAAAATTTAGAAAATCCTATTATCGGATATGAGGCTGACGTTATCTTGGATGAAACAGCAAAACCAATTGTATTTAAAGCATATTCTGTGCCTTTTGGATTGCGAGAAAAATATAATGCGGAATTGGAAAGGCTTTTAAGTGTCGGTATTTTAGAAAAAGTTAAACATAGCGAGTGGGCAAGCCCAGTAGTATGTGTGATGAAGAAAAACGGCGATGTTAGGCTTTGCATGGACTGCAAAGTATCTATTAACAAGTATATGAAAACAGAACATTACCCTTTACCTCTTCCAGAGGATATATTTGCGAATTTATCAGGTTATACACACTTTACAATTTTAGATCTAACAGGGGCTTTCCAACAATTGCAACTTACAGAAAAGTGTAAGAGTTATTTCACAATAAACACTTCTAAAGGCCTTTTAAGATTTACAAGGCTAGTTTTTGGAGCGAAAGCTTCCAGCGCAATTTTTCAAAGCGTAATTGATAGCATTTTGAGTGATCTAGATTTCGCTATTGGGTATATCGATGACATTTTGATTAAAGGGAAAGGGATGGCAAACTGCATAGAGAAAAATAAAAATTGTTTTAGGGCGATTGGAAAAGTTTAACGTGAAAGTAAATGTAGATAAATGCAAATTTTTTGAGGAAAGAGTTGAATATCTCGGTTATGTAATTAGTTCTGAAGGGCGGCATCCCAGTACGGTGAAAATTGAAGCGATTTTGAATGCACCAGCGCCTACGGATGTGTCACAGCTTCGTTCTTATTTAGGACTTTTAAATTATTACTCAAATTTTCTACCAAACCTTTCATCGGAACTGCATGTTTTATACAATTTGCTTCGAAAGGACGTAAGCTTTAATTGGACAGGGGAATGTAGTAAGGTTTTCGAGCGTACAAAAAAGTTATTGTCTGGAAATAGTATACTTGCACACTTTGATCCAACTAAAGAAATTGTCATATCTTGTGATGCCAGTCCGTATGGCATAGGCTGTGTTTTGTCTATTGTTGAGAACAATGTCGAAAAGCCATGCATGTATGCAAGTAGTTCTCTAAGTCCAGCTGAAAAGCATTATTCCCAGCTACATAAGGAAGCTTTAAGCATAATTTTTGCCGTTCGTAAATTTCGAAAGTTTATTTTTGGACGAAAAATAACAATTTTTAGTGATCATCAACCATTGAAAGAAATTTTTGGAGAAAAGAAACCAACTCCCCCTATAGCAGCATCTAGAATTCAAAGATGGGCAATAGAGCTCTCCATGTATGATTACCGCATTTTGTATCGAAGGGGCAAGCATAATGGTAATGCAGATGGTCTTTCGAGACTTCCTTTACCTCACAAGACAGATGATGAAATTAATTAATAGCTCTCCATGTATGATTACCGCATTTTGTATCGAAGGGGCAAGCATAATGGTAATGCAGATGGTCTTTCGAGACTTCCTTTACCTCACAAGACAGATGATGAAATTAATATTATTAATTCATTTAATTTTTCTGATCAGTTGCCTTTGGATTTAAAGAAAATCAGGGTTGAAACTAGGCAAGATAATGTTTTGCAAATGGTGATAGGCTGCGTATCCAAAGGATGGCCAGACAAAGTTAGCTTGGAGTTGAAGCCATTTTTTTTGAAGAGACATGTGATCGAAATTGAAGATGACGTTCTTTATTATGGTATGCGTATTATTGTTCCCTTGCAGTTAAGAGGTTGCTTGTTAAATGCGTTGCATGAGGGGCATATTGGTATCGTCCGCATGAAGGAACTAGCTCGTTCATTGGTCTGGTGGCCGAAGATAGATGAGTGTATTGAACTCCACGTTAATAGTTGCGAAACTTGTGCAATAACCGGGCGTAGTTCGTCAACGCATAAATTGCACGATTGGCCTGCAACTAGTTTCCCGTACGAGAGGATACATTTAGATTTCTTCCATTTTGAAGGTCGAACATACCTTTTAATAGTTGATAGTTTTAGTAAATATGTCGATGTACACTTGATGCAAAATACGAATGCGAGTTCCCTTTTAGAAAAACTAAGAACAAATTATGCAGCTTTTGGTCTTCCGGTCATGTGTGTCACAGACAATGGACCCCCTTTCAATTCTTATGAGTATAGACACTTTTGTGATTTGCATTGCATCCAAGATATTAAATCGCCAGCTTACCACCCTCAATCAAATGGTCAAGCCGAACGATTGGTTCAAGTTGTTAAAAATGATTTTAAGAAATCTATAATCGATCAGAAAACAAAGAATTTAACCGCTCAGCAAAGAATTGACAATTTTCACCTTAAGTATCGAAATACGCCGTGTACCACCACTTCAGAAACTCCAGCAAGCATGATTTTCAATTTTAAGCCTCGAACAAAATTAGATATTATTAAAGAAAACCCTCGAACGAGTGATGATTGTTATATTAGGAATAACACACATTTCAAAAGAGGAGAGGAGGTATATTATAAGGGCAGTTTTGATAAATATATAAAATGGTATCCCGCTCTTATTGTAAGACAAATTTCCTCTAATATATACTTAATCAACTTTAGGGATAATTTGAGAAAAGCTCACATTAATCAATTGAAAAGAAAAGTGAAGCAAGTTTCATTTGCTCCGGAACAGTTCTATATTAAAGGAAAGTTGTCCAGCGGAGAACTTCAATCTGCCAAAAATTTAGAAAAGCAAACAGTTGTTTCAGCATCACATTTAAAAAAAGTTCCTAGGGACATTTATCCTACAAGATCATCCGAAAGAATTAAAGATATTATAAAAAGAAAACATTTAATGTCATCAAAATGATATCCGTAGTTAATGATTTTCTATTCTTATGTAAAGCAGTCAAAAAAAAACAAAAACTGAATTAAAGAATTAAATAATTAGTTAAAAAAAAAAAAAATAAAAATTTTAGTTAAACTGAAGTTAAAGTTAAAACAAAAAAAAAAAAAAAACTAAATTAAATAATTAGTTAAACTGAAGTTATTTTTTTTTTATTAAAAGAAGAGTAAACTGATATGTATTGTAGTACATATTGTTAGCATAGCACTTTCTTATTACATACTTTTATAATGTGCTGTAACCAGAAATGTATTGTACCTAACCTAAGTAAGTCAATAAAGTTTAGTCTCTCGCTCACCATTGAACTGATCAGTAGTTTTACTTAAGCGCAAACACATCAGAAGTTTAACATTCACATAAACTAAACAGCCACCGCATCCTTTTCAAAATCTTAACACCAACCATGTCTGTATGTACCTACGAGCATATACATACACGTGCATTAGTACGAAGTTGTTTAAAGTTTAACTTCGTGCTCCGAGGATAATTGCACCATTACTCAGTCCAGTTTATGTGTACCGTTTGCTGCGTTTTTGTGTGTTTTTCTTCTTCAGACCTCGTTCGAAAAAAACTCCACACAATAATTATATTCAACCTATACTATATGTGGTTCATTTATAAGAAAGCTAATATGGCAGCATACTAACCGAAGGACATTGTGCAGCTAATTGGACTTTTCGAGCTTTTCCATTGTCGTGTTACCTACACAGCTCAATTTAATTTGCCGTATACGTATTTAGCTTAATAGCGTGGAGAATTACGTTAATGGACTCCTAGTTAGGTATCATTTAATTATAGGTCAGCCATGGGTGTGCGAACAAATTGTCTGCCACTTCTTAGAGTATTTGAGGTTTTATTTGAATTCAGTATCAGTTTACGACTTTGGACTTAAGCCTGTAATGAGAAAGAATAGTAAAATGCCTAATTAAATGCTTTGAATTTAATTTTATGACATACGAGTAAGGTGTTTGACGATCGCTATAAATATTCAATGAATTTTATTTTTTTTTTGTGGTGGGTATTTTACTCAATAGCAATAAAATGATAGGATACTGTTTTCCTGTTTAGTATAGTCATGGTAAATTGATGTACGAGTAGTAAATTAATTAAGTGTGCTGTAAGAGTTCATAGGTACATTTGACTTCTGATATTTTATGGTTCTCTTTTTACAGAGATCGAAAAGTTATTTCTATAATGGTTAATAATATGGTCTACAGAAGTAAAAATATTTGCCTAGAGGCAAATATACAAACACATATATTTCCTCTGGGAAATTCAACTATGTATGTATCTATACATACATATTCTGCGAATTTATTCTTTCATAATGAACATAAGTAATTGAGCATCCACACGAGAATATTTTCCTATGTACTTGTACATATTTGCTTTATTGTCTAGATATTCTTCTTCTTTTTAATAAGATATAAATAACAATATAACGGCCTCTAACAATGTTTTAGAAAAAAAAATGTTTTTTTTTAAAGAATTATAGATTTTATTATAGTAAATCTAACTGGGACGAGCTGCGTAATTTCTTTGCTTCGCTGCCATGGGCTGATATGTGCTTTAGAGACACCGATGTCAATATGTGCGCAAAAGCTGTAACCGAAATGATTTTACTCGGTATGAAACTTTATATTCCATATTGCATCAAAAAACTAGCTACCGCAGCGAAAAACAAGGCTTTCTGTTTCCGTTAATGGCGGTCAAACCCTTCGAAGCAAAAAAGATCTGAATTTATAATTCTTCGAAATAGGTGCAACCTATTTATTGAATCGGCGAAGAAAACTGACAACGAAAGAGTCAATAACAAAGTAATTGGATGTCCTAACGGCTTAACGCATTTCTGGTCCATGGCAAAAGCAATCGGTAATAACTTTAGTTGCTGTTCCTTTCCACCTCTAGTAAAAGGAGACTGCACGCTATAGCAACAACACCTAAAGAAAAGGCAGATCTTTTCGCTAGCCTGTTTTCAGAGAATTCCACCTTAGATTCTGCACAACTAGAGCCACCAAATATCCCGAGGGTGCAAACATCGATGGCAGAAGTGAAGTTTCGGCCTCGAATAATTCAACGCATTTCTAAAGAACTAGATTGCAATAAGGCAACGGGACCCGACAGAATCCCGGCTGTAGTACTCAAGAACTGTGCACCAGAACTTACACATGTACTTCGTAAGCTGTTTAGCATGACGTACTCCCAAAAGACGTTTCCTTCTTGCTGGAAGACCGCTCGCATTCAACCTATTCCAAAGAAAGGGACGAAATGTCTGCCGCAAAACTATCGTCCAATAGCGTCACTTTCAATGCTCTCAAAAGTAATGGAAAAGGCAGTAAATTTCGAAATAATCAAATATCTGGAAAGCCACCACGGATTTCGGAGCCGTCGTTCCACTGGAGACCTGTTAAGCTACGTAACGAACTTATGGACGCAAGCAATTGAACAACACGGCGAATCCAGAGCCGTACCCTCAAAGGCATTTGACCGAGTCTGGCATAGAGCCCTATTAGGCAAGTTAGAATCCATAGTCTTATGGATTACTACAATAACTCTGCGGATGGATGCAAAATTTTCTTCTGGGAAGATCGATCCAAGTTGTTGTAGATGGTGTATCATCTCAGACAACTTGGTTGTGTTTAATGCAAACAAGACACAGCTCACAACATTTTCTAGGAAAAAAAACAAGACAAATCCCTGACTTTTGCTTTTTCTATAGGTACTTCCATGGTAGATGTTCCGAGGAACTCAAAGACATTAGCCGTTTTTTATTATCAGCATGATCTGATCCGGATCAGATCATGAAAATAAAACAAACTGGATCATTGATTGAGTTGTGGCAACAAACATATAAAATCCAATACCAATTATGACAAATTTCGTATTGCCACCAGCCATCTTGCCAGCCACACGGTACAATGTGGCGTCACAATGCGATGATTTCTCCATTGCACTTGCTCATATTTGAGTTTGACATTTCGCTTGTTGTGTCGGGGTGTTACCATATGGATACAAATCTGCATACATTTAGCATTGAATATTTTTTTGGGGAAACTATGTTCAAATGTTATGATCAAATATGCATTATAATTAACCGTATTGTACTGCTAATATTTCCATTTATATTTCTGTGCTATATAGCGAAACAAAACATCTCGAAAGTCGGAGTAGTAACTTATTCGAATTTGAAAAAATGCTAATTGATTTTTTGTGTTGTTAATTGTGGTTCACATTTTGGTCTGGCAACATTACTGTGTGGCTATAATTTACAGGGACACCAACCTTTAGTGAATGAAATAAACAACGCCACGAAACAACAACGAGAAATAGTTGAATTAATTTTCAGATCATATTTCGTGATCTCGATGAAAAGCAGGATCACATGTTGTTGTTGTAAGTGCATGTAAATCGATGATCTATATGGATCATAGCTGATAATAAAAAACGGCTATTATCCCTCGAAATACAACTTTTGGGCGCCCCACAAGACAGGCAGCTAATGCTCATGGCCATACAGTACACTTGACAAGCGAGGTCATCAATTTTCCAAAACTCATTCTGTTACAGTTCAATTCAATTTATTTATATACGCAAAGCCTTGAGATTGAAATCTCTTTAAAATTTACAATTTATAAAATGTATCGACAATTTTGAGTAGGTATATAATGGGTGCCGGTCTTTTCGATAAAATTCATTTCGCAAATTTTATTTCGCATTTATTGAAACAAATTTAGTTTATCTCGTAATATATTTGTTTCGCAAATTCTCATTCCGTCTTTGAATTATGTTGCTACGTGTTTATTTCGCAATGTTTTTCCCGCGCTTTTCCATTTCGCTTATGAAGCACTTTGGAAATTATACTGTTGCTAAAATTAGGAGTAAGGAGTATTTTAGAAAAAAAAAAATGACTATTTCGATCTTGGCTTATTGCCTCTTGCCTCTAATATAAAACTATATTAATTTGTATTTATTATAAATAAATAAAAAATGGCTTTTACTACAACTTCTGTTGATCGTAAGTTGCTTAACATAATTTTTAGTAAATTTCTCAAAGATAAAAACTTCATAAAAAAAAACTTAAATTTATATAGTCAAAACTTTGAGAAAAAGTAATTTTAAGTAAAAAAATGTAACAACTAATTTTCAAAATTTTGAGTTTAAAGAGCCATAACTTTTTTATAGCAGCCCAGATGTAATCGAAGTGCTTTAGACTTTTATGCGCCACTTAATTGTCTTCTCAAAACGCCCACAACAATTTTTGTACCTATAATAGTTTAGAAGTTATAGCGTTTTAAGTGGCAACACCTCCAAATTAAAGGTCACCTACTTTGATGGGCTATAGCGGGAAATACGATGAAAATAGACCCCCCCCCTGCCATACAATTTTCTGGGGAGAGTACGATAACTAGAGATGAGCTAAGTTGCTATTTTGCATTCGCAGTTGTAACTGTGAATGCGATTTCCTATTCACAGTGAATTTAAACTGCTAATGTAAACTGCGAATGCGATTTCGAAATGGAGTCATATTTAGACTTTCTGCAGTAGTTTAGGTACCTACTATGCATTTTATTTCATACATAGTGCGTATATTGGCCTTCTATAAATGATAATATATCTACTTTTAAATTTATATGAAGGAATCATAGGAAACTAATTTCTTTAAATTCGTTGTAGGTAAATGTTGAAAATTTCGATCGGCATGAATTACGTTATGCGTATATATATTTCGTCTACTTCTATAAAAAAAGTTCCATAATGATGCTTATTTTTCTTCGGCTGGCATCTTTGTTTTAAATTTTTTTTATTTTATATAAATTTATAGACACAAAAACGAGCTACATTTTCTGTAACTAGTAATACAATGTATGTATATTTGAACTATCTAACTCGCAATGCGAAACTTAATAGCTCAACCGATAGCCAACTTTTTAAATTACTTCTAATCTACCACAAATCGCAACTTAATACCTCGTTGCTATATCACATTGTTGCGCTCGTTCGCAATGTTGCGATTGCAAATGCGATCGCAATATCTTCTCTATCTCCCACAATAGCAACTTGGCAAGTAGACGTTAACCTTACTGCTAATAGCAGTTAGCAGAGCAGCATCCAACCAACCAACTTTCCAAGTTGCAACCAGCTGCGACTGCGATTGCGATTGCGATATGCGAAATGCTATGCTATATCTTCTCTCTCTCCCACAATAGCAACTTGACAAGTAGACCTTAACCTTACTGCTAATAGCAGTTAGCAGGGTAGCATCCAACCAACCAACTTCCCAAGGTCCAACCAGATGCGACTGCGATTGCGATATGCGAAATGCTATGCTATATCTTCTCTCTCTCCCACAATAGCAACTTGACAAGTAGACCTTAACCTTACTGCTAATCAGTGATGCCATTCTGACCGGATTCCGGTCGTATCTGACCGGAATATGTTTACTCTAACCGGAGAAAATTTTGAAATCCGGCCTAACCGTTTTTTGACCGGAACGAAAAACGTTTTTAACCGGAAACCCCTTTTTTGACTGGAAAAATAAAATTGCCCTATTGACTATAAATAAAAATAGATTTCTATAATTTGAATTTGCCATACATTACGAACATGCTTCCAAGTTCAAACAGAAACCAATTTAAAACGAATAATGGGACAACAACATCACGCATGGAATTCTGCTCCGGGAGCAGGATAATAAATTATCTTATAGCCTATTTTTTTGACGTTTTTTTTTTGCTAGAATTTTGAAGAGGAAATTAAACAATGAATTTCAATTAATTAAAGTTTGAAATTCGATAAATCTCAGATTGGAGTTTGGTGAACTACTATTTTCAAGTGTCAGAAAATTATCCGAGAATAATTATTTAGCCCAATTGACACACGGCCTTAGTACATGGCTTGGCCATACACGTCTTCTCATGACTTTCATTTCCATTACCGATTTGGCTACACACAAAAACCAGATGTCATTGCAATGAAATAAAAGTTGACAGGTAAAAGAATAGTGATATTGAAAACACAAACAAATTCTATAGTTAAGCCGAAGCGGACGCCCATTTTTGAAGTCCTCACTCTGTCAACGCAAATATCAAATGAAGATTTGTATCGAAAGCACAATGGTGCGAAAAAGAACGTGCCAGAATTATTTCTGAAAGTGGATTTTCTGTGCATTTTCTATGCTCTCTACCTTTCTCCTTTACTCACTCAAAATCTACCTGTGTCGCTGGACACGACGTTCATTGGAAGGCGCGTACGGCCATGGACTAAAAGTGTATTTCAGAACTTAAAACATGTCATATAAAATGAAAAATTAGTTTAGTTTAGTAAATTTTAAACAAACGAAATAAAAACAAGTTCACAAACTCAAGATTCACATATTATAAAAACGTTTTCTAAACATCCATAAAGCAGGCGAACATAAAAATTCGTAAATTGTATAGGTAAGTATAGGTATTTTCTCTTTTTGACCGGTTTTCAGGTCAAAAATGCTCATTTTAACTTTTGACCGGAATTTTTGACCGGATTTAGAAAATAAAAATCCGGTCATTCGGTTAGATTTGACCGGATTCACTTTTTTTTAGTGGCAACACTGCTGCTAATAGCAGTTAGCAGGGTAGCATCCAACCAACCAACTTTCCAAGGTCCAACCAGCTGCGACTGCGACTGCGATTGCGAATTTGCGATATGCAAAATGCTATGAGAAATGAGAGTATGAGACGTTCGCTTCACACATTACCTACAAAGAGGGTAGTTTAGTTTTATAGTCTCATTTCTCTTAGCCATTTGCATGGGATTGAGTGAGAGAGTGACTTGAAGTTGAAACAATCAGCCATGCCGAACATACTTTTTTTGTTTGTATGTGTGCAGGACCGGGAATGCATGAAAAAATTAAGTTGTGTTGTGATTGTGACTTGAGTTGTGTTGTGACTGTAAAAGTTGTGAATGTGATGTGACTCAGAGATAGAAGCGAGACAATAGCATTTAGCAATAGCAGTTTATTTATAAGTTGATAGCAGGTTGCGAATGCGAATTTTCATTAGCAGTGAAAAATTAGCAGGTTGCTATTTTTTGCTCATCTCTAACGATAACTACGGCGCCAAAAATTGATAACGGTATTTTGTAGAGGGGTTAAATACAAGCACTTTTTACTATGGGAGGGGAAAATGGAAAAAAATACATTAAAACACAATGGCAACACTTATAATAAAAGACTATATCATTTTAGAAAGCCCAGAAACTGTTCTTTCATATTATTTTTAAATCAAGTATATTATTTTGAAAAAAACAATTTCAAACTTTAAATTTTAGGACAACAATTGGGGTGAGTAAAATAATTTTGCCTATGAAAACTAATGACGGATTTATGTAGAGGAGTTAAATACAAGCATTTTTTTACTACGGGAGGGGGTCTATCTCGCTGCGGTTAGGCGGGAGGGGTAATTAAAAAAAAATATAAATAAAATTAGAATAAAATATAAAAAAAAAAAAATGGCGACACTTACAACCACGAACTATAGTATTTTTTCAAAGCCAGGAAACTGTTCTAAATTGTCTAAAATGCAAATCAGCAAAATTTTGTCTACCAATGTGAAATTTCTGGCCAGAGACTGTATCTGAAGAATGTTGTTGACATTGGGTAAACTAATATAATTTAAAGAAAGTTTGCATACACTCAGCCTTGCACCCATCCCAAAATCCAACAGTGACCCCAAGCAGAGGGGTTGCAGGGGGGCAGCATGGCCCCCCATACGCATTTCAAGGCGCAAGGGTAGCAATTTGTACTCTAAGCGGAGCGACATATTAAAGTAATTTTCAATTTTCTCAAAAATTAGAGGACATAAATCAATCTGGTTTTGAGTGTTCGATTAAGAATTGATTTAGGCAGTAAAAACTACAAACAAATTAAGTATCTATTTTCTCAATATTGAAGAAATCAGCATACAACTTTTTTTTTTTAATTTTTTTCCTTAAATTTCAAGTTTGAAAGTAATTATTTTCAAAAACTATTAACAGCTATAACTTGATTTAAAAATAACAACAAAGAACATAACTTACAATAAAGCGTTCCTGGCTTACAGAATTCCTAAAGTCCTTTAAGTGTTGCCATTGTTTCGCAATGTTATTTTTTTTTTTTTTTTTTTTTTCATTTTAAGTATTATTCTTTTTAAAGTGCCCCTCCCGCCTAAACGAAGCCAGATAGACCCCCCCCCCTCCTATAGTAAAAAATGCTTATACATATTTAACTCCTCTACAAAATACCGTTATCAATTTTTGGCGCCGTAGTTATCGTACTCGTGCCAGGTTTCACTCTTTAGGAAAATGGATAGCTAGTCCGGAAAAAGTCTGTTTCTTATTTAAATCAATAAGAAACAAAGATAGGCTTAATGTTGATGGTTTTTCCTACGACTTTGTGTATATAAACAAAGAAAAGCGTTGTGATTTGTTCACATTTTACTATTTCGCGGCGAAATTTATTATCATGTAATAGATTGTAAAACAAAACATTTCGCGAAATAATGTGAACAAATCACAACGCAAGATAAAAATTTGCGAGATGACAAATGCGAAATGATGTTCTTGCGATATGATTACAAAGTGAAATGAAAGATTGTCTAACAAAATTTGGGATTTGATGAAATGCGAAATAATTATAAAGCAAGACAACAAATTGCGAAATGATTATGGCGAAATGATAAATTGCCGAAAATATTCCGCGAGTTGACCCCTACCCGTATATTATAATATATCTAAATTTAAATTTACAAATTATTTAGTTTTTAGTTTAAGTAAGAATAATGTTATGCACTACTTAAAAACTTCATTAGAAACTTAAGTGTTTAATTAATAAAAATAAGGTGAAAATGCCTGGCTACGTCTGGGTTCTGTAAATAGTCTTTTAAGAAGCGAACAAAATCATTTAAATTTGAAATATAGTTTTAAATTCATCAGGTAAACGTAAACTGTTCCAAATTCTGGCACCTAAAAAGAAGAAAGACTTGCGTGTCTGCAGAGTTGATTTCTGTTACAGGACAAGCAAACTTTGGAACTCGCTTCCTGGGGATATATTTCCAGAAGACTACAATTTGCAGCAATTTAAGTGCAAAACTAACATACATCTGCAAGCATTTCGGTGCGCTGATGAAGCGTTAGGTTCGCCCCCTTTGGCCCCCTTTTTATGGCGATGCATAGCTTTTTGAAAGCGGTGTCTATTTTTCGCGTTATCTTTGTCTAAAAATCTATGGAATTCAATTGAAACATTGTGGTTTCCCGAGGTTTTCATCCAAAAACAGAACTTAATTGGACTATAATACACTATGGGGGTTTGCAACTTTAAGTCAGCGGCAGGAGTACTTTGTCCCACTGTACAGGTGGCAGGCATCGTTTTTTTACCTCAACGCAATGTAAATTAACATTTTTTTAAGGTTTCATCTATACGAAACTTAGACAAATTTTTCGTTTTCTTTTGCAACTTTAAGTCAGCGGCAGGAGTCCTTTGTCCCACTGTACAGGTGGCAGGCATCGTTTTTTTACCTCAACGCAATGTAAATTAACATTTTTTTAAGGTTTCATCTATACGAAACTTAGACAATTTTTCGGTTTTTTTTGCGACTTTAAAAATTTACTGTAGAGTAAGTGCGGCAAATGTGGCCCAGGTGGGTAATATGGCCCACCATTATATATCCTGAATCAAAAAGCGCAGGTAGATAAAAACTAATACATTTCAAACAAGTTAAGACCGGTTTTGTCTCTGTCGATTATGGTAGGCGTAGCTCGACGGATCTGTAAAATATAGACCATAATAGCTTTTTTTCGTTTTCGATGTAATTTTTTGGGAAGTTTTGTTAATTTTTTTCGCTTTGAATTTTGCTTAAATTCGATAATCTTTTTCTAAGAGTGAATAATGTTAAATCTTTTCTAATTTTGTGTGGCATCAGAAGTTAAAAAAAGTTTATCAGTTGTATTAAAAATAAAAATGAGTGAAAAAATCACGGTGTGTTTAATATGGCCTACCCATGTAACCCAGTAGACCATATTTGACACCTGATATTAATTGAACGTTTGACAGATAAAATGGCTTCTAGCTCCAACAAGAGCACAAAACAACAATAGACCAGGGTCAAAGAAGAAATAATTCTAGTAAACCAAACTCAATTTTCTTGAAAACGATAGTGTTAAATATGGCCCACCATGGGCTAATAGTAGATAGCCACCCTGGGCCATATTTAACACAGGGTGGGCCATATTACCCGCACTTCTTTTAAAATTGAAAAATTGAGTTCCTTTACGTTTTTGTTAATATCTTTCTGTTACGTTTTTTTTTATTATTTTAGATAATAAAGACTGAAGTACAAATGTTTTGTAAAACTGTTTAAAAAAAACAAAAAACAATTCGACTTAAATTCATGGTTTTATTCTAAAAAATGTTAAGGGTGGGCCACATTTGCCGCACTTACTCTAAATCGTTGTCCCAGTGGTGAGCCTGCAGGCATCGATATTATGTTTGTCAAGCGTAAATATTACACGAAAAAAATAAAATCATCCCTACGAAAATCTTACAAAAATTAGTGTCGCTGGCTCCCGGACTATTATAGGTTCGCCTTTCCCGGGAGATTTAGCTCTTTAAAGAAAAAAATAAAATACGAAATCAATTATAATTTTCTAGGTAGGTACGTAAACATTACAAGTTCAATATAATTTAAATTCAACTGCTCCATGAAGAATTTTAAATTAGAATGTTGGCTCAGTTTAGAGCAAAGTTTTGAATTTTATTTCACCAGTCAACTTTGTGTTCTCAACATTAAATTAAGTTTAATTTTATAAATAATCATTTTAAATAGTCATTAAGTTGCAATCAAATCCAAAATTATAATCACAACAACAGGATATCTCCCTTAAAATATAAGATAAACGGATTAAGGTATTTATGTCACTCCCAAACAGCTTTCATTTCGAAATAGCTTCCATATCGCCTTTCCTTTGACCTTATCACTTAGTCTAAAATATAATGATTTTGACATCTCATTTCTTAATCAGAAAATTACTTCTCAGGCCATCAGCACGCATATTTCATCATAATAATACTTTTACGACCGACCATATCTTAGTTACTTTGATTTATCCCTATTGCGTTTATGGTAGCTCGTTTAGACCCAGGGGGACTAACATGTACAAAAATGGGTGCCACACCCATAACCAAAAGCTTAATCTTGATCCCATGAAATTGAGTATGGGGCACTAAATTGCACAAACCTGCGAAAATAAACAACAAAAAAAAAACCTGAAAGAAAGAAACTGTAGATTTCCAGCTACATCATAATATATCTACGTATACATTTCAACATCTTTTCGCTATATTATAACTCATAAAATTTGATAAAAACAAAAGCTGGATAAAACTGACGGAAGAAGAGTCCTGTGAAAGCTGCTCTAGTGCTGTTTTGTTTTTCTTTTCTTTCGAGCAAATAGAGTCAATTGTCCTCCAGCGTCAATCACCGCCACCGCTACTGCTGTCCGATCTCTTTGTGATTGTGCGTGTGTGTAGGTTTCTTTATTTTATCTTTATGGCAAAAAGAATGTGCTCGAAAATTCCCTACAGAATATGTCCAGGGGAATGTAATGGCTATCTCTTAAGTACAAAAAAAAAAAACGAAAAAATGTATTTAATCCTTGCCAGTAATAAATACCCATAAAGCAAAAGCAAGTCGGATTCTTTGTTTGCTGAAGGGTGGCGTTTGAAGTGCCTTAATGTATGTAGTACACTGTTCTTCCTTGATTCAAGTGAGTTTGGAAGTCCTTTCATCCCAAGACATAAAGTTTACCATCTAAAGAGATTATAATTGGATTAGGAATTTATTTTGTTATGATAAAGAAGGAATCAGTTTTGACTTATATTACTTAACTCCGATAGAGTTGGTTGAAATGGTCAAATAAAACATATTGTTGGCAGACAATAATATTATGTACGTATTCCTACCTAAAACAATTTTTATGTCCCCATCAGTAAATTGTGAAATGATTTATAATGCAAATTTGACTCATTCGAATCACAGCAAAATTAAGTCAACCGATTATTCAAAACGTTAGTCTTTTTTTTTTGTTGACGTTTAGGCGCACTCTCGATGCCAGGAGTCCACGCCGTACGTCCTTCAACTGCACTCTACCCGCGGGACTGGTTACCAATTCATTCCAATTCCTCTGGGTCTGCCATTTTGGCTCTTCGAAGCCTTCTTTAGTCTTTGTGTACGCTCTTTATAAATGAGCATACCTCCAACCAGTTATCTTCTGAACATAGGCTTATTAGGCATTGGGGGGTTGTTAAGTTCGCTCTTCACCATGCAAAGCGCTTATAGTGGAACATTGCGTGTTCGTCTTCGTCGTCAAAAAGGCGAGCTATCTTGACCAAATCTGTGAAGGTATTTTTGATAGTCGCCGTGCCCCAATAAGAACTGCGTAGGGTGGTAGTTTCAGTCCCCGTTTGTTCTTTTAGTCCAGATCTCAATAGTGGGGATCAGTTTGTGGGTTATCAGTTTGTGGTTATTGCACCTGGCTTGCCATAGTGCAATAGATGCTTCACTTTCTTCTACTTTTACCTATTAGGGACCTCTTGCCGGTTGGCTGTTTGCCTTACGTAGATTTGTTCCACATCGCTGGCTAGAATGTCGATGGGGATCATTTCCGATATAACGCAGGCTGCTACGTTCAAGATTGCTCGAATTGCGCAGAGCATGTAGTTTGACGATAGATTGCTCTTTGTTTCCTTTGTTTTTAGAGCCCCCGCCCAGACCGGTGCAGCATATAGAAGTATTGATCTGACCACTCTGGATAGCAGAATCCTCCTCGTATATCCAGGTCCACCGATGTTTTGTAAGAGCAATGCAATGACAGATTCATACGTTTACTAGGAGTTACAGTTAGTGAAATATTGTCTGCCTAGACTCTGCCATGAACTCCGCCAATGAAATCAGAGCTGAGATACAGCGTAAGACCCTTATAATCCACACTCAGTTGCTTGGAGCGAAAACCTATCCATATTATCTTTGGTTTAGTTTGTGTCGCAGATGTCTTGAGAAGAATGTAAATCAATAAAAAACTTTTTATAAGATTTTGTCTTTAACTTTTATTTGTATATTGCTTATAGTGTTTTTTAACAATATCGCCTGCAGCAGTTTATATAGTGGCCTGACGGACGTGGTCAACGCATCATTCGAACGCTTTTGATGGTAGTCTGCAAGTCTGCGTTTGCTCGAAAACAATTTTTTGGGGCTGTTAAGCAAGCAAGTTAACGTTTGCTGAACAATTTTTTTTTTCGTCGACGTTTGTAACGGGTCGCTTGCTTGATGGTTAGGTATAGGTAGAAACTATTAAAAATATTTTTTTTCTTCTGCTTCTTGGAAAGAAAAACAATTTTTTTTTGTCGTTTCTAGCTTGCCGTTTGCTGGAGGTACGTTGGAAACAATCTCGCTACACGTACTACACGTACTGTCCAACATTAGCAGTGATTTTATAGTGAATCTAAAATTCTCACTAACAAAATCACGGTTTAATTCTCCTATTGAAACAGCTGTACTCATTAGATATGCTGACGACTTAGGTAATTCTGTTCAAACCTCAACCTAGGTAGTTCGGCTTAACAACACAACGTCGTCGGCTTCGTACTTCGTACTTTTTGGACACTTTCTGAATGCCTCTACATAAAGGGTGTTTTTTTTTAGAGGTATAGAACAAAGAACGGCTGGCTCGGACGTAGTCTAATCTGGAGGTCCAATTTTCGATGACTTTTTCCAACATTTGTGGCCGTCGAATGTTATCCTCCAAGTGGTCAATTGTTTTGGGCTTATCGGCGTAGACTAGCGACTTCCCCATATCCCCACAGAAAATAGTCAAGCGGCGCTAAATCGCACGATCTTGGAGGCCAATTCACGGGTCCGCAACGTCAAACTATGCGGTTATCAAACGTTTCCTTCAATGAATCAATTGTGGCACGAGCTGTGTGACATGTTGCGCCATCTTGTTGAAACCACAGCTCCGGCACATCATGGTTGTTCAATTGATGAACAAAAAAGTCAGTAATCGTGGGTCTATAGCGGTCACCATTGACTGTAACATTCTGGCCAGTATCGATTTTAAAGAAGTGCGGACCAATTATTGCACTAATCCATAAAGCACACCAAACAGTCAGTTTTTGTGGATGTCGGTGTCTCAACACACACTTGAGGATTATCATCACTCCAAATACGGCAGTTTTGTTTATTGACGTATCCATTCAACCAAAAGTGAGCTTCATCGCTAAACAAAATTCGCTTATGTTTAAATTGGAATCAACGGCAATCTTGTTTTGGGCCCATTCACCAAATCTACGCCTTGCTAGGTGATCCTGTTGCTTCAATTCTTTCACGAGTTGGATTTGGTAAGCACGCAAATCTTCCATAAAGTGGATGGAAACATATCCAATTCCTGTGCACGATGGCGGATAGACTGATTCGGGTCTTCTTCTACGCTACGCTCTACAGCAGCAATGACTTCTTCTGTACGCACTCTACGAAGCGACGTCTCTGTGGATGCGTATTATCATTTAGACTTTAGAGTAAACGTGGTGCGAAAACGTTCCATAGTTAATCGAATTAATTGCTCTGATGGACGAATATGTTGACCGTAAAATGGACATAGTGCGCTATAAGTATATTGAACAGAACCATGATTTTCAAAATAAATTTGCACAATTTGGAAGCGTTGTTCAGGCGTCATCCTATTCATGTTGAAATGCCAAACCAAACTAAAAATAAACCACTTGTCAGCTGAGAAAATGGCCGCCAGTTAAAATAGTGGTGTCAACTTAAAGTTCTATACCTCTAAAAAAAAAACACCCTTTATAAGTAGGTCGCCATTTGAGAGTCTTCGCTATGAGATCGATAGGGCGTAGATACTCCTGCGGCCATGAGAATGGTTGGTTTTGACACGGTTCGATACGTGCTCGCCAGTCGCCATTCGGGTTATTTACTTTTGCTTTCTATATTTTTCTTGGTTGAGCGCTTGGTTATTGCTCTTATGACTATGAACTGTCTCATTGTATCTATAAATTCATCCAGAACGATTTCCATAGCTTCTTAGTCTCTTCTTCTTCCTCTATATTTCCACGATGGGGCCTGTTCCTCTGCCAATTGCTGTCTTGAGGACTTGAGGTAGAAACACTTCGTTTTAGACTGATCACGTTAAATCCTTTTATTAGCCTTTGGTTCTACACTAACCCCTAGTACTCTAATTCGTTTCCCTCTATACCTGATTTACTACAACCACAGCTAACTAATTTTTAATTTTGGTTTGCTTTTTATTTCAACTAGCCCCTCTAAGAATTTCTCTTTTTAGATCCTCACGAAATTTTTCAATTTTAAGTAATGTTCTTAATTTAAGTTTCTTAGATTGTTTAAGTATAAGGAGGCTATCCCTAGCTGATGCAAAAGGGGGCGGAATAATAATTAGTTTTTTTTTTTAAATCGAAAGCATACGAAGACCTTTTTTATTCAAAACTCTAAAGGAAAACAGAGCGGCTTTCTTTTGTCCTATGAATCTTTTGAGCACAATTAAACTAGGTAGGTACCAATTACCAAACTGATCGTTGATGTCTTCAGATAGATACTGCATCGAAAAACGAACTATCGAATTATATAGGCGGTGATAGCAGAAAATAAAAACAGAATAGAGCCCTCAGGTTAAGAACAGTTAATCCAAATACTTATCCCTTAAATACGCAACAATAAAAGAGCAATAAAAATAAATTACTTTCACTCCTCTGCTCAACTGCCGTTGTTACTTTGAATATACCTATATACCCTCCTCTACCTCTACTAGTATGCTGGATGAGATGCGACTTAATCGTTTTAGTGTACAATTTTACGGTTGCCGCTTGAGAGTGTTGACTGTTGACTCATTTTTTGATGGAAAGCTGAAAATAGGATTAAATTATATTTGCGTGGGCATGTGTTGTGTATGTGTATTTTTGGTCTCTATAAGGATGCTTCGTTCTTCGTCGTAACTGAAAACTGAGTGTTCCCATCGCTAAGGTAAGTGTATGATTTTTTTCTTCTCTTTTCTTTGCTCCATTTACTTTGAAATTTATCACTTGACGTTCAAGACACAAAACCATGAAGAATTAAAGCAAAATAAGGATATGCGTACTTTCCTTTTCCATAATTGGTATGAGAGAAAATGTCCTTACGAAAATATTTTGTGGTGAATTACGAGACGCACAACTTCATCGTTGAGAGAGGGTAAAATCAAATTGACTTTTCTTGTTAAGGGTTGGTTTGGGATTGCGATACAATCTTCACGTTTTATATAATATCATTTCGTAGAATACACCAAACGAGTGAAAATGTGTCACGTTCCGAATATGGAAAAAATATTGCGAAGATGTTTTCGGTTTAGGCCGTGCCCATGAGTCAACTCCAGCAAATTAGCTACTTACCTACTGCCCTTGTTTAATTTGTTCACGTCTATCATTACAAGTATATGTGTATAAGCAATAAGTGCTCGGTAAAAGCTTCCCACACTTTGTAAATAATTATTATTATAATTAGCTATGTAGGCGTTGTCATATCTTTTCGTATTCAATAAAAATATTCAATTTGTATTTAATTTTTTTTAATGAAACAACAAAGTAAATAAGCTTTCGCACATTGCTTCAAAGTAGTGTTGAGTTATACACAGACATAAAGTAGGCAACGCGTCATGGTTACCTTAACCGCACTGGTAAGGACCAATCAGTTCGTTGATAAAATGATTTCAGGCGTTCACAGAGTATGGCATCAGCCAGGATCTTGTTTACGATGCCCTCCAAATCAGGTTTTTTTTTATAGGTATTCGTATTATTTGTGCATCTTCAACATTTAATTATGTAAATAAGCTGTCTAAACTCGAAAAAAAATGTGGGTAATCGCTTTTGTGGAAAACCGGGTTTTCATTATGATGCATTGCATATCTGCAATAATGTCATTCATTGACGGTACCTATCTAATTTATAAAAATAAGATGAAACGAAGATGTCACTCCCCGTAACCGCGTTGTCAAATTTTAACCAAATACCTACTCTCTCTTCACACAACTACTGTCGTTCCAATTATAGGTACCAAAGATTATCTGAAAATTTTAGCTCAGTCGGTTCGAGATATTATACAATTTTGAATGTTTTTGTTTTTTGTATACTAGACTTGTGACACAAGTGTATATAGGAGACTTTTGACTTCACACAAACTCTTTGGTCAATGTCTGGCCAATAATTTCAGCTCAGTCGATTTCGAGGTTTTTTTTTTGTATAATTTTGACCAAACTCCACATACCCGCCCAATACGGAAGATTGTCTAAAAATTTGAGCTTAGTCAGCTTCCAGGTTTTCGAGATATAATATTTTAAATGTATTTTTTATTATATGGGAGGTGCCGCATTTGCATTCAAGAAGACCACAATCATATCCTAAATGCATCGTGCTACAGATATGCATCATAGACCAATGAAAAACTGGTCAAATCAAATCACTTCACTGTGACTGTACTCACATTCTTATGAAATTGCTTTTAAGAGTATTATGCATACTGAACCAAATTTGGTAGTGCTATTGACAAAAAAGTAGGTAGACTTGAAGAAATGGTGATCAATATATATATTATTACAATATTATATTGAAGAAATATTGTAATTTTGAAAAAAAAAAAAAAAAAAATTCATTCAATTTTTCGTTTTGATGTTAAATCTACACAAATTTGTTATAGTGATAAAAATTCATCATTCTATCATGTTCTTCATTTAAAAACAATTTTTTTTCAAATTGAAAATACTTTCTTCAATTCGACGCATCGTGGCACTTTAAACTAACGAAACTTTCTTCATTTTTACGTATTATTTCTTTAAATTGAAATTTAATTCAACTCTTCACTTTATTGATATTGAATAAAATATTCTTCAATTTTACGCATCGTTTTTCTTCAAATTAACTTACTTATTAAAATTAATAATTTTTTTTCGTCAGTTATTGCTTATTTTTTCCAAACTGACAACAAAACAAAAAGTAAACACTTTTTAAAGTCAAAAACTTTTATTTTCTTAACATTAAGTAAATTATAAAGTTGGAATTTTTTTTGTAACTTACATCTATACATATTTATAAGAGAATATACTTGAAAATGTTTTGTGTCATACTTGGATTTAATGAAAGCCGACTTAGATAAAGGCGCTACAAGGTCCTAGCTAAAATTGGGAAAATTAAACAAAGTGAAAATATTAAAGTTTGATTATAGCTTATATCATTGAGAAATGCAATGACGTTCTTACCTTTCATTTATTATGATCATTGGCTGAATTTTCTTTTTCTTGTTGCATCTCCTCCGCACATACCCAACGGTTGATCCAACTAGGAGAAAGCTAGCCTAGAAAAGCATGTTGCTTTTTGGGAAAAATATTATAAAGTTAACTTTTTTTAAACTAATTTTTTAGCTGCGAATATAGGTAGAAGGATCATAGACGTAATTATGAAAAGTATTTCCATATTACACGTTTTTCTTATACAAGTGTGTTTGAGAAACACTTAAAAGCGTTTGCAAATAATTGCTTTACTTTAATTTTTAAATTCTTTATCCTGACTTAACTTTGTTAATTCACTTTATTGAATAAAACTTATCATACTTCGAGCGCAACAGCGAACAATAACATTTTAAAGAAATTTCTTCAAATTGATGAAAAACCCATAAGATTCTAAAAATATGTTATGAAAAATTGTTGATTTGAATAACTGATTTTTCTAAAAATGAATAAAATATTTTCTTCAATATCACCTACGGGATTTAGTTCACTCAACGATTTAAGTTTGTCAATATGAGAAAATTTCATTCGTGTGAGTAAAATAGATTAGATTAGATTAGATTTTTATTAATTTCATAAATATTTCAACATTAATTATAAAAAAAATCATTTGACATGGCATTACCGTCTGCCGGGTTGACAAAACATGAATATATATATAAAAAATAAAAAATATTGAATGCTACTAAAAGTTTTCATTTAAAATATTTTCCCTATATTGTAGAGCAGTTTTGCAGTTTCATTTAGGACATCTATGACTTGATTCTCAGATAAGACATCGCTTCCGAGAATAGACCTCCTCGTTTCTCGCAGTATTGGGCACCTGCCAACAAAATGGAATATGTCCTCCCTTTCTTCCAGATTGCACATACTACAGATTACCGGTAAATCATCTCTGTGAGGTATGTAGTTTAATCTCAGGAGCTCTCCACGTAGCTTTAACAATGTTGCTATCTCGTCAGGGGCGTGTTCATCACGAAAGTTGTTTTTTTTCCTGCAGGTTATGGCACAATTGACTATAAATTGATCTGTGGAGTGACCCCGTTGCCTTATTCACGAATTCCTCTCTGATTTTCGTCCACCTGAGAAATAAACTGGTACAACTGTGGCTTCCAACTGGTTGATGAATCCTCGAGGCATAGTTCTATACCAAAACCACTAGCCAGTTCCAACCAATCTTTGTGCCATCCAATTTTCTTTTGAAAAGTATACTTTTTTGGTAATCGATAATCAGGCATGTTGCGCACATGGAGAATGTAATCCACCTGTCGTTTAAGGGTTTTTATCAAAAGCGGCGATAACCCTGTTTCCAACATTAGGATATAATTCGGCGTTTTCGATGGTAGGTGAAAAGTTCTCTTTAGATAATATCTGAGTAGATTTTCCACTGTACCGTTAAATTTCCATCTTTCATTTGCACAATTTCTTCCACCTCCTTTTTTAAAAATCATTATTTGGGACTTAGGTACTTAAATTAACTACGAGACTCCACATTTGACAGTAGTTTGCTAACCGATTAATGTGAATAAAATACTAATTGGACAGAAGTTGAAGAAATTTATTGATTTTGAATATTAAATTTTCAATAAAACGAAAAGTTTTATAAAAAATTGTCGATTCGAATAATAAATTCTTCAAAGATTGACAAAGTGTTTCGTCAATATCACCTACGCGATTTGGTTCAGATCTGCAGATATGATGGAGTATGCATTGGATGGTAAGGAGACCGATGCCTTTTATGTGGACCGGACAAACTATTTTGAAGTTTAATTATTCAGACATACTTTCTTCTCACCAAATCTTGGCGAATAATTGGTTATGCACTCCACCAGGCCGTCTCCCACTGCCTTATATAGTTCGTCCGGCAGGCCGAATTAAATTACATTTAAAAAATTCTGTAAGATGTAAGAAACACAATGTTATGTTATATGGACTTTGCATGTAGCCTTTAAACTAAACTTGTCTAATTATTCTTTCTAAATTTATTACTGGTACTTGGGTTTATCTTGGAAGGCTTTTAATCTTGTAGATAATAAGCGTATACTATACACGTTTAAAGATGTTGGGTAAAACTGTTTGTATCGCCTGGCCGATGGATAGGCCCCTCAACGTCAACTTGATGGTTGTATCCACTTTGTGAAGAATTTCAATATTTTAAACTGTATCCCGACTTCTTTTGTCTGGAAAACTTCGATTCTGATGTCACAATGCAGGAAATACCCTCGCGATTCTCCAGCACGATAAAAAACACAAATTTAAAAAATTAAACTAAAATACTAAAACTAAAAAAAAATTGCAATTGAAATAGTAAGTTAACCAAATTTGCTATTTAAATTGTAAATATGTAGATGGTTTTAAAATTCGGATAGTAAAGCCTTTACAATTTTTTTTGTGTGTGTAAGCCTAGCGTGTGCGCCACATATTTATTTTTTTTATATAGCAGGTCCGGAATGAGTAAGAGAGACTAGTAGGCTTTGCAAAATCATTTAGTTTATTTAAAAAAAAAAAAAAAAAAAAAAAAAAGAAGAACAAAATTAAACAAAAAGAAAATCATTAATACAAATCAATTTAATAGATACTAAATAGTTAATAATATTTGCCAGCCCCTTTAGTATACTGAAGATAGTCACAAAATTGGACGAATTAGAGAAGAGCCAAGTTGGCAGAACAGTGCAAAGTTCGAACTGTTGGTGAACGATCAAGATGTAACCATTATAAAATTACAGATTCAAGAAGAGTGCATTTTTAACAAATATCTGTACGAAGCTACTGAAAAGGTAATTTAGTTAGACATGTTTATTTTAAGTTTAGAAACTTAACCGAAAATGTGTAAAATCGTCACATCGGTTCGCGAACGCCTCGGCTTCAAGAGTATTTCGCCAACACAATGGGAATCAGATCCACGACAATTGGGTTACACCTGGGTGCCACCAGGTATAATAACATCGTCAAAGGTCCAGCGTTACTTTGATAAGATCCCTCAGGAGAAAGTTCCAAAACTCAGTTCAAACGGTAATATGTAAGAACCTTGAATATTTACGTCTCTGTAATTATTCAATCAGCTTATTTACGGGTTTAGTTTGTCCATTTGTATTGGCGCTATTCTACGATACCCGGAGGCCCAGAGCTTAGCTTCAATGAGGGCCGAGGCCTGTGCTAATGTCTCTAATACATACATACATACATACTATACACGTTTAAAGATGTTTCTCACAGAAAATGTTTCTTGTATTTAATTTAACTATAGGTTACTCTAAACCATAAACATATCCGTACTATTCAGATTGTAGAACCACTTTATGTCATCTTATTCCAGAAAACCCTTGTAATTACAAACTTTCGTTAAACATTCGTTCACAAAAAAAAACTTTTTAAATCTTCTGTAATCCTCTTGATAGCGAATAAAAAGGAAAAAAAAAAAAAGAAAAATTGCGAGAAATACGGAAAACACAATGACATTAAAAACAATCGAGTTTTTGTTTGAAAAACTGGTGAAATCCTTTTATTACGAACTTTCAGCTGTTGGAACCTATGGCTACACTATACCAACAGCTACAGTGTGTGTTATTTCATCGCTTTGTATGTCAACTAGGCACTATGCTTTTGATACCAGAGTGGAATGAAAAGTGGTATAGGAAGATGAAAGGATAACGAGTGAGTAATTACTGGTCGTCCGATGATATAAAGTAAAAGTGGGTATACCTACAAACGTTCCTTTTTTTGGAATACATGGGTTAAGATAATTTATAATTTATAACGAATTCTGAATTTAATAGAATTACAAACATTAAGGAGCTAAAGATTTTCTTGAATTATAACGACAAGAATTGAGTTTGATCGAATCAATCACCTTTATTCATTACCAGGAATGGTTTGTGATATTATTGTGATATCCACTTCAGCGATGAGGAGCTTACCTACAGCAACAGCACTTATCACATCAGCGCCAAAAATCTGCCAACTGATCCGAGCAAAGGCAGGACAATAATAGAGGATATGATCCGTAGTATCGTCGCCCTCTCCACAAGCTTCGCAGACAGTGGTATCACTTAAGCCTAGCACATTAAGATGCTAGCGAAGTGCCCCGTAATAGCTTACTTAGCTATTTTTAAATAAGCTCATTTTTTCAGTTTCGGGTCTAATCGTATTTTACTAGTGAGGAAGGATATAGCTTTGTGAGTTTGAATTCTATCGGCAGATTGCATATCTGCGCTGCAATTGATGGTGTCAATGGTGTATTTTTAGCCTATTTTTGTAGAAGCTGAATGAGAGCCGAGCAGGAAGAGGCCATTCTCCACTTCTTTTGCTGTATATACTTGCCTTGCTATCTCCCAAAAACTCATTATAGGGGCTTTCTATACCTATACTATACCTACAACCTTCTACATTTTAATCACATATAATGTACCATGTTACATTCGAAGGCTCAATTTCATTCGACAAGTAAAGCCGGAAACAATTGCACCTATAAATAGATTCATAATATGCTGTCATAAATGACCTTATAATTGGTCTTATTGTATTGGTTTTACAGCAATTTACCTGGCATGTCCATATGTCGTGACATCCCTTGTAGTATACGGGGTGTGCTTGGGCTAAAAAGTTATTTCAAATTCTTTCTCAGAAGGCCTTCGGTGGATTGAGTTGGAGAGAGGAAAGTTCATGAATAGAAAATAATTAAGGTCAGGTTACTATTCTCATTGGTGTGGTAAAAGAGAAACTGTTTTTTATTAAAGCTACAATCGCTGTTATTGGGTTTGACTATCCCTTTTTGTTTAAGTGACGTTTTATTTATAAAGACTGTGCAATTTTATAAATAAGTCACGGGGTCAATCACTGAACATGGCTGGGTTGACATTGACGTATGATTGTTTTTTCTATCTATTTTCTATTTTCTAGTTATAATAAGTGGGCGCAGTAGCGCAGTGGTTAGTGTGCTGGACTACTGTGCGAGGGATCCCAGGTTCGATCCACGGAAAAACACAAATTACATCTTAAGGTTTTTTCTACTGCGCCACCTCTCGCGAACGTCTGACAAACATCCGAGAGTATGACTGTGCTGAAAAAGCTTCTCAGCCGTTCGGACTCGGTATAAAATTGTAGGTCCCTTCCATTCGTCCCAAAAATTTAAACTCACACAAACGAATGCTTGCGAGAAGTTAGGCCTAGGGTGTCTTCCGCCTGTTGCGCCACCTATTTATTATTTTTTTTATTTTAGTTATGATCATCATCATTAGATGTGTCTTAATCCTGAAAAAGTACAACACCAAATTAAGCAAATAAAATAAATTGAATTATAACAATAACCGACCTATTAGGCTATAGACAGGATTGAAAGAGAACCGTTACAAGACACTAGATACTTAACCCGCCAATGGTGACCTACTGGCTACTGGTCTGTGAGACCGGGTGTGTTAAAAAATTCGAATAACTTTATTCTCCGTTATTGTTTTTTGTTGCAATTTCGAGTAGCTGCCGCATTGCACATCCCCCACCATCAGTTCACGTCGGAACTGCTTAGTAAGCTCACGTTGTGTATTTTTTTTTTTACTAACCCTGTGCGTGAGACCGTGTGTCACCGTGTATGTAAGTAAAATATTTGTTTATTATTCGCGTATTTTACCTAGTAAATTATTTTTTTATTGTTTTATTGTGTATTTTGTTTATTTTGTAAAAGTTCCATATGTCGAAAGACTAAAAACCGTTATTTTCTTTATGAATATGTGATATTTTATTTTGGCACGAGTACGATAACTACGGCGCCAAAAATTGATAACGGTATTTTGTAGAGGGGTTAAATACAAGCATTTTTTACTATGGGAGGGGGGGGGGTCTATCTGGCTTCGCTTAGACGGGAGGGGCAATTTAAAACAAATAATACTTAAAGTGAAAAAAAAATTAATTGAAAAACAATGGCAACACTTACAATAAAGAACTTTATGAATTTTGTAAGCCAGGAATCTGTTCTTTGATATTATTTAATATCTTGATTTAAAAATAATATGAAAGAACAGATTCTGGGCTTTCTAAAATGTTATAGTCTTTTATTATAAGTGTTGCCATTGTTTTTTAATGTATTTTTTTCCATTGAAAGTATCATTTTCTTTAAATTGCCCCTCCCGCCTAAACGGAGTAAGATAGCAGACCCCCCCCCTACCATAGTAAAAAGTGCTTGTATTTAACCCCTCTACAAAATACCGTTATCAATTTTTGGCGCCGTAGTTATCGTACTCTCCCCTTTATTTTTTTCTTAATTTTAAATGTATTACTAAAAACGTTGTTATTTTTAATGCTCTAATTAAAAATGTTTTTGAATTGTAATATTGAAATAAAAGAGCTTAAATTGATTAAATATCTTTGTTTTATTGTTAAAGAGCATAAATTAAAAAAAAAAAACATGAACTACACGTTTCGAAAAATCTTCGTTGAAAACCCCGGTGCGTGAGACCGGCGTCACCATTGATCAAAGTCAAATTCACGTCACCATTGGCGGGTTAAATCCCCTAAAGTCGCGACCTCTTGGGGGATTCATCATTTAATAGGTTAGGTAGAAAAACTTCGTCATGTTCTCCAAATATCTTCACTTGGTCGGTAATGATTATCTCTTTCATGTTGCTTTAGAGGTAGCTTAGCATATGCGCTGCCATGACATTCCCATGGGACAAATATTATGTCATGAAAGAATGTAGGTATGTACACAGATGTATTTATGCTGAAAATCTGTGTGTTTTGACTTGGTTTCTGAGAATACAGTAAACAGAAAGGGTGGGGGATTCTCGAGCTACTTGCTTTTGAATAATGCTTTATAAAATTTCCTTAAAGGTACCCAAGGCTGAGTTTACGTCAATTTGTTGACTTCCCGTCAATTATCCGCCCTTTTTTGCCAATATTTCGACGAATTCTTTTCCACCTATTTTATAGGAACGTGGACCCCAGCATAAGGTGAATTGGTTCTATAATGGTTTAACTTTTATCCTTGCGCGACAATTCTTGACTCTTTCCGATTCTTTGGGATTTGATTCTAGCGCTTTAAGAGCAGCCTGATTATGTAAATGAGGATACTGTGGCTAGAATGTCCCTCTCTATATCAATCGCGCGGTGATGCTTCGAATAATAATCGAAATACATTATATATATTCCTTTTAAAAGATGATACAAGAAATATCACACGCACTATACGCAAACAAATATCTTCACTTATTGATGTCTTAAATTAAGAAAACAAAATTTATCTCAAATTGCCGCTTAACTCGGATATGTGAAATAAATTCAACTCTTACCATTACTGGCTTTGTTTTCAATCGCAGATATACGTTTTCCCTTTTTGCTTCTCTCATGTAAATACCATTTCGGGGAAATCAAAACATGAAACTACAGCGTAACGAAAACGACAGAAAACGACGGCATGAAAGAGGCACATTGAAATTGAAATAAGAAACGTTCAAAACCAATCACTTAGCATTACTATTATTTATTTATTGCTATTCCCAGAGACTTTTCGAAGTCTTATTTCACTAACTCTCGTGATCCTGACACATATATAAAACCCTCCGGCCCATCGTCATTACATTATACAAAATACCTTCAAACACACATTTTCGTATCATATACGTGAAATTGTTATTTCAGCTTTTATAATACAAAAGTAAATATACCAGCTTAAGGATACAGGATATCAAAGCGAATATAAAAAAAAATTCCAGTTGAAATTATACCGTATATTTCTTTTTGGACAAAAATAAAGACATAGTCATCGAACGTTGACTTCGCTTAGGACGTGAGAGTACCGGAAGAATAGTACAATGCGAAACGAACACAACAAATCCATGGAAAGTATCATATAAATCCGATATGCTTGCAGATAGCATTTCATCTGCGATTGAAAAGCTTTACGGAAAGAGCGATAACATCATGGAATCGTAGAACACAGACTACCAGTTCCGGCAACAAATGTGGCGACACGCACGCAAGGGAATTGAAAATTACATCGATTTTCTCCATTTTCTATTATAAACTGATACGAGTTGCTGATGTGTATATGTATTTGAGTCTCGGAAGGATATGGCATAAACCGGAAACGTTAGGCTATTTTTGAAAATGACTATAGAACTCGGTCTTTTATTCCTTAATTGAAGAGATTATAAAACAAAGTGGTGTGAGGCATCCACAATAGATTTTTATAGAATTCACAATAGTTAATTGTCATGTTTTATGTATATTGTATATGGAATATAATATAGAAAATTAGATATTGAGAGCTGGGTTGCTAAATACCAAATTGATAATGCATTATGGTTTTTGAGTTGGATGTTAAAAACCCCCACATTTAAAGCCAGCATCAATATCATACCTTTTTTTCTGGTTTCGAAATAAAAGGGAATCTTCTTTAGATACCATAAAAATCATAGCAGACGTGACCCACTGAAACCGACTGGTCTTGGGTATTTCCTTGAAGGGTTAGTGTTTGGTTAGCTAAGATTTTTTTATAGGAACTTAGACTTTTTAGTAATTTGTGGAGAAACTACGAGCCTTGGGCTAGAGGAAAGAGACGGGAGTAATATCGCCTCCTCAGGAAGAAAAAAGAAAAAATACATATGGAAACAATAAATGCTATAGGACCAATGTTTGAATGTCTTATCAAAAGGTAAAGAAAACGTGCCATCTGCCAAACAAAATTCTGTATAGAAACCCGTAGAAGTAAAGAGGAAACGTTGAATCACATTCGGTGCTGGGAATGTGGACAAATTATTTCTGCAGACTCTATAATGACGACGGAAACCACACTCTTAGCACTGCCAGAATTAAAATTAATAAACTGTGATACCTTCAGCAAAATCAGTTGAGTATTTTTTTTACTATAGGCCACACGCATTCAAACATTGCATTTTATTTAAATAGGTTGAATTTCTTAGTTATGTCACAATATCGCAAGAATATACCAGTATACATGCATACGATTCACACATTCACACAATTAAAGCTTTCATCATAATATAAATTCAATTCCTCTATGGTTAGTGTTGGTTTCTCTCATGAGCCACATCAAGTTTCGAAACCCCAAGTTAATTAAATGCTAAGTTGGTCATTTGAGCTTTGCATATCAAACTCATTTCCACATTTGTCTACACATTTTTAGCATAAGGAGCTAACTTAAGTGCTCAAACGTCTCTTCAAACGTTAATATATATCAGGTATACGTAGGTATCCAACCACTATGGAAGCATTATTTCGATGTGGCCCAAAGATTGACATGACACTGCCACATTGGTACCGTGTGGCCCTGTGCGCTGAGATAGCAATGACTTTTCCACTCAATTTGCCATCTGAAGGATCTATTTCTAAAACACATAGCCACGGCTTCACTTCCTTACCTTATTTATTCCTGTTGCCATGGTGCTTAAGCTTAAGTTCCCTTAAAGGGCTCTTTGAGCAAAACTCACAGCAATACGAAATACGATTCCTTACTCCATTATGCCCTTTCAAATGGCCATGCCCATATAGCATATACATACCTGCATTTATACCTCTGCGTGTGTGTGTTGTACATGGTGACAGCACAAAAATGATGAAAACAAATGGCAGGGTATTTTTCATTCCGGTTCTGTAGGTGCATGTTACTTTCGTCCTTCAAGCGAAAAAAATTGACTGCTAAAACTGATTGATTGAGCATCGTATTGTATTTGTACAGCTACGCATTCAAGCATTTTTTTTTCATCTCGTAACAAATTCGCTTTTTTGAGTATCATATAGCTAGAGCAGAATTACCATGGAATATAATTTCTAAACTGATCCAGAATCCAGGTTTTATGTTCGTGACATCAATTCTCGTTGTATTTATGAGAACCTCTTGTTTTGTCCTACGGGCTATTTTAAATTCCTATTCGACAAAGTCAAAAGCACTGCCTGCCATATACCGGAGATTACCATATTCCACGTGCGCCAATGATTGATGTTCAAAAATAAGTAACATATTTTTCAAGAAGGTATTCTTTTACAATTCAAACATGTACCTCTATTGTGTAGGTTGAATTGCTGTCCAATTTAACGAGCTAGTCCACAATAAGGATATTCTTATGTGCACGTATATTCGTGTGTGCGTTCAAAATATATGGCTTGCCATTTCAACGCAAGATGGAATTGTCGAGAGCAATATCCTTGTGAAAATTAATGCATGCACATTTTTAAGGATAAGTAGATATATAGGAGCGGAACATGTATGCCATTTCTATCTGTGTATTGTGGAAGAATGTGGTGTACATTTTAGTGTTCACCAAAGGGGTGCTTGATGCTTGAGATTGTTAAAAGGAAGAAAATAATAGGATAGAAGTTTCATATCCGAGCAAAGAGTGCCTAGGTAATGTATGTAGGTATGTATATAGTGAAGAATTCTTGAACAAGTTAATACAAAGAGGAAACGAATGGCAAGTAGTGAATGAGATAAAAACAAATTGAAGAAGCTGAAAATGGCTAATTCCAGATGACACTGAGAAATTAAATATTTAACAAGACAAGCATTCCTAAAGGTTTATAATGGAGGTAGCAGAAATTTAATTTTAAATGTAGGTACTAGGTACATACTAAAGGAATAAAAGTTGATTCGTTCAGTCTTGGTTAAAAAATAACACGGGCGCCGCCATGCATTTTTAAGGGTCGCCACTGAAATATCCAAATAACCCGAAAGGAATTTCTTCTATAGGTAATAGTAAACTTCTGCATTAAATGCTTCATTAGTGCATTACAAAATTTACCTTTTCATTGGATTTAAGTTTACACTGAACGAATACAAACTCGTATCATTGTTGAAATATGTTGAGCTCTCGTGTACGTAGTTAGAGAAAGATATCTACGTATCGATGGCCCCATGCAAAACTATACTAAGTGCAAATAAGCTATTTTTCAGGAGAGAGGTTCAAAGTTTTTTGAGTATAACTTTTTTCTTACTTAATAGATTTCTGAGCTGAATACATCAATCATTTTATTATTTTTATCCTAATTTTTGGAATAAAACACCGAATCTGTGTTAATGCGTCTTCTAGGTTAAATTGGAGTTGGTATACTTATTCGTGTTTAGCTCTTACTTTAAACGATTCTATGTCATGTTAGTATTAAATTGCACGGAAAGAATATTTTTGAAATCTATTTTAAGTTGACTTAGTATGAAAGTGGTTGTAACATATTAAGAACACAGGGCCCTAAGTGTTACTTAGAATTGTTTACTTTGAAACTTTTGCATTTTCAATGCATCATTATAGAATTATAGAATACACAAAATTACAAAAAAAAGCCCATTAAAGATCAACTTTTTTATTTATAACAAAAAAAAAAGAACAAAAACAAAATAAATAAGTTCACATTGTTTACATAATATAATGATGTAATTACATTTATGTTGATTTAGTCATCATTTTCGGTATCTGATGGAGCTGGAACAGAAAATGCGGTTTTTAATGTCCTGTAGAATTCCTGATAAGTTAAAGGAATAAACTTGTAAACTCATTCAAACACTTCCTGCGGAAACTTTTTTAATCTTTGTTTCTATTTTTTGTTGTTGCAGCGTTTAATTCTATTATTTTGAATTCATCCTCAAAAAAGTATTAGTAGTGTCTGCAGATGTCTCCACATCCTTTTAGCATACGTTTTTCTTCTCTTGAAACACCTTTTGAGGAAGTGTAAGGTTTTCCTGAATTTTTCAAACGTTTGGCTTGATTCCTTTTCCAAAGTTTTTGATTAAGATGGCGCTTTCTTCCAGATTTGGTTTTCAGATTTTCGGGAGTATCGTACTGATGGTTATGATCAAATATTTTCTTTTGAGGTGGTGTCCAAATACTAGGTATGTGCGGGCGTGGAAATGCTGGAGTCAGACGAATATTCATTGTCTTGGGCATATTCGCTTCCACTATCTTGAAAGGGCTCTATAAAAATAACTGAGTAGGGAAGCGAGGAGTGACAACGATTCTCGCTAGTTGGGATTGAACCTGACAATTTCTGTTGGAAAATTTTGTCGAATTTCAGTCAGGAAAGCAGAAATGTCTTCCCAAGTGGATTATATACGGAGAATTGACTGTCCAGAATTCAAAACTATTCAGACAATCACTTAAAAGGAGTCTGATAATGAATTAGTGGTGTAGTTCGAAATAGCTATCATTCCTACCAAATGTTATTCTCTCAAACAATAATCTATAAAAAGAAGCAATTAGTTTAGAACAGAAAGTTTTCTCTACCAAGTTACCAAAAAAAATCTAACTCTTCACAAAATTCAAAAGTATTTAGAGCTGCAGAACAAGTCGGAACACCTATTCAAATAAATTGTTTACTTTTTTTTTAAATAACATTGCCTTTTGAAAGATAATTTACTTTAATCCATGGCGTCATTAACTTGAAATCATCGGTTTCGTTCTCAGGACAGCTAATAGTTTCATCTGAGTTGAATTATATTTTTAAAACTGTTTTCCAACATTTAAGGTTTGTATTTACTTATCTACTCATTGGATTTACTTGCAAGATCAAGCATTTTTCTCGCCCTAAATGTCATTATTTATTATTTTTTTGGAAAAACGTTATCACTTAACTTAGGTCACGAACAAGAATGTTCAAAGTTCCTCCAGACACAAACATTGTAACGATACTTAGAATATGACATGAGACAAAAAGAAACAGTATGAAGCATACTAACACCTACTTAGGTGTCATCTTCGATCTCTTTTGCACACACAAAAGAATACCAAGTGGCACTTGAGTGCATTTGACTTTTGAAAATTCGAGGCAAAACAATACTATGTCAAAATAGTATACAAGTTACAAATGAAAATTTCCAAAATAAAAATACTAAGAGCAGTTAAAATGATTATGCTTGGAAAAAGCATTAAAAAATGGTTGTATACTAAGTGTTCTTTAAGCTGTAGGTAATTACAAGGTTTTTTGTCGGATTTGCATGAAAAAAAAAAATGAAAAATAGAAGTCAATGCGGCGGTTTTAATGACATAAATAACTCAAAACTATACAAAGTTGACTTAGTATAGTCTTGCATGGGACCATCGATATTGTTTTCGTACAAAATTTCGAACTCGAGATTTTGATCAATTCTGATATTACGATGATTAGGGGAACTCAAAAAAGTGTTTCAAATTTCGTATTTAGAGTTTGTGGGATTCCCGGTAGGAGAAATTTTTTATGCTAGCCCTTATATTAACGGTAGGTACTTCCCATATATAAATTTTACGAAATAATAAACAATTTAGATTTTTTCGAAAACGGCTCTAACGATTTGAAGCAAAATTGATACATAGTTGAGTTAATGTATAGGCATGCTTAACATGACAGCAATGGCACTTTTGAAAACGGTGAAATTTGAAAGTAAGTAATAAAGTATTGTAGTCAATACGTATGTATATGTAGTATGTATTACGTGTTTAAAATAACAAGGCTTCAGTTACTAAACCTAACTACCTCTTGAGTGGGTATGATTTTAAACGTAAAATTTGCTGCAGTGAGATTCTGCGAGATTCGCAATAAACGAGAAAGTTTCGTGCGAAAGTGTTCCCCGGAATTGCACAAAATTATAAAAATCTCGATTGGATTAGTGAACGCTGGTGTCCATCTTATCTCTATAAAAGAGAACATGTTCTCTTTTTTTGGTCCAATCTTATTTACACTATCTTTTTTGTTACGGATCTATTTTTGTTCTCTTTTTTTAATTAGGTATCTACATAATTTTTATTTAATTTTCCCAAACATTTAGTCTTAGTTGTTTTTATACCCTCCACAGGAAGGTATATTCACTTTGTCATTACATTTGTAACGCCAAGAAGGATTCACCGGAGAACCTATAAAGTATATATATTCTGAATCAGGATCACATTCTGAATCGATTTAGCCATGTCCGTCTGTCTGTCCGTCTGTCTGTTGAAAACACGATAGCGTCCAAACGAATTGACCTAGGTGTATGAAATTTTGTGGGAGGATTTCTTTTTACCGTCGTCAGGTTGGTATTGAAAATGGGCTATGTCGGTCAAGTAGTTCTGGTACCTCCCATACAAAACCACTCTTAGACCCATGTGGTCTCTATCTATTTAAATCACGATAGAGTCCAAACGAATCGACTAAGGAGACTGAAATTTTGTGAGAGATTTTAATTTTACGGTTGTCAGGTTTGTAATAAAAATGGTCCATGTCGAAGTAGTTCCGTTACTTTCCATACAAAGTCAATATTCGACCAATTTATCTCTCTAGCCGTTGGAAACACCATAGCGTCCAAACGAACCGACTTAAATGAATACAATTTTGTGGAAGGACTTCTTTTTACCGTTGTCAGGTTGGTATTAAAAATTGTCTATGTCGGTCAAGTAGTTCTGGTACCTCCCATACAAAAACAATATTAGACAGAGGCGTGTACCTGTACAGTACATACAGTGGAGGGTATCAAAGCATCGGCCAGGCCGATGATAACACTTTTACTTGTTTAAGTTTCATTTATTTCAAAAAATTGAATACAATTATTTAAATTCAGGTTATTTACAGATACCAAAAAAGCAAAATGAAAACTTTCAAGAGAGGTAATCAGTTATTCAGTTTTAAAGCGGACTATTTCAAATGCTATCAAAAATCGATTGTATTTTGAAAAGAAGACTGTTCAACTCAAAGAGTTTTTAAGTTTTACTTAAATGAAACTTGAGAACAATTTAAATTGGAAGGATGTCGAAGATTCCATCGTTTATCTTAATTCTAAAAAAGTAAATAGCTATGTATGTATAAATGATAGCAAATGTTTTGATGTTTTTGCGAGTTGCAAAACTTTTTTTAAGGAAACTCAAAAGATAATAATTTTGCTGAATTGCGTTCGCAATAAAAGTGTTTTTTTCAAAGACTGAAATATCCTGAACATGCGTAATAGAATCCCTGAGCAGAATGTCGAAATCGGAAGAACATTCTTTCTGACTGGGCCCAATGGACACAAGAGAGAAATAGACTAAAAATTTCAACAGTTACCATGTGAAGTGAACACCAACCAACGTGACTAAGCGAAAGTGATTTATAAATTACAAAAAACGTTCCCACCGAATTTTACGTATTTTATTTTGACATTTCTGTCTTTTCCTGAAACGTGTCTTTCCAAAGTTCCAAGAGGAAGAACTAGGTACCTATCTTTTTCGGACCAGATTGCACTATTACTGCGTACTTCTGGCTTTGGGAACATATCTGACAATATGCCACTATGTTGGTGGGAAAATGGTATATTATTACCTAGATAATATTTTTTATTTTGTTTGTTTTAATTTGTTTTGTTTTAATTTTCTTTTCTTAAAAAATAATGAACTCGTATTTTGTATGTTAATTAAAATATATGTTTGAAGTTTTTTTGAGTGTATATTTTTATTTTGTATGTTCTCTTTTTGGTCCTCTAGTTTTTTTACGAATGTTCTCATTTTTTATGTCTTTGGGACAAAAATGTTCTCTTTTTATAAAGACCACAGATGGGCACCATAGTGAACGGGCAATACTGGCAGCGAAGAAAAAGGACGTCGATAGCTTGAATTTCATTCTTAAAAGTCAAATGCAGAACTGCATTCGTACAAATCCGTTGAAAGCGTGACCGACAAGGATGAAGCCGAACTCCGCCGCATAATTTACAGCAGAAGGTGGGATCGGTCATAATCATATCGTGGAATCTGAATTATCCGAAATTGTGCAATGGTACGCGGTTGTCCGTCAAGAAACTGAGATTCAAGCGACGATCATCAAGGACAAATGCAAAGGAGAGGAAGTACTTATCCCACGAATTCCGATTATTCCAACTGATCTTCCATTCCAATTCAAGCGGATTCAGTTCCCCGTTCGATTGGCTTTTGCGATTACAATCAATAATATTCGCAAGACCAATCATTGAAAGTCTGTGGGATTAATCTCGAATTTCCCCGTTTTTTTGCACGGTCAGCTATACGTTGCCTGTTCGAGTGTTGGCAAACCGTCTTCTCTACTGATTTCGATTCCATTCAAATAAATCACATTGAAATTTGAACTGTGTTAAAAAAAAAAAAAACGCCAATTTGAAGGCGTTAAATTGGGACTATACGAAGTTCGCCGGGTCCGCTAGTTTAGAATAAAATTCTGTACTATATTGTAAAAGGACGTAGTTTGAGTTTTTCTGTTATTTGAAAAAATTAAATATAGAAAGAAGTAGAGGGAGTTAGAATTAGGGAGTGGAAATAAAGGAATTAAAAAAAAACAGCAACCAATTACATAATTGTTAAAACGGCATAAGGCAATATAACGCACAAAAACCACGTAACGTCCAAAAATAAACAACGAAATGCAAATAAAACTCAAAAAGTATTTGCTTAATGCCCGAAATTCTATATCACCCAAATTATAAAAAAAATATCACAATATGGCCAACAAAATGTCAATGCTATTTGAAATAAAATTTTCAATGATTATTATTTGTTGATGTCGTGATTTGTTTTTAAAAATATGTACAATTTGTAGAGTGAAATATGTACAATGCGAGCATCACGCAAAACTGATTTCAATTGTGTATGTGCGCCTACATCATTATATTATAGTTATACATCACGTAGGTTTGAAAGAAAAACCTTAAAAAACAAATAATGAAGACAAAAATAACAAAGAATTTAAAAAAAAAAATATATTTTTATTAAAAAAAAAATGTTTTTACAATAAAATATTTTTCTTTTCGTTTTCATTTATTTTTATACGAGTTAAAAAGTTTATTTTGTGTTAAATGTTATGAAGTGCTATTTTGTTAAACCAAATTCCTTCGTTTATTATGTTTTAAATGTTTACTTAACTTTATTTTTATATATTGTTTAGTTGTTATTTTAAGTTATAATAAATTACACAAAAAAAAATGAATTCGAATTTTGAGTCGAATTGAACTTTGGAAACTTCCCGCTCGAAAGGTAAACAACCTCGATATAGTGGACTGGCCTGGTTTATATTAGTCCACTATATCGAGCGTCTACTATATAACATATGTATACACGGAAGCCTAATGTCGTTTTCGATTGGTAATCCAGAAGCGTTCGGAAGAACTCTCCGCGATTCTGAAGCAAATTTCTCTTCTTTTCAGATTGGCAGAGTTGAGTGCCAGTCGAACGCTTTCAGAAGCGTTCGGATTGCTTCCGGACGGTTCTGGATTACCAATCGAAAACGACATAAGACTCCAAGTTTTCCTCACCACTAAAAATGTGCGAGTAGCTCAAGTAGGGTATCTGCTAACTGCTATATTGACTGTTGATGACACCTTCGCATTCATCGCTCTTTCACAACGCAGGGTGGCGTGAGAGCGAGATCGAGTCCTAAAACAAGTTGCCAAATAATTTTCATTTCTGGCCCGAGACAATGAAGACATTTTTAGTCTCGAAAGCCATTTTCCTAGAACTGCGATTTTTTTAAGAAATCAGGGCATAACCTTCATCGTTTTTTTGGTAAGTATTTTAATACAGTTTGAGTATTCTGAGATAACAAATCTTACTTTTCCATAGGCGGTTACGTCTTTGTATAATTTTGGAATCTGCAATCATTTATAAATAAATCTGTAGTAATGTTTAGTTTTTTTTCCAGTTGCTCCGTGTGTATTTGTCCTTAGACTCGTCCAATCAGCCAATTCCTACAGAGCATAATAGAATTATAGTATTGGATACTCGTGCTTAAAAGATCGGTGCGAAGGTACCAAGGGGAAGGTAACATAAGCGCGACTGATCCTATAGAAACCAACATAACTTGGGGAATTCCTTTATCCATTTATGAAAAATGATGCCAACAATATTTTTTCTTCTTTTATACCTGAAAAGGCAACAAAAATAACTAACTTCTCTTTTCGTATATGGTAAAAAAAATAGCAATGGTCGTTAGTTTCATTAGAAAACATCCATGTGAACAGCTTTTACGGTTATGTATCCCTTGATAAAATAGAACCTAGAACTTTTATAATTGTGTTTGTTCTCTTGAACGTTAAATTGGATGTTCTATCTGAACAAATTTAATTCGTTAATGTAATTGTCGAACAAGTTCCAGGACCTAATTGACAGTAATTTCCTTCGCCCACTTAGTGTGGTTCTCCCACAATAATACAAATATACAATAATATACATACATACACACTTATATCCACCATGATGAGAAAAACAAGTGTACACAATTTCATTATAGCCCCTACTCTAAGTCGTTTGAACTTTTAATTTAGACCAATTCTCCTTTTTTGATCCCCAAATACAAATTACAGTTATTTGAAAATCACCATACCAACATCCCTGCCAAATTGTCCCCCGGTGTTTCATTATACAAAACCAAACAATTCTCGCTCTGGAATTATCCTAAAGAAAGCTTAACAACAAATTTCTTACCAAATATTCTCACAATAAATTTCCTTCTTCTGCTGTGGTGTGTTATGGCCCGCCCTTTAAGGATAAAGAAGCAAACAAAAAAATTATTTTGAGAATCTGCCTATGATCCTCATAAGATAAGGGACGGGATATCAACTTAAATGCTTTTATTGCTGGTGTTCCATTAGATGTTAATTTGCCTCGTTTAACTTCTTGACATTCTGAAATGTGTCCCGTACTATGGCCGGAAAACCACCAAGATATTTCACTTCATTATCCCTTTGTCCTCTCCAATTGCTAATTAGATACACACAACACCCTTCCGCATATACATATATACGGAACTCAAATTGGATGAGTCAAACTCAAGAACTTTAAAACAACCTTCCTTGGATCCAGGAAGGATGTTCCTAATACTCGTTCTCTATTGTGTTCATGCAGTGGTTAGGCCATTTTCATGGAGAGATTTTCTGCCATTAATAAATATGTATCTGAGTGAGAATTTTCTTTTCAATATTCAAGCAGATGAGGTTTTTTGCTTTTCAAATTCTGCTAGAAATTGATTTTGCAAAACACGGAATCTAAACTCATTCCTTATACGCTCCTTCTCAGACTTTGATTTTTTCGTTTTCTCTAGCAGCCGAGAACATTCGCACTTCAAGTTGCAGAACAAAAGTTTTATATCCTGGCCCTATAAACGAGCCTCTAAAGGACTTTGAACCCAAAATAAATAGCTCTTTGCTTTATTTATTCGAGGACATAAACAGCCACCACGTTGTTTGAGTGCGAATAACGAGGAAATATTGTCAAAGATAATGAATCAGTGCATTTAATTGTCTCCTAAAATATAATTATAGCATTATGCGAAAGCGACTCCAACGAAATGTTGCTCTTTTTTATGCACATAAATCCCGTAGCTATTCGTTTCCAAGTTAAAGGGAAAAAATATTTTCCGTTTTTTTCTTCTGCAACGAATGAATGCAGACAAAGGGATAGGCAGGACAAAGAACGGCGAGAAGGCCATTCATCATTCAAATGAGCAAAAAAAAAAAAAAACTTTAATATAACAATCACTATTCAAGTGGGGCAAGGACATAACACATACTTTCACTAGCTATCTAGAGAAAAATTGTTTTCCATGAGTATCGCATAATATTATCCGTTGTGTGTAGGCTGTAAAGTGGCATTGTACGGAAATGATTTTTTTAATGCGTTCGAAAACTAAGCCCAAGGATGTTAGGGTGTAGGCAGTTTGGAGCAGAAAGGTTTTTATTTGAAAGAAATATGAATGGACAAACGTCGACAAATACAAACACTGAAGGACGAATTTGAAAGACTTCATTAGCCATTCAAAATAGTTGCTGATATCATTTTGGTTTTCATCAATCTCAGTATGTGGTGATGCTATATGGTCACCAAGGGTTAAGAACTTTTTCATGAGTATGTATAGAGTTCCTTCTTAACTGGTTTGTTATATGAAAATCTTAGTGGATGATTAGCCTACACAAATATACTTTAAAAGTTTTGTTTCTTAATTCGTTGATTAAACAAATTTTAAATTTGAAGTTTCTAGGGAATCTACGATAAAAATAGATGTAGGTATTAGATAAGGTAACAGAAGATTCGTAAATATTTGGCAAGATTATTTTTTAAAACATTTAAGAAATAAAAACTTTTACTAAAACGGCTTTGTGTCTGCATACGCATGTGGCTTGCTATATGCCGTCTACTAGCATCTTAAGCATATAAAAAGACTAAACATCAGGAAGAAGTCACCCCTTAACCCGGTTCGAAAAGCGTAGTCTTCGTTTTTGTCGCGCACATGTGGTCTGGATTTTGTAGAAGCATTATGGGGTCTTCTCAGACGAAAAGTATTTAATTTGGCAGCCCCGGATGGCTATAGCTATACTATTTCTATAACCTCCGCAAAGAGAGTAAACATTTGGACCGGCTTCATAGCAGAGTTGAACGTGATTGATGTGTGTGATGTGGAGGGCCGTTTCGCATTATGGCACCTGCAAATTACAAGTTTTGTCAACAACAATGTATGCTTTGTCTTGGTATATTAAAAGAGGCCTTTCCATACTTTTATAATCTTTTTGTATCTCTGCCGCGGATCTAACAACATGATAATGCGCCAATACATACAGCCCGGGTTGCTAAACGTATTTATAGAGCCAAATTGTGGAGCTATTAAGCTGACCGGACTGCTCACCGGATTTGAATATCATCTAAAATGTTTGGCAATGGTTGGAAAGTCAAGTTTATGGATTGGGACAACAATATTCGACTTTATCTAAGCTAGTCCAAGCCATCGAATTAGTTTGGAGCTCGATTTCGCTAAATTATTTGGCCAATTTGTATATGCATCCCATCCAAGCCGGATGTGTGCATTTTGGAGCAGAAAGGTGGCTCAAAAACACAATTGAAGAATTTTTTTTATCTAAAATACTCCAATTACATTATATTTAAGTAATGTTTGTGTTAAAAAGAAGCAGAATTCTCTAAAATGTTTTTTTTTTAAGTGGCGCAAAATGACGACCCCGCACATTTTTCTGGTTTTTAGTTAACAATTTTTTGCTAATACTTAAAGCATTAGTTTTAAATCTTCCTTCTGGTCAAATCACAACAATTAAATGACCGGTTTAATTAAAAAAAAAATTAAGTCTCTAGTAAGGTATTTTTTGCTTTCGAATTGAATTACTTTTTGTTATTGTTATTTCGTAATGAAAATTTTTACAGATTGTTAGATTTTTAGTCCTTTTTCCAGACCCTAAAGAAAACACAAATCAGCATCGGTGTTTACTCACTTTTGACGCTCACTGTATAACGAATATTGATGCAATGGGTTCTGGAACGATTCATAGTTCCAGAGTTTTCCTGAGCAGTTGCAAAGTTCAATAGGACGAACAAACTACCAGGATACGGGAGGGGGTAGCATGCGTTGTGAGGCAGCTCGGGCAGAATGAGACAAGAGAGAGTGAAACTTATGTCTTGTTTGGGCAGTATAATATGCGAACTCCGGTGGGATGAAAAAGTTCCAGGAAATGGGAGGAAACAGCACGCGTAGTTAGGCTCCTCGGCGTGGTAGGGCACTTACTCGGACCGATTGATCCATGAGCGTGGATGAAGCCATGGCTTGCTTTGTAGGAGTATACGGTGAGAATTTACATGGGAATTAGCTAAATGGACTGTAGCTGTAGAGTATCCCTAGCACGTATCATCACTCAGTCAGCATTAATTGTTATTTATCGAGTTTCCATGTGTAGTTTATAGATACTGTCCACATTTCAATTCAGTTGGTTCGTTTTATTGAGTAATCCGTCATCGCTAATGGGTCTCGGTCGTATAAACTGTCGATTTTACTCCAATACTTCTGCATTATTTTTCCCGAGACACTGGCACGTCCTGATAACCCCTTAAATAAACCAACATTTTATTTATTCATTTAAATTCCAATGAAATAAAAATCTGTTATTAAAACCCTTTCGACAGACAAGTGCGGAACTAGGTAAATATCGAATGCGAATATTTCCATAATTTACTTCTTTAATTAAATTTCAATTCTTCGTAATTAAATTACCCCATGATGGAGATAAATCATTTAATTAAAAGATATCAAGTGTAAAAAGAAATCGAGTTCTCGTCTGCCATCACATCGTTGCGCGATGTGCGAGTACACCAGCAGTTGAGATGAAACGCAAAGTTTAAATTCACTTCTTGGCTATAGATTACCCCGATCGGGTAGGTATAGGTATAGATGTTGGTATACAGTATCAGTATGCTTAACGAACTTTGTAGCCTAAGTCACTCAATTAGTGGCGTTCTATTTAATCGATTGTCATTACGTCCACTGCAATCACGCGCGTCAATAAATTCATTTAGTTGCGTATATCCGCTTACCAACAGGAAATTGTACTTGTCAGTAAGTTTATCTGAACGGAAATATAAGTACTTGTACATTATGTGCGTTAATACATCCTAATGTATACCAACATATTCATTTTTTTATGTATGAGCAAAGGATTCATTCAAGTGACTTCACTTGGCAATTATAATAGACGTTAACAATTTCAATTTAATACAAATAAACTTCACTCTGCGGTATTGGTATGTTCAGCAATTGAACTCATTAGACCACAAATCCCATAAGGGCATAAACCGTACACTGGCCATATTGAAGGTGGCAGAGGAACCATCGTGTTGTGGGAGCTGTCTATTAGAATGTATATGCAACTCGTTAGTAGACTGCAACCTAATTGTGTCAATCTATTATAAGGAGTCTGTGCACTAAACAACCACACCGTTGCAACTAATGTCAGTTATTGTATAGAGAAACATTGCAACTATGGCCGCCATGTGGGGTGTAGTACTACCATATGGAGGCGAAGCGACAGTTTTCGCGAAGCAATAGGTATAGATAAGAAAACGCATTGCTTTTTAATTCGCAGAATTTTTGAAATTACTATCGCATTTTCGACTTTTTCATTATCGCACATGGGCTGGCTCTAACATCGCATTACCAGGTTACAGCACGTTCATGTTTCCAGGTAGAAACCGCTTTTGACCGCGCTGACCCCCCCCCCCCCCATTGTCATTTCAGATGCTATAGTTTTCTAATTGGACGTCATGCACGGCTCACTATTCATTAATTGTCAAAGGCGGGCCCGCAATATGCACGCAAGGCAACAACTACCATATGATGGAATGCGCATAAATGAACATAGGGTTGAGATATTCGAAACCATAATATGGATAAATTGACAGATGAATTAAATTTAATTCCATTCGTAAATGAAGATGCCTGTGGGCCTGTGGCTAACATTACTCCGATTCCTGCGGTTGACTATTAAAAGTACATAAAATATTTAAACATATAAATAGAATTTTGGTTATAATATTGTTCAAGAAGTAGGTATCTATATAAAATGTAGGTACATATAGAAACTTTTTCGATGAAAAGTAGGTATAGGTAGATATACAAATATTACAATAACTTGCTACGGACATTATTTATTCTATAACTAAACGAACCCACTAAACCGTCAATTTGTCGTTTGTCAATGGATTACATAATTTATTATTAAACCAGCAGAAAATTCAATTAAATTAGTAGGGGAGAGTGGGTATGTATGGGACACTTTTCAGTAAAAACTCAACTACTCGCAACTTATAAATCATATCTGCACAAAACAGTTTTCTTAAGATAATATAACATTGTGGCAAGCTATTAAAAACACAAAAGTATTAAAACGTTTACCAGAATAGAAGTTAAAATTCATTCCATGTACACACCTAACATTGTCCCATTCCTCCTGGTTCAAGGAGGATTGGGACAGCTATGTGGTGGAATGGGACGGCTATGTAAAAATCTTTTTTTCTATAACAAAAGACGATAAAATAACATAAGTTTTCGGTTTACTTATCAAAACAAAATATATATTATTCAGTTCTAACAAAAAAGAGTTAAAAACATACAGCTTCACTTGTACAAAAAAATAAAAAAAAACATAACAAAAAAGCATATAAAGAAAAAAGGAAGAATTCAGAAAAGTGGGTATTCATGACAGTGATACAAATTTGGATTTTAAATACACACTAAAGGAATAAATATCCCGTGGATTCCTCTTATTTGGTGCAACATGCTGAGGTTGAGGTTGAGGACACTCTGTCCCATTCCTCCTGCATATGAGTATCCCAATCATCCTGTAGGGCACCTTATCACGATAAACCAAAATATCACTTTAAACATGGCACAGACTAAACAAAATTAGAAGTAAATCAATTCGTAATAAATGTTACTATATATTCGATTCACTTTTTGTACAATAAGTTCACTCATTAATTTTTTTCTTTGACTCAAAGTTTACCCAAGGATTTTACTTTTTATATACAAAATACTTTTTTTTGCTCTCCACTGCGTAATTACAACTGTGCACAAGACCTGCTTCGTTGACCGGTGGGTACACATTAAAGAACAAATTTGTGATCAGCACAAATGGAAAAAAGGGTATAGCGTTTAGGAAAATGCTCGTGTCCCATACCTCCTGTGTGCCATACATACCCATTCTCCCCTATACAATTTAAGGTCGGGTTGACGGATCCATGTCTATCGTCATCGGCATTGATTGGCGCATACTACTTGACAGCTTTGTTCTTCATGCCATTAGACTATCTTAAATTGTGGTTCTTCAAAATATTGGAAGCATTTATAGCGATTAAACTACAGGTGTTAATAATTATAGGCGTTATGAACTTGGTACCACCTACAATTAATTTTTTTGTAAAACTTGATAAGCGATTTATTCCAGTTCATTGAGACCGGCAATATTCGCCGCACTGCGTATAGTTTAAGCTTCGTTTGGAGATTAAGTGTCCACCATTTGTTCATTCGAATAATTTAGCGTAGAAGTTTCGACCAATTTGATTATATTAAAGGACAGCTGTCCTATTTAACGGCTTTTTTGGTCAATTGTGTGTGGAAATGAAACAAATTAGTTCAAAAAAAGGGCAGCTGTCCTTTAATATCATTATTATGTTCATTCGAATACTCCCGGGCCAATACCGAAGAATGCCGGAAAGTTTGAGCTCAATCCTTTCTGTGGTTTTAGAGATATAAATTTCAAAATTTTTTTGTATGGGATGTGCCACGCCTTTGTGTCCAATTTGGACCAAACTTCACAGACGCCTTTTGGCCAATAACAAAGATTTTATCAAAATTTTAGCTCAATGGGTTTGGTGTTTTTTCGAATTTTGCGATTTATTGGTGGTGTATATTTCCATACAAAATGGAAATTTAGATTTTTTCGATTTTCCGACTTTCGATTTAGGGTTTCCCGAATTTTTGGTAAACTACTCCTGATTCAATATGAACAAAACAAAAGAAGAATCATCCAAATCGCACATCAAGGTGACTCTTCAAAAAGCGGTGGAAATATTATTACCCACGAATCAAATCAACAGAGGACCAGTTGCCTTAAAAGCAGATATTTCATTTCTTCTTGGTAGTTACCTTTTCATAGCTTATCAGTTGTCGCTGATATTTAAATATGGGAGCATTATTAATAAAGTCTTCCGATTACAGATTTCTAACGTACTTACCTACATAATAGGTACTATTTATGTGCAGTGCATAGGGCTGCGTTGAAATATTTGAGATACCTATATGCTCTCGTAGCATAGGTATGGTTGCAAGTTGAAATTCCCCAAATAGATACTACAGTAGATAACGGATATAAGAAATTCAAAAAATCCCAATGATTTGTTTCTTATATCAGTTTTTTTCTTATACCTAAGCAAAGAACGGATATAAGAAAAATAATTTCTTATATCAGTAGCACGGATAAAAAAACACTAATTTCTTATAAGCAATATAAAAACAAATTTTAAGCTTATGAAATAAGAAAATAAGTATGGTGTTATATATAATAATATGAACAAATTTCAGTAATTTTTGAGAAAGATTTATAAAACGGCTAAACGGCTAAACTAAGTACATGATCTTGTTTAGAATGCTTATGTTGTCTTAAATATGTGTCGAAGAACGTCCAAAAGCAAAAATGAAATCTTCAAACGAACAGAACTTCTTACGCCGCAACGCCACCTAGCTGAGAATTTACAACGAAGAAAGAAAATTGTATAGTTGTCCTTCACTCGCCGTAGTTTGCACTCTTCACCATTCGTAGTTTCTTTGCGCTCTTTTCGCAATTGTCAAATGAAATCCAACCTTTAAAGCGAGCGATCGTGGATGTGCAAACTGCGGTAAGTAAAATTAAATTACTGAATGTATTGTCTAAATAATAATTGTAACCAATTCAACAGAAATAAAATATCATCATCATGTACTTTACGTGTACGTTTATTATTTTCCAACTCCACGATCGTCTCCCAAAGGACAATACCTATGTATTTCGATCAAAATAGTTTAGAGCGGTTTTTTGTAAAATTGTGCAAAAAATATAACAATTTTGGGTTCGAAAAGCACTGTTCTTCAACTGTTTAGCTGAAAACTAAGTACAAGGTATTCTTCAGGAACTAAGGGTTACGTGGGTTTTTATCCAAATAGAAAATGGCGTTTTATGGATATGACCAGTTTTTAAAGTACTATTATTAGCAATTTGGGTAGGTATCGAAGGACGCATTCATTTTAGAGGAAAACTGATTTTCAAGTTAAGAACGACGATTGTGCATACACCTAAAAAATTAGTTTTTGCTAAAATCGTATATACCGTTCTCGGGAAAGAGAACATTTTCAAAAGTAACATTGTTGGACTTTTTAGCGAAAAACTGGATATGCAGTCATGTTAAGCATGTCCACATTCATATATTTTTCGTTCAAATCGTTAGAGCCGTTTTCGAAAAAGTATAAATTATTTAAAATTTTTATATTGGAAGTAACGTCAATATAAGACCTAGCACAAAAAAAAAAAAAACAACCACAAACTTTAAATACGAAGTTTGAAACAAATCCGAATAAGTAACTTTCCCGTGTATGTATTAAAAAGAAGTTCTTAGATAATATGCAATTGGTCGTTGACACTACCCAAATATTGCTTCAACACAAAAAATCCATTTATGGCTTCGTTCCTACCTGGCTTTGTACTTTGAGAAATTGTGTCATCTAATGCGACATTGATTAGTGTTAATAACAGACAGAAATCGAACTTTCTTATAAACGTTTCTTTTTATACCCGGTACTACACTGTGGTGAGGGTATATTCACTTTGTCATTCCATTTGTAACGCCCATAAGGAGGCGTTGTAGGTATGACAAACTATATATATTATTGATCAGCATCACTTTCTTAGTCGATCTAGCGATGTCCGTCTGTCTGTCCGTCTGTCCGTCTGTCCGTCTGTCCGTCTGTCCGCACGATTACGGCCGTAATTTAAGAGCTATCGACTTGAAATTTGGTACGTAAGCTTTTATCCACCAAACTGAGGCTAAGTTCGAAGATGAGCAAGATCGGATGAAAACTACTACTAGCTCCCATACAAAAATATCAGATTTATATAGCTTTTTATGTTAAAAATTAAATTTAAATAGCTACAGTAAAGATAGCAAGTTTAAACTTTGCACATATTGTTTTAATAATATTTAAAAAATTTTGACAAAAAATGAGCTTGGTCGAATAAAAAGTACCCATACCTCCCATACAAATATATAATTTTTTAATACTAAAATATTTTTTTTATTTTACAATAATATAGTACCGGGTATTTGAGCTCCGGCATAGTCGAAGATAATTGTCTTACTGGTTTCATATATTTTTTTATTTCTGTGCTCGAAATATAGTTTATTATATCCGTTTTTTTCTTTTAAGAGTTTTTCTTTTATCCGTTTTAATTTACACGGATTTATATGGATAAAAACACGGTGCATTTCTTTGTGTTTCTTATAAGCGATTTTTTCTTATATGAGGTTTTCTTATATCCGTTAACTACTGTATATAGAATTATAGAGATAGAGTACATATGGTAGATTGATTGGTTCTATTTTTGGTGTTTTGATGAAGGGCAGTCCCTGTCACCGTCACGTTGTCTTGTGCATTTCGAAATGTGAAAACTGAGTGTTTACTTTGACGATTTTCATCCTTCATGTGAAGTTAATTAATATTAATATTGCCAAATAAGCCCTACATGACATCTAAATTTTGTTATTTATTAAAAGTCCTCTATACATGTATACATTATATCGAATGTGCTTCCTTCATATAGGTTGCCAGCTGTTCGATGAATTTTATCCGAAATTGCTATTAACTTAATTACACTGATTTTGTTATCTATAATATCATATACTCGAATATCCTTCAATAACAAGGACGATTAACACTTTCGAAATGTTCATCATACCTAAGTTAGAAAGTTCATGAATATTCCTGGTTTCGTATTACATACCCATACCCACCTGGAAAAAATAAATTCTTTCTAGGAAAACCAAAAAGGGAAATTCTAGTCTAATTAATTATTATATATGAATTTCTGTGATTTATTATTTTTTTATTATAAGCCTATGTTGTGAACCCCCCAACAAGAAAAAAAAAAGAACAATAACGTGAAAACGATTCAAAAAGCAAATAAAAAAAAAGTTTTGCGCCATCTCCCACGGGAATATTAAACTTGAAATTGTATTCTGCGGTCGCTACGGTCATGGTAAACGTTTTACACTCAAGGAAATTTTAAAACATAATATTTACCCCATCTTCTCCTGCAAATTTATTGGTGAGTTTGCTGTGTTCTTTGGTCTCCGGTGGCCAAATGAAAAATTCATTACCTACTTGAAGACAAAAAAAAATAATAATAATAAAATTGGTAAGTAGGGAATTAGAGAAGTGAACCACGCATTTGGAGATAAAAACATTTTGCTAAATATATATTTCACAGTCTTAAGTCTCTAAGGATATAATTTTATTCCACGAACGTCCGTTTGCTTTAGTTACATTATTTCTGAACTTGACGGCCGTCTTTATCCTCACGTAGAGGAAGGTGTCATTTTGTATTTTCTGGGTTAACGTTTTTGTATCGTTAGTATGATTGTACTCGAAATATGCCCAAAATGAATTGTCATTCATAGTAGGTAGATAATTTTGCTTTAGGCCCTAGTTATAGCTATCATTGAAATGTATCATTGGAACAAATCAGTGGAATGGTGGTTTCATATTTTTGATAAGTCGGTTAAGCAATCATTGAAAAATTCCTGTCAGTGGAAGTACCTGTCAGTGACTTTTCAACAAACAAGTCTAGGTTTTGAGGTTAGAGTTGATCGTTGAAAGCAAAACTGACAGCTGAGAATAGAATGAAAATCGAACACATCAGTGAAACGATTGGGTTCCAAATTAGAGAAACGAGGATCAGCTGTTCATTGAAATCGATTTCGGTCAGTGAAATAATAAAAGTGGAGTTAAAGAAAAGTTTTAATCAGAATTACCTAAGTTATTTCTGTCGTAGAAAAATTCCACAATTTATTAGCTTTATGTTGATACCAACTAAAGCTAATATTGTCTGTCAATGATGCATTTCAATGATAGCTATAACTAGGGCCTTAGAATATCGACACGCGTTTCATAGTAAACCTTATTTCGGGCGTTATGTATAGTTAAGTAAAGTTATGAATTAATGCTGTTGTTCAACTGCAATTTATATATTTAAGCGAAATTAGATATGCTTATTTTATAAATAACACCCTGTGGATCAATTGTGGTTCTGCGAAAGAGTGAATCAAATAAATCGCTTTCATATTCGCTTTCACTAGGGTGTCCATCTGTGGTCTTTATAAAAAGAGAACATTTTGCTCCTAAAGACATGAAAAAAGAGAACATTCGTAAAAAAAATAGAGGACAAAAAAGAGAACACACAAAATAAAAAAATACACTCACAAAAACTTCAAACATATATTTTAATAATTAACATAAATGTACGAATTCATTATTTTTTAAAAAAATAAAATTAAAACAAAACAAATTAAAAAAATTGCATCTAGATAATAATATACCATGTTCTCACCAACATATTGCCATATTGTCAGTGCAATTTGGCATGAAAAAGACGACCTAGTTATTCCTCTTGGAACTTTGGGAGAAAAGTTTCAGGAAATGATAGAAATGTCGAAAAAAAATACGTAAAATTCGATGGGAAAGTTTTTCGTAATTTCTAAATCACTTTTGCTTAGTCATGTTGGTGTTCACATGGTATAACAGTTGAAATTTTTAATCTATTTCTCTCTTGTGTCCATTGGGCCTAATCAGAAAGAATGTTTTTTCGACATTTTCAATTCAATTCAATTTATTTGCAATAATCTTAACACAGAAAGGTACAATATCTTCTAAAATTGTGTACGCTTCAATGATGTATACATACAGTATACGTATAGGTACCTAATTTGTTACTATTTGGAGAAAACGAGAGGGAACAGAAAAACAAGGAAACTAATTTCAGTAGATAGAATTTTATTAATAAGTACCTAATTGTGTTCATGGATATTATAAGCATAAATATATATAATACTTATATTCCTAAGACTAATTTAAAATAGAAAGTACAACAAAAACAATAATAAAATGAATCAAAAATATTGAAATAATCTTCATCTTCACTAGCTCAAAAGGCCTCCAGATGCCGTCTAAGTCTGCTTCTGAACTGAGGGATTCTGCTCAGGGATTGTATTATGCATGTTCAGGATATTTGAGTCTTTGAAAAAACACTTTTCTTGCGAACGAAATTCATCAAAATTATTTTCTTTTAAGTTTTCTTTAAAAAAGTATTGCAACTCGCAAAAACATCAAAACATTTGCTATCAGTTATACATATTTACTTTTTTAGAATTAAGATAAACGATGGCATCTTCGACATCCTTCCAATTTAAATTTTTATAAAGTTTCATCCAAGTAAAGATTAAAAACTCTTTGAGTTGAGCAGTCTTCTTTTCCAAATACAAACGAGTTTTGATAGCATTTGAAACAATCCGCTTTAAAACTGAATAACTGATTACCTCTGTTGAAAGTTCAGTTTTCAAAAGCCTATTTACAATAGTTTTTACTTTCATGGTAACAAAAGAATTTTCATTCTGCTTTTTTTAGTATCAGTAAATCTTTTGGATAATTGAATAAAAATTATCTACCGAAATAAAAAAAGAGAACAAAAATAGATCCGTAACAAAAAAGATAGTGAAAAAAAGATCGGACCAAAAAAAGAGAACATGTTCTCTTTTATAGAGATACGATGGACACCTTAAAGGCTTTCACGCATTGCTTTCATTTTTTCGATCCACTTGGAAGGTACCTACTAATACAGTGAGCGTCAAAAGTGAGTGAACACCAATGCGGTTTTCATTATTTGTCTTTGTAGTTTGGATACAATTTTCTTTAAATATTTATAAAGTACTAGCGGAGCCCGTGCACACTTCGTAGTGCAAAATAGTTAAATAGATAAACTGTTTTATTGAAATGCTCTGTAGTACACAACATTTTTTTTGTTTTTCCAGAAATTGTATTGCCTAGACAATATTATTGACTTTCAATACAATGCATTATTCATATCAATGTTACAAATTTAAAAAAACGTTGGCTTCCAATTCCAAGACTGTCGAAGAAGCTGTACCAGCTCGGCTTTGCCGTCAATCGAGTTTTACCCCATAGAAGATTTTTTTTGTATAGGAGGTATACGATTTTGAATGTTTTAAGTGCCGCTTCCCTTTGACCAAATTTGACCAATCTTCACAGGACCACTCCAGGGCCAATAACTAAGATCATCTGTAAGTTTGAGCTCAATCGATTTGGTGGTTTTCGAGATATTCGATTTTGAATGTTTTTTTTTGTATGGGCGGTGCCACGCCCCTTTGTCCAATTTTGACCAAACTTCACAGGACCACTCCACGGCCAATAATTAAGATCTTCTGTAAGTTTGAGCTCAATCGATTTTGTGGTTTTCGAGATATGTATTCGATTTTGAATGTTTTTTTTTGTATGGGCGGTGCCACGCCCCTTTGTCCAATTTCGACCAAACTTCACAGAAACCGTATGTGGACCAATACAAAAGGTATGTGAAAGTTTGGTTAAAAACGGTAAATGAGTTAAGGAGTGAATCGACGACAAACATTTTAGGGCTCAATTTTTATATAGATTTTTTGCTGTTGACATGAAATTATGTTTAATTATTCTTATTTCGTAATCAAACTTTTTACAGATTGTTGGTTTTTTAGACCTGTTTCCAGACCCTAAAGAAAACTCAAAGAAACGTCCGTGTTTACTCACTTCAGACGCTCACTGTATGTGATTCTCGTTCAATAAGTGAAACTGCTGTGTTGGTGATTAAGTGGTGATTAAATTTTCGTATTTGCTCTCATTTCTATATCTACAAATTCTGAAAGTTTAATTTTTTCATTGTTACATAATATCAATTTTGTCAATTGTTTATACATTTGTATATTATAAAATGCCTTCATAATAGGATGCCTTGAATAGCTAATCCCGCTTCTTGGAACATCATCAAAAATACATGCTCTTCCATCGCATGGCAGAAGTCTATGAGCATTGCTGTTCCTTGCTTAGGGAAGTTTTTAACAAGCTGAAACCAATGTACAAAAACAATAAGAACTGGGTGCAAAAGGTTTTTAAATTTGCTTCTTTTATCTGTCTTGTTATGAGCATTTTTCTAATTTATTTCTAAAAAGCTCAATAAATATTGCTTTTGAATTGGTGTGCCGTTTTTTTGCTTGTTTTTTTTTTATATTGTGATCTCCATTTTCACTCTTTCACTGAGATCATTCACTTGCAAATGAGGCCGTGAAAAGAAATTATTCATATGAATATTTTTGACATTTGGTTTCACATTTTCATAGAACGATAATCGAATTTGCAGTGAAGGAGTAAAAACATTTTCATTTCACATTTTCAAAGAACTAGAATTGAGCCCCTGTCTAGCTTTCGTCGCGTCGGTAGCGACGAGTGATTTACATTTATGTGCCCATTTCGTGCATGTGATTAAACAAAGGGCCGTTTATCTGCAGCCAATGATAATAAAGCGGTATGAACAATATTACAAATCACCAATTTAAAATGCAAGTCACAATCCATTTATGAACATAGATAAAATGGAAGCAAATACAACTTCCGGCAAACAACATTTCTGCAATCAACTGACTAAATGTCCATTAGTGATTTGAAACATGCCATATTAAACTTCAGTATAGGTTTTACATACATTAGTAAATTCAATAAAATACCAAACAAAAGTGGGTATGGTCTTTTCAATTCACATTACCTAAACAAGATGGCCGACTTAAATATCTACATGTCACACATAGTCATAACGATTTCACTTACCGTCATTCGACTATTTAGAATTACCTAAAAATCCCATACATCTCACGTGATAGGTTATGTTGTAAATGTACTTTCAATTTTAAGTTGTTTTACCATTGAGTTGTAACTTGGTTGCGTGGGCAGCTTACAATATTTATATTATGGCTTTTGAATAATATACTGAGTATATTGCACTGAACATAGGAATATTAGTGTCTATTATAATGTCTTTTGAAACCAAAGGCTAAAAAAACCCGCCAAGTGCGAGTCACTCTCAATCGCGCACCAAAGGTTCCGTACGTACGTAGTTACATTTACAGCATCTGTTATAATAGTAGGACAATTAAAAAAAAAATATGCAATACATTGGCGCTGGGGCTCGATCATAATATATGGGGAGCTGTTAATAACGTAGAGTGTACTGGACCTATACTACATGCTTGCAAACTCCAATCATGTGTATACTGGTTATTTACACTGCATGATGTGGAAATTTATTCAAAAATCAGAACTCAATTCGACAATGTTAAAGCCGCTTCGTCTGCATATATCTTCATGCTTATGATGTATTTGTAGCCCAGAGTAGTTGGAAAATCTGCTGATGGGACCTAAAGGTTGTAATGAAATCGACAAAGGATTAATACGATAGAAATACATAAGTCTCGAAAATATTATGTACCTTACCTACCTAGAAAATCAATAATTTGAACCCGCAAATTTAAGAGAACCACAAAGGGTGTTTAGTTTTTTGAAATCTTTCAAATATCTATTCAACATTCGCTTTAACGTGAATATCCAGAGTATCCCAAGTTCAACTGAAGATAACCTTCGGCAGTGTTTACGGAAAGTGTTCCATTTTTAATTTATATAGGCTCAAGGATGTTAGAAAGCAACATAACTGAACACACGTTTGTGATTATATTGGGAGCACTTTTGTAGATAACCAAGATTTTGTTGTTAAAATCTTTGACAATAGATTCAATATCTTCCTTCCTTGTAATATCATTCAAGTTATATGAATGTTTTGAAGCAAACGCAGAGTATGGTATATATAATTTTTTTCCGCCATTTTCTGTTGACAGTACCACACTCAAAATGTCTATCTTTCGGGCGATTGTACTTGGAGATTTTTTTATTACCAATTAATGTTGACGATGTCGTACTAGAAATGTCTATCGTTCATGCGTCAGTATTTCGAAATTGCCCTGAGATAAATAAAAAATAATACACCCCCCTGATTCAATTCCTCTTTTTGTGTGTACGAGTATTATTACCCATCCTCGCGGGAAAGCAGTCGCCATAGGTACAATTTAAAAAATATTCCTCACGCACGTCATATTAAATGAAGGAATGTTGTTCGCAAATAATTACAGCCCCCGCCATGTACAAATGCATTGCATAACTCACTTGGAATTATATTACGTGCTTTCGTGATACACCCCTTAAAGGTATACCGTTCAGAGGAAATGCCACACACACACAATCCAAATTCAGTGAAAGAATGTTCACATTTCGTTGAAACATTATTCACTGTGACGAATTGGGACTGATGGAAGAGTCAAATGTGCTGCAAGAGCTTGGTGTCGAGTACTTGAATATGTCATGATAGCTAATCAACCTAATATCCCTCATGGATACACACTCAAACGCACACCATCTAACCAATTCAACCCATTTTCCTAGAATAGAGCTCCGGTGGCATTTACCCAGCACCGAAACTATTTCCGGAGGCGCGAGTTTGCTACTTTCACTGGTGCGCTTTAATTAGCAATAACGACCTGGAATCAGGATCGACATGTTCTGCTCTGTGTACTGTGGCTACAAACGAATGTATCTGCTCGACTTGCTTTGGGAAAATGTGAGTCTTGTTCCACTGGTAATTTTTGCATTGTCACATATATGAATATTCGGTATTCCTCCTAGCTCACATTAATTAGCTCACGAAACTGCTGGTAATTGTTTATGAGTCGCATGGCGGCGCTAACATCACGAACAAAGGTGCAAATAGAGCTGATGATTTTGGTTTCGTGTTTCAAAATGTGTGCGTATTTGATTATTTTAAAGTTATTGCGAAAGCAATTAGAGTGAATGGAGAGTTTATCTGCTCTAAGTGTACATCGCTAATTCAACTATTTTTAAGCAATGGAGAGGAGATACACACATTTAATACATTTTACATACAAAGCGCATATTGGTTTGGTGTATTGAATTTTTATTTAAAAGTACGACGATTTCTTTTTAGGTCGCATTTTTTCCGGTCGGATCTCGATTAACAACCGTTGGCGAGTTAAGACTCCACTCAATGTGTTTATTTATTTAGACTAGGAATCGCTGCTAATAATTTTGTTGTATTCGCACAGAGAAGGAAAATGAGGAAACGCCTTTCCACTATGTAACTGCCTCTAAGGGGAGTAGATACCTACTTTTCGGACAAGTTCCAGATATTGCTGAAATACATAGATATATCAGCTAAATACATAAATCCCTCCAGAATTCAAAAAGGTTATAAGAGTAGCGGACATTACAGACACAAGGGGCATAAATTGTCGTAAGTGAACTATTCCGAATGTTTTGGCTAATTGCCACCTGGACCTAACTTAACTTTACAGAAAATATTTAGTCATATAATTTTCAAACATTACGGGTATCCTTTAAACGAAAAACGGAGATGTTAGCGGAGTGCCATTGAAGTTTAGAGAAGTTTAGGTATCACAGAAACTTATTTACGAGCAATGCTAATTTTTCCTGAAGGAAAAATGCGTCAATTATTTCTCAGGATTAAAATACCTATATGGTCATGAGATGTGGGTGAATAAAATTGCGAATATCTTACTTACTTACTTAAGGTGGCGCTACAGTCCGGGGTACCATCTTTGGCCAGCTGTATCCAGCCATAATATATGTTGCAGTTCTTCATCCTCTTTTTGCCCGGTCTATCCCATCACACTTCTTGGATAGCGTTTAAGTCTGGTTTGTAGCAGTTCAGGGCCTACGCCAGTTGTTCGGTTGCACGCGGTCTGTTAAGGGACCTAACATTCCACGTACAGATCCGAATGTCTATAAGCTGCCAAAATAGGAGTTCTGCCCTGTATTTCTGTTGATTGTATTATATGAAGTACAATTTCGAGCGGCTAATTCTACTTCTTCAATCGGAGCTTTTTCCTGGACTGGATATAAAAGCCTTGTCATTAGTCAGGTGCCCTCTAGGTAGATCTGGGATGAGATGCTTGGATCAAGTCCGACTTCATGTTCTTGATGATTTAGAGTCGGTAGCGGAAAATCGAGAGTTGCAACATATCTACTTTCTCCACACTTCTTATAATATCGTATCGTATCGTATTATATATCGTGTGATAAGCTAAGATATGTATGCTTATGCACCTTCTTCGCTGGATATTTATTTATTTTTAAAACGTACTAAAGAGAAAAGGAAATCTGCTCACAATGTCAAAAACTGAACTTTACTCATAGCGTGATATAATACTAACCCATATTTTTTGATTTGTTTCTAAGACGGAGATCATATAATGACTTACATTTTGGTATTGATATTATTATTATTAATTTCATTATTTGTACAAATCTAATGCAATATTATCTTCTTTTTCAGTTTCATAACTATGATTATACTCAAAATTCATTGCCGAAAATATTATGATTTTAGGAGTATAAATCGCTCAATATCGTATCTGGGATCTGGACAGAACTACATTAAAAAATTCGGATAAGGTACGTACCAATAGTGAGGCGGCATAGTATAAAATTGTATAACAATTGTGCACTTTGTGATGAAAGCATGAAATTTTTACCATGGAGGACACATTATATGAAAATGATTTTAAGATATTGGGGCACTTCAGATTGCGCCCTAAAGGGGTAAAATGGGGGGGGGGGTCAAAGTTTGTAAGGGAAAATTTGTATTTTTCATCCGATTGACTTCAAACTCGGTTTATGTATATGTACTCTCTATGAGAAATAAAGAAAACTAATTTCTCCGATTTTGGAAATTCAACTCTTAAAGGGGTAAAAAGAGGGTCGAAGTTTGTATGGACCATGGACCATTGTATGGGCTGTGGGCCACAATCATTAGTTTGTGAATTTTTGTTTGAGTTATTTTCAATATCAGTGCTACCTTCAAAAAGGGGAAATGACACCCAAAATGTGGGGTTTTTGGCGCCGGTGCTATTTCACCCTCTCAGTGCATATAGTTGCTGGAAATGACGTCATCTCAGACAAAAAAAAATTTGTATAGTGTGGAATAGACCGGATGTCAAATCAATAACCGATCCCCGTTAGTGATTGCAGAGAAAGGATCACGCAATGTAATTGCAGTCACATCTGCAGAGAGGTAAGACCATAACGGTCATCGTATGCTGCAACGCATCAGAATAACTGTTTTTATCACCAGCCAGATGATTAGATTAAGTGTATAATGTACTATTTTTAGTCACATGACTCCTGCACATCGTATATTAACACATCCAACAAGTGTGACAACAGTAATCAAAAGAAAAAGTAGGGTGCCATATACCCCTTCATATCATCATATGGCGCCATATTACCCTCCATTTTTTCGGTTATCTTTTTTTTAAGAGTTTCACGCTTTTAAATGAATTGAAAAATGAGGTTATTTTTGTTTAAAATAAAAATCTTGTTTATTTTCTGTTAAAAACAAAAACAAAAAGGGGTGCCATATTTGACGACTTTACCCTACATTAAAGAGACCTAAATGGAAATGAGACTCATGCTTTGCCTAGGTAAAGAAGTTTATTATATGGGATTACTCCTAGACAGTTCGCTTTATCGGAGATTTGGGTAAAGATGCCTTTTAGTCAGAGACCGGTCATAATCATCCGCCTCGTCAAGAGAACAACCTCCGTTTTCAAAGGATTAAAAAAAAGTCCATTTCTAGTGCACAATTGATCGACCATGGTGTAAGGCCACTAGACCGTTTGTAAGTATGATTCGAGAGAAAGTATGGCAACATCGTTCGCGGATGAATACCAAAAGTGAAAAAAAAGTTGCGTTTTTTTTTTTCAGTTGATTCTGCATAAAAATTATTAATTTTAAGGCATAATATGTGTTAATAAACGTGTCAAAAAGTGACATTTTTTCCGAATTATAGTTTGGAAACTGTTGACGCATTAATGAGAAATAATAATTATATTCTAAAGCTTAGTACGCTGCTCGAGCTAAACTAAATTTTAGCGGCTCTCCAATTTTTCTCTCCAAACATTAGCTAAAACCCTAGCTAAATTTTGACATGGAGTGCGCTGTGGATATAAGTGTCAAAGAAAACAGATGTTCGTGGAAAATAATTTCCTTCAAAAATTCATCGACACGAAAAATATTTTATTTTCGTTGTGCTTTTATTTTTCCCCGTCTTCTATTCTTTGATCTTAAATGCTTCACTTCCAAGGTATTCCTCGTCGATGTATTCATTGCAAAAACGCATCCTTATTTATTTTTCCGCAACACAAAAACACAACAGAAAAAAAAACAACACGAACTGTCAAAATTTAGCTTGGGAAAATGCCCCGAACCATTAATGGGCGCGCTAAATTTTGATAGATACATGTCTGTACAGTCTGAAATGAAATTTTGATTTTTTAGCTGAAGCAGCGTACCGCTCGGCTAAATGGATTCGCTTAAATTTTGGAGAGAATTTTGTATGGGAGCTAAAATTTAGCTCGAGCAGCGTACTAAGCTTAAGATTAAAATCGCACTTAAAAGCTTTTTTTTTTTTTTTTTTTTTTTAATAATCCGAACATCTAAATTCTAAATCATTGACAGAATCACTGACATCTGTCATTTGAAAAGGAAAACACGGAAACAAAAAATCTCCTACATAATTAATGAAAAAGCAAACATAAAAAAGTGGAAATATTTATAAAAAAAATTGAAAAAGTGCAATCTAAGAGGCCAGCTCTTCAATTAAAGTGGTTACTCAGAGTAAGTCGTAGCATTTAAGATACATATCTGATGAAAAAAAAATATCTCTTGCAAAGATAACCCCACTTAATGAATAAAAGAGGCGTATCAGAAATTTCTCCAGAACATCATAGGAACGAAAAACGTCGCCCAAGTTTCGGTGATAATAGAAGCAAAGTCGAAATGGACAAATTTACTGGCATCAGCCTTGAAACAATGAACAAATTGCTCGATGAGAAAAACAAAGAATTGGTTCAGGAACTACCGTCAAAGTCCGACTTCCAGCTTCTATGTGCAGAAATATCTGGCTTAAAGATTCGTCACAATGAAATCGCGGAAAGAGTTGTACAACTAGAACAGCGAAATAAATTATTAGAAACTCAGTTGGATAAGCTCATGCAGAAAAACACAGAGTCCAACATTGTGGTACACTTACCTGTTGAGCCTAACACCGACATGAGGGAAAAAGCTAAATCCATTTGCACCGGACTGCTGGATAATAACGAAGGAACCAACATTGTGGAATCTGCGTACAGCATCAATAGTAAAGCTGCACACTTTTCTACGGTAATCGTAAAAATGAGATCACGAGATTATGCTTGGAACGTACTGCGCAAAGCCAACAAACTGAAAAGAACCAAAATAAGTATACACAAAGATCTACCATTAAACGTTGTAATGGAGGTGGTGTATACAAGGGGTGGGAGCGGGTTGTTGTCTATGAGAGACGATGAAATGTGTAGGAAGTTGGACTAGGATGGGAAAAAGGATGGGAAGAATGATGGACAGGAAAAATTGAAATGGTTTGGCATCACAGGCGCGGGCGCATGCCTTGTTGGTCGCGGCTGGAGCTCGACGGAGGGTGGGTTCTTGCACCCGTGGACCAAACAAGTCACCACTACATAAAAGAATGCATGCTATCGATAAAGGTAGGTAAATGAAACGATATACTGAAAATAGAAACCGGTAGGTACTTACTAGTACTTCAGACCAAGAGAAAAAGACATATCCCTCTAACATTACCGCCACGAGAGGATCAGATGGTAGTCCTCATTGCGGGTCAATACCCTCCCTACCGTGTGCCAGTGTCCGCAAAACTGTTTTCCGGCACCCAAGAGAAAGCCCTATGCTTTCTTCTGTTGTTTGTTTGTTAATCGCCGAACCACCAACATTACCGATCGAAATGAGGCACAAAATTTAAAGCCTTAAGCTAACATAATTGAATTTTATTATTCCATACGGATTAAACTAATGTACATTATATATAAAGGAAGTTATACGTACTGGAATTAGATTTCGTACATTTTATAGTTATTACTGATTCAAAAAAAAGAAATTATAAAGGTAATAACGAGAGTTAGCATCTAAATGAACTAACGAAAAGGGTTTGTTTCTGTTTTATTTATTTAAAAAAAAAATTAGTAATTCTTGAAATTCATTTATTTTATTTTGCTAACCCACAAAATTGGAAAATCAAAAAAAAATTTCGAGTGCGTATGTGCAGTATGACCGTGCCAAGATATTCGTACCACTATGTAATTAAGTCGCTTACCTGGTCGTCCTCGTCGTCAGGCCTGTCGAAGAGAAGTCCATGGAGCTGTTAGGGGTAAATCAAAAAAAAAAAATTGTTTTCGCGCAAGTGGACGTACGAAAAAAAAACTTCCTGAAGGGATAACACATATACACTCCTGAGTTAGCTATATATTTCAATTTTTATTTCTTTTTTTTTTTTTTATTTTATGCCAGACGCGATTTATATTTCCAAACAAAAACAAACTATTACACTTATGCTATTTTTATTATTATATAGAAAAAAAAAACGAAACAAGTCAAGTAAACTTTCTTAGGCCGCTACTGTTGGTTGTCAAATCCAGGAAGTTGCTGATACTGGTGAAGCTGAGGAATTTGTTCGTCTCGCCTTTGCATCGTCTCTCCACTTGAGGTATTTAGGTTTAAGAAAACCTCTTTTTTTTTTGTATTGCGGTCCAATCTCGGGACAATTAAACAGTTTATGTTTTTTTTTGTATTGCGGTCCAATCTCGGGACAATTAACAGTTTATGTTTTTTTTTTTTTTTTGTATTGCGGTCCAATCTCGGGACAATTATCGACTTTACTTGTCGGGGGTTCGAATTAGCTAGTTCACGGGGGATTGTTTATTTGCTCGAAGCGATTGGTGAGCTAAGGGACGTGGCACAGATATGGGTCTAGTACAGGGGGGGGGCACTCGTCACAATATTTTTTGTCAGAGTCTTGGCTCTTAAATCACTCCACTTTTTGGCACGCGGCACTGTTAATTCGATTGTGCGCTGCACTGTTCGTTAATGATAGCGATCGAGGATTTATCGAGAGGCCGCCGTAAAGTTAATTTTCGGTTTAATACTTTTTCTTTGTATCCCACGTACCGACGTACCACGCGACGTTCGCGTCTTGCGAGCGGTTTATTTTTCTCTCCCGTGAAACTTTTAGGAACCGAGCGCGATAATCATCAACCAGCAACTGACTCGCTTGTTGCGTCGCAAAAATCGTTTTTCAACCAGAATCAGTGCACCGATTCCATTGTGTCCCTATCCCCTATGCGTTTTTTTTTTTTTTTTTTTGCAAGCAACGACGCCAACGACAATGGAATTTTCCGCCGGCTGCCTGTTGTGCGAAAGTATGAGTGCGTGTGGTTGATTGCCTACTCTTTGCCGACTCGCATGATCAATGCTAATTGCATTGTGCACATAGGGAGAGGGGTGGGCAATAATACTGAAATGTAGATCTGTGGCTGTTTACCAATGCATCGTAGTCGTATATAAAAAAAAAACGTCGTGCACCTCGCATGATAAATTACGACTATACAACCGAAGACAGAAGTAGATATGTATGTATGTATATCTAGAAACCGGAATGTGGCGTGACATATTGTTGTGCTGTATTTCAATGGACACATCGAGGAGAGAAAAAAAAAATTGTTTAAGCAAAAAGGGAAGGGAACACACTTGTCGGACGTACTTAGCAAAACCTTTCCATTACAAAACAGGTTAGGTGGAGCTACCTGTAGTGGAAACCTAAACTGAACAAAGAAAGGATTTGCTACCGCCGAATGTCCTTAGCATGGAAAGTTCCTAATATCTTCCCAGTCAGATCTTCTAGGACGTAATATGCTGCACCTTTCTTTTCCCTAACACGTGCCTTGAGGAAAGCTGGTGCTAGTTTCGCATTGTATCCCTTTTCATAGTTGCTTTGCGTAAAATTACGCCGAAATACCTCGTCACCGACCTTGAAGTTGACTGGCTTTGATCTCGTGTTATAGACCATGGCATTTCTTAGGAAAGCCGCACGGATATTGGTCTCCACTTGGTCTCGAACTCCCAATAACTTATCACTTCTTTCCATCGGAACATCCTCGCCATTGATCATGCCCAGCTGTCTTAGAATGGTGTAATCCCCTCCATGCTGCACCATATTTTGTCCAAATAGAACGAAATATGGGCTACATCCGATCACGGTATGAAACGTAGCTCGTAGGGAACATGCTATGTTGCTCAGGTGACTATCCCATTCATTTTGGTTCTTTTGAATGAACGCCCTAATAGCAGCGATGATGGAGCGATTGACCCGTTCTGACGAGTTTGATTGTGGGGAATATATGGCTGTGTACATGTGTCCTACTCCGAATTTTGTCAGAAACCCTTCAAACTCTCGTGACTTGAATTGGGATCCGTTATCGCTAATAATCGTCTCCGGAACTCCATATAAATGGAATATGTCTTTCTCCAAAAAGTCAATGAGAGGCTTTGTGCTAAACTTTTTTATTGCCTTAAGGAAGACAAATTTGGAGAGATGGTCCAGAACGATAAAGATCCCAATGTTGCCGGATTTGGATCGAGGATAAGGCCCTAGCAAGTCGATAAAAAGCTTCTGAAATGGTCTGGAAGTTTTGACTGGTTGTCCCATGGGAGGTCTTAGAACAACATTTGGGCTTTTGGTCATCTTACAAATTTCACAAGCCGTTACATACTCCCGCACATCTTTCACCAATGATGGCCAAAACAGGTAGCGACGTAACTTTTCAAGCATCTTTCCTATTCCACAGTGGGCTGAAGACGGAGGGTTATGGGAATTATGCAAGATATCTTGGATTACACCTGATGGTACCCATAGTTTCCAAGAATCCCCTTCCTGCTCAGGAGACCCAGTCGAATGCATCGTGCGCTTGTACACAAAGTCGTCAACTATTTTTACGTCAGGAAGTTTGCCTTGATTAGCCGAGATGTATGTTTTCAGAGTGGTATACTCATCTGAAGCGAAAGAGGGTGACTTTAGGTCCACAATAGGAGCAACTTCTTCGATTGCGCTCAAGTCCGTTGTGTCCCTTCGGGATAAGCAGTCCGGTACCACATTATGTTTGCCCTTGCGATGATGAATCGAGAAATCGAAGCCCTGTAGTTTTAACGCCCACCTCGCTAATCTACCTGAAAGATCCTTTTGTTGCATTAACCATTGAAGGCTAGCATGGTCGGTTATGACGGTGAATGCATGACCTTCGATGTAAGGGCGAAACTTTTTGATGGATAATACCGCCGCTAGACACTCCTGCTCAGTTACTGAGTAATTGCGCTGAGCTTTATTTAGTTTTTGACTCACATACGCGATAGGTTGCTCGATTCCTTCGTCATCAACTTGAGATAAAACGCTACCGACGCCATGTTGGCTGGCATCGCATTGAATGATGAAGGGCCGGTTAAAGTCAGGCGTCCTCAGAACTGGAGCAGACGTGAGCTGTGTCTTTAGTACGTTGAAGGCTTCTTGTGCCTCTGTACTCCAAGCAAAAGATCGGGACTTTTTGAGTAGATTAGTAAGGGGCGTAGTGAGGGAGGCAAAGTTTTCAATGAACTTGCGGTACCACCCTGCCATTCCGAGGAAGCGTCGGAGCTGACGGACGGATTTGGGAGGAGGGAAATCTACTATCGCAGCTATTTTCTCTGGGTCTGTTTGCACAGATCCATACCCCACTATGTGACCTAGATATTTGACAGCTTTGAGACAAAATTTACTTTTCTGAATGTTGATAGTCAGTCCTGCCTTCCTGATCTGCAACGCCACCTCCTGCAACGCACACATATGAGACTCAAAGTCTTTCGAAATCACCAATAGATCGTCGAGATAGACAAACACTTTTTCGCGAAGATGGCATGGGATGACCTTATCCATCAACCTGCACATTGACTGGGGGGCATTACACAGCCCGAACGGCATCACTGTATATTGATACAGCGGACGGTTCGGGACCGTGAATGCCGTCCTTTCGCGTGAATTCATCTCCAGTGGGATTTGCCAGAAAGCATCTTTCAAATCAATGCTGGAGATGAATTCCGCTCGAGGCAGACGACTTAAAATGCCGTCAATGTGCGGGAGAGGATAGGCATCTTTGACGGTAAGTGCATTTACCCTGCGGAAGTCAATGCAGAACCGAACCTTTCCGGGCTTCCGAATGAGAACAACCGGAGAGCTCCAAGAACTGTTCGATTCCTCAATGATTCCCAAGGCAAGCATTCGGTCTATCTCGGCAAACATTAGTGATTCCACAGCGGGCGATACAGGGTAATGCCGTTGCTTCACAGGTCTGGCAGTACCCACATCAATGCTGTGTTCAAGCAAATTGGTCTTACCTAGGCCTTGTTTCTCGAAGGAAGGAAACATGGCAATAAGATGGTTGAGCAGTTCCATTTGGTGTGACGTAAGTTCGTGTAGTGGGGCGGGATCGACAGTAGATGTAGAGTCGAGCTCTCCAATTATTCCAGGCGCGAGGTTGAAACTTCGCCAAAAGTCTACGCCGAGGTAAAGATTTTGACTTAACGTAGGGACAATAAAAATAGTTAACGGTTTGGTTATGTTGCGAAATGTCACGTCTACCAATATGCTACCGCGAACTGTTTGTAAGCGACCTTCAGCCGTTTTGACAAAAGCGTGGTATTTGTCTAGTTTGGTTTCGGATAACAGGATCTCTTCAGCAGCTTTCGCTCCAAAACAACTGATGGAGGCCCCAGAATCCAACAACCCGCTGATCGATCTCCCCAAAATTTCTACATCAACATATGGTCTGACATCCAAACTATCCCTACCGAGGGCGGCACAGAGTAAATGATTTCTGCTCCTTCGCACGTTTCTCCAAAAATTACGCATACGCATAGTGGATCGTTTGGGCTTGCTACCTGTAACCCGAGTAGTACTACTGACTGAAAATATGTTTGCGCGGATTTCATTGTACTCGCGCAAACGTTGGTGAAACGGCTTGGAGGGATCAATACCCAAAGGCTTTTTGTGTGCGGGTTTATTCGGGCTGGAGGGAAAGTCGGAGTCAGACGTCTGGACTTCTTGGCTACAGGTTAATTTCGGTGATGGGGATGCGACCGGTTGTTGGTGGTCACATCCACTCTTAAGTTTCCCTGAGGAGAACAATTAGGGCACTGAGGCTTGTAGATGTTCTGGGCTCCACATCCGTAACAAAAAACTTTTCGGGCTTGTAGGCAATCGACATAACTGTGTCCCACTGCCTCACAGTTCCAACATAGGAATACTTTCTTTGGATGGGTTATCTCCGATACCTCTTCTTCTGACGGAATTTCATCATCGAGTTCTGACACAAACCTTCTTTGAGGAATACCCCTATGCATATCTTGCATGAAGTGCTCATGCCTATGACAAGCGCTGCGCAACGCCGCAATGGATAATATTTTCAGATGAAGAAGCTCATGTCGAAGGTCAGGTTTTAGATTTCTGATTAGAATTTCAAGGAATTGACTGTCTGATAAAGGCTCTGTCAAACGGTCAAATATAGAGACAACAGCGTCGAGATATTCATCAAATGTCTCTCTTTCTTTCTGCTTTCGATTTCGAATCATTTCGATAATATCGAAGTCGGTGCGAGGTTCTGAGTACTGAAATCTCAATGCTTCGCAAAGAGCATTCCATTCAATGCTTTGCTCACGCTTGTGGTAACGCCAGTACCAGTCTCTTGCCTTGCCAGTAAACAGGAGATGCACGTTTCGGCATAGAGACGCAAAGTCCGCGTTTAGCGTATGGGTTGTTAACGCCGTTACTCTATAAATGAATTCTTCCGCCCTTATACCATTACAGGAACCGTCAAATCTCACATTCCAGTTTAATATAATATTTGACAATTTGTCTGGACTAGGGTGGATCTGATAAGTACCGCGATTGTCTGATGCTCTTACTGGATCATTACGAGAGAATTGAGATGGAGCTGGTGCTTGGAAGTTAGGTTGGGTATAATTGGTCCTATCCGTCATGGGACTATTGGGAGGTGCTGCACTCGCTTGGTTCTGGAGGCTAAAATATCGTTGAAACATAGCCTCAATAGACTGATTAACAGACACCATCGTTCTTTGGCGATCTTCCTCCATCTCCTCGCGGACAAGTTGTCGAATGTTCAGTTCGTTGGACTGAGAAACATCGTCAAAAGGGGTAGCTAAATTTGAACGCGATCTTGGATTATTGGCAGCGGGGACTTGCGAGGGTACCGATTGATTTTTGGTAGCCGAAGAAATTCGGCTGTCGAGGATGCTCGAATCTCTCAGGCTCCAATCTTCTGCGACTTGCTGGGTAGTTGATCGAGTGGTTGGGCGCCGACCCTTTGGGACTGCGCCTCGCCCACGATGAGTATTGCTAGATGGGTGATCTAGAGGAATTCCAGGTAAGTCTGGTTCCGAAAGGCCATGACGGCAAACGGGACATGTGTCCGAGTCTTTGAGCCAGTTGATAAGGCACAGCTTATGAAAAACATGGCCACACGGAGTTTTAGAGGTTTCTATATCGAGAGAGATTACATCTTGGCAGATAGAACACGCTAGCTCATCAGCTACCTGCGCTGGACTACGTAAAACTGCCATTTGGACAAAATTGATTATTTAGATATGGCCGGCAAAGACTATAGGTTAGTGAATAAAAGTATCTAATACTAACTATTATAAATAAATAATTGAGATCGATATAAGAGATAATCAGATATTAGTTACTAAAAAAAATAAAAAAAAATATATATATGTAGTTTCATTGTAGGTGGCCTCATTTCGAAAGGTTTGTTATCGGTGGTTCGGACGAATTGTGGCAATGTTAAAGGGGGAAAGTAAACGATTAAAAAAAAAAAAATAATAAATTTAAAATGGTTAGACAATTTGCACTGTGTTATCAAGTTCGTTGTAATAAGCTTCGCGTCCTCACGCATTTTCAAGACGACGGGCAAAATAAGCTATTGTAGAGAATGGGAATGTCCAAGAAAGATCAGATCCTTGCCTCTAGTCGTTCCAACTCATCGCACGGTTCGAATTGGCAACGCAGTTCTAAAGTGGAGGTGATCTGATTATCTTGGGGCATGAATAGTGAATGTCTTAGAAAGATCGGATCATTGTCCCTGGTCGTTCTCAACCAACGTATTGTTTTGAACGAGATACGCAATTCCAAAGGTGAACCAATTATCTAAGAGCATGTCAATTGTGAACTGTAAACTACAAAAAATTTGCGAAATGTTGATGAATGGTAAACTAAGCTATTAGTAATATGGGCATATATAAAAAACGTTAAATTTGATCTGATTCTGACCCGCAAAACTTGCGTGCCCCACGTTGGGCGCCATTTATGTAATGGAGGTGGTGTATACAAGGGGTGGGAGCGGGTTGTTGTCTATGAGAGACGATGAAATGTGTAGGAAGTTGGACTAGGATGGGAAAAAGGATGGGAAGAATGATGGACAGGAAAAATTGAAATGGTTTGGCATCACAGGCGCGGGCGCATGCCTTGTTGGTCGCGGCTGGAGCTCGACGGAGGGTGGGTTCTTGCACCCGTGGACCAAACAAGTCACCACTACATAAAAGAATGCATGCTATCGATAAAGGTAGGTAAATGAAACGATATACTGAAAATAGAAACCGGTAGGTACTTACTAGTACTTCAGACCAAGAGAAAAAGACATATCCCTCTAACATTACCGCCACGAGAGGATCAGATGGTAGTCCTCATTGCGGGTCAATACCCTCCCTACCGTGTGCCAGTGTCCGCAAAACTGTTTTCCGGCACCCAAGAGAAAGCCCTATGCTTTCTTCTGTTGTTTGTTTGTTAATCGCCGAACCACCAACATTACCGATCGAAATGAGGCACAAAATTTAAAGCCTTAAGCTAACATAATTGAATTTTATTATTCCATACGGATTAAACTAATGTACATTATATATAAAGGAAGTTATACGTACTGGAATTAGATTTCGTACATTTTATAGTTATTACTGATTCAAAAAAAAGAAATTATAAAGGTAATAACGAGAGTTAGCATCTAAATGAACTAACGAAAAGGGTTTGTTTCTGTTTTATTTATTTAAAAAAAAAAATTGGTAATTGTTGAAATTCATTTATTTTATTTTGCTAACCCACAAAATTGGAAAATCAAAAAAAAATTTCGAGTGCGTATGTGCAGTATGACCGTGCCAAGATATTCGTACCACTATGTAATTAAGTCGCTTACCTGGTCGTCCTCGTCGTCAGGCCTGTCGAAGAGAAGTCCATGGAGCTGTTAGGGGTAAATCAAAAAAAAAAAAATTGTTTTCGCGCAAGTGGACGTACGAAAAAAAAACTTCCTGAAGGGATAACACATATACACTCCTGAGTTAGCTATATATTTCAATTTTTATTTCTTTTTTTTTTTTTTATTTTATGCCAGACGCGATTTATATTTCCAAACAAAAACAAACTATTACACTTATGCTATTTTTATTATTATATAGAAAAAAAAAACGAAACAAGTCAAGTAAACTTTCTTAGGCCGCTACTGTTGGTTGTCAAATCCAGGAAGTTGCTGATACTGGTGAAGCTGAGGAATTTGTTCGTCTCGCCTTTGCATCGTCTCTCCACTTGAGGTATTTAGGTTTAAGAAAACCTCTTTTTTTTTGTATTGCGGTCCAATCTCGGGACAATTAAACAGTTTATGTTTTTTTTTGTATTGCGGTCCAATCTCGGGACAATTAACAGTTTATGTTTTTTTTTTTTTTTTGTATTGCGGTCCAATCTCGGGACAATTATCGACTTTACTTGTCGGGGGTTCGAATTAGCTAGTTCACGGGGGATTGTTTATTTGCTCGAAGCGATTGGTGAGCTAAGGGACGTGGCACAGATATGGGTCTAGTACAGGGGGGGGGGCACTCGTCACAATATTTTTTGTCAGAGTCTTGGCTCTTAAATCACTCCACTTTTTGGCACGCGGCACTGTTAATTCGATTGTGCGCTGCACTGTTCGTAAATGATAGCGATCGAGGATTTATCGAGAGGCCGCCGTAAAGTTAATTTTCGGTTTAATACTTTTTCTTTGTATCCCACGTACCGACGTACCACGCGACGTTCGCGTCTTGCGAGCGGTTTATTTTTCTCTCCCGTGAAACTTTTAGGAACCGAGCGCGATAATCATCAACCAGCAACTGACTCGCTTGTTGCGTCGCAAAAATCGTTTTTCAACCAGAATCAGTGCACCGATTCCATTGTGTCCCTATCCCCTATGCGTTTTTTTTTTTTTTTTTTTGCAAGCAACGACGCCAACGACAATGGAATTTTCCGCCGGCTGCCTGTTGTGCGAAAGTATGAGTGCGTGTGGTTGATTGCCTACTCTTTGCCGACTCGCATGATCAATGCTAATTGCATTGTGCACATAGGGAGAGGGGTGGGCAATAATACTGAAATGTAGATCTGTGGCTGTTTACCAATGCATCGTAGTCGTATATAAAAAAAAAACGTCGTGCACCTCGCATGATAAATTACGACTATACAACCGAAGACAGAAGTAGATATGTATGTATGTATATCTAGAAACCGGAATGTGGCGTGACATATTGTTGTGCTGTATTTCAATGGACACATCGAGGAGAGAAAAAAAAAATTGTTTAAGCAAAAAGGGAAGGGAACACACTTGTCGGACGTACTTAGCAAAACCTTTCCATTACAACGTGCGGCAAAAAAGGGCGAAGCTGGTACCAATCTTGCAATCCATACGCAGAAAAAATCCCGATGTGAAAATTGTCTTGAGAGAAGATAAATTGCACGTCGCGGAAAAAGTATTTACGTGGGATTTCCCGGAAGGGTTGAAATGCGGCAAAAAATGTGGTTTTGAAGCTTTAAGAAATATGTTTGGAGACATTTTACAACCGAAACAATTTATGAATGGGCTTGTAAAAAACAACATTATTGGTGGTGGTGCATGTGAAACGTCAAGTGCGAGTACGTCAAAAAATGTCAATGCTGCCAACCCTATCAATAGAGATGTGATTGCTGAAAATCGTTTGGGTGGACACACAAGTACATCTTCACGCGAAGCATGAGACGTAGAGGTCTACCAGAACATAAATAATATTAAATTAAGTATTTTAAGTTATAACGTAGCTGGTTTGAAAAATAAATTATTATTTACAAACTTCTTTAATTATGTCAACAAATTCGATATCTTTGTATTGTTCGAAACCCATGTATTAGGAAATGAAGAGAAGATATTTAAGAACATGTTTTTGAAATACGAACTGAAATGGATACCTGCAGTTAAATCGGCAATATTTGGAAGAGGAAGTGGAGGGGAATTGTATGGCTATCGGAAAGGTCTTACTTACGTAGATGTTAATTTTAAAAAAGTAGAAGAATCATACGTCCTCGATGTAAAAACGTGTAACAGCATCCTGTTTATAGTCCCCATTTATCTAAACGTTAGTCACTGGCAACGCGATTATGAAAATCTTAAAGAAGTGATTAAATGCTCATTGGTGATTTCAATGGCCGGCTAGGACTTTCTCAAAATAATTTTGTGAGCGGTTACAAAACTTCCATCCTACGAGTAAATCGCACTTCAAAAGATAAAATCTGTGATCATAAGGGCAGAAAGGTACTTGATCTTGCGGATGCGTATGACTGTAGTATTCTAAATGGGAGCTGTGAAGGCGATTATCGCGGAGAGTACACATTCATCCGAGGAAAAGCATGTTCAGTAATTGACTACTGCTGCATCTCTGGAAGTTGGAACCTGCTCCTTAGCGACTTTCGAATAGGAATGGAGACTTTTTCGGACCATATGCCACTCGAAGTTAATTGTTTAGTATCTGAAACTACGAACGAGACGAACATAAGGCAATTAGGACTCCTACCAAAACTAGTCTGGAATGACCGAACACGAAATGTGTATCGTAGTAATTTAAATGCTGAACTTGAGCGACTACTCATAGCGGATATTTTGCCAGATGTTGATACCCTTACGAGTATTATTAAAAACGCGGTTCCGAGCTTATCAACAAGAAAAAAGCACATATCAAAACAAAAATGGTTTGAGTGTCTGAGAGCCAGGAATAATTCGTTCTCACTACTTAAACTCTTTAGGGAATATAATACAAGTATCTTTAAAACACTTTATGGTGAAGCAAATAAGGTTTTTAAACGTCTTTGTTACGAAAAAAAGAAGGTATTTGAATAGCAGCGTATTGCTATTATAAACAACTCTACATCATCAGCAGAATTTTGGAAAGCTGTAAAACATATAAATGGACGAACGAATTGCATCGCCACGTCGCTTAAAGCAACACAGCTAAGGGACCACTTTATTAATTTACTTAATTCACCACAGATGTCACCACCGTTCCAATACGCAGATCCATTGATTATAGATGAATTTCTAGATAACCCGTTTTCAACAGAAGAAGTTAAAGAAGCCATTGATAAGGCTAAGAATAGAAAGGCCCCCGGAGATGACAGAATCCCATACGTTTATGTTTGCTCTCGTTGCGGAATACAATAGAATTTTTGAATCCGCAAACATTCCACAAAGCTTTAAAAAAGCAATTATCTATCCACTGCACAAAAAGGGTGACTATGATGATCCTACAAACTACAGAGGAATCTCTTTTCTAAATACCTCTGCCAAGTTATTTGCTGCGTTTATATATAATAGACTTACCTATTGGGTTCAAGATAAAAAAGTTTTACACGAGTCTCAGGCCGGATTTAGAAAGACCTACTCAACAATCGATCAAGTGTTCGCATTGATTAATATTGCGGAGATATATAAACAGAAACATAAGAAACTATATGCCTTTTTCGTCGACTTCCGAGCGGCCTTCGACACTATAGCACGCGAAGCTCTGTTTTACAAATTGTATAATATTGGTTTTTCAACGAAAATAACATACTAAGAGCAATGTATGCAAATAACGTGGCGTATGTTTGGGATGGAGAATCAATTTCTGGAGAATTTACAACGACGATGGGTGTGAAGCAAGGATGTATTTTGAGTGCGTTACTGTTTATCCTGTTCATTAATGACATATCAGATGCGGTAAAGGGTGGAGTCGAGTTTGGCAACATAAAAATTCCGGTTCTGAAATATGCAGATGATATAGTTTTTTTGTCCGATACTGTAGATGGTTTGCAACTTATGATGAATAGGCTCAGCACATACTGCAAACACTGGAACCTAAGCGTGAACCTGAATAAGTCGAAGGTAATGGTGTTCAGAGGTGGCGGTGGCAGATATACTCAAAGTGAAAGGTGGATGTATCAAGGAGAAATGGTGGAAGTTGTTCGTGAGTACAAATACCTTGGAATTTTAGTATCCTCAAACTTGAATATGAAGAAGCATCTAGAGGCCAAACTATCTGAAGCCAAACGAGCAATCTCGTCGGTATGGGGACACTGCATCAACAATAAGTATATAAACAATAGCTCGAAGCAGAAACTCTTTCGCACAACCGCAGCTTCAGTTCTTTTGTATGGAGCGCAGGTATGGGGATACTGTTCCTATGTTGAAGTTGAGAAGTTTCTTCGGTATTTCTTAAAGAGAATGTTCCGTTTACCGAGTGCCACGCCTAATTACATGCTACATCTGGAGACTGGTGTACCGCCTATGTTCTTGGAGACACTGAGACTACATTTTGAGTACATAGTAAAAGTTATGGGTATGAGTGAGGCTTCCAAAAATTGTGCTCAAGAGTGTACTACGAAACAAAGCAAGTTTCATTCAAGAATGGGAGCGCCTTGCAGCAGACTGTGGAACGAGCATACGGATAACACCCGATGAGCAACCCGAACATCTAAGAACACAACTCAACATCCTATTGGAAAAAGTAGGTCGAAATATGTATGATCGTTTTATAGCAGATGCACAGTCATCTCAGTATAGGACATACTACAGTAAGCTGAAATATCAACTGGCAGAAAAAACGTATTTTCTGAACAACAATTCAGTAGAGAAGATAAGTATACTTTTTAAAATCAGAGGAGAGTTACTGAACCTGAATTTTATTCCACACCGCCCAGAACTACCTATCTTGTGCAATCTTTGTAACAAGAAGATACGAGAAGATATATTTCATTTTCTTGCAATATGCCCAATTTTAAAGGAAATACGTTTAAGATTTTTTAATTCATATACCTTAGAAATAGTTGAAGCAATTCAAATTTTAAATGGAGAACGAGGATGGGATTTACTCTACAACTACTGCATAAATGCGCTGCGTTATAGAAAATGTATAGTTGAAGAAGATTTTTAAAGTTTACGCTATTTTGTCAATCTGGTAGACGGCCATAGGCCAAACCATAGTAGACTTAAGTATATTATATTTATTTATTTCTTTTTTCGAAGAATGTATTGAATTAAAGATGAAAATAAAAGTCATAATAAACTAAAACTAACTAACTCGTTCGCGGATGAATGTTGCATCTCAGATAGAGGGTGCATCGTGCGTCCTCAGTGCAGATATGCGCTTATCATAATCAAGAAGGAAGACAGATTTATAGGTTTGAAAGTCTTAGCGAGAAAGTAGTCATTTTTCCAATTTTTGGTAGGTATAAAAGCCAAAAATTGGAAATATGCCAATGGCAGACACGCAGTTGCTTTGCTTTTTTTATAGTGTTGGTAGGAACTGGTTTATACAGCAGAGCTGGGTACACTCCATTATCATCAAAAGATGCTACAGTTTTTATAGCCTTATATTTTGCCACGACTATAAGTCTGCGCTTACGTCTCAGTGTAGGTACGTCGTTTTCTAAGTGTCTCCGGTTTGATTGATTTGCGTTTTATAACAACTTTAACCAATGTATATCTACTGGTCTTATACCTAGAGTCTCAGAAAATTCCTTATAGGAAGCTCTTTACCACTTGGTTTGGTTCATAAATACCGTCACCTAGTCTTGTATCCGTTTAAATCCATATTTGTGTATTACTCCTTACAATATTGTTGTTTTTTGTAGGTAATGTTTTTAAAATCACATGGGCTTTGGGGTTGTTGCAAATCATTAATGTTGAAAACGAGGTTGAATTAGACATGAAGCGGTTGGTAGAACTAAGCTTATCTTAGTCTTAAGTTTATTTTATGATGATGAATGGTAAGCTCCTAAAAAAATAATGCCACGAAAGACTTGTTATATATTTCTTCCAGACCTATTGCCTTTTATTGAAATAAGTTTCCTAACAAAACATACCAAAACCATAGATTATTAAAATTCGTAATTTATAATTTATAAACCAAAAGAAAAAACATTACAATAATAATTTCAAATGTTGATTTCAATTCCCTGACTTTCCAAGAACCTTCGCCCAAATTTATATGGATAAATGTGTTTCAGTGAACAAAAAAAAAACCGTACACATGCCCCACTTTTAGTTAAATATTCATTAAATGTTAATTTCCAAAGGAGTCCATTCTTAGAATATAAATTTCAAATAACGTCAAAATGCAAAAAAAAAAGTTGTACATACTTTCATTTTATTTTCACATGAACATGCCAAGGCGAGCTGAGAGTAAAAGGCAAATGAAGTAGAAAAAAATCATATAAGAAAAGAGGGAAACTAGTATAAATATATTTCACCCTTAACCAATAAACAACCGCGCGGAACCATAATTTTTTTGCCCCTACCATGACAATACCAAAAAACCGCAAAACCACGAGTTTGTTGCTATTGCTCAACCCACCCACAGCCACATTGCCGGGTACCTATACAATTGTCGCCACCGCCGCACATTTCGTTCGTTGTGCCTTCCTCAACCACTTCCGCTGTTCAGTTTTCTCATTTATTTTCAGCTTATTTCAACATTTGAATACATTACCAAAAAAAAAAAAAAAAAAACTAAGAAAAAACAGCAAATAAGCTTGCGGCTGCCTATCATCCCTTATTTTCGGGTGGAAGCTCATCTCATTTACATCACATCGAATCTAGACGCAAAATGTCTATCCATTCCATTCCGTCCCGCCTTCCCATAGGAAATGAAGTCACCCTTAAGGTTGTGAGAGAGTTATTACCTTGGCTCTTAAGTCATCATGTATTCCCAAGCTATACTTATTGTAAGCACAAACACGGAACGTCTTGAGGGTTTTTCACGTTCAGTGTGTTAAGTGTTGGATTTAGAATTGGGGTAAGACGGGCAAATTTTCAGCCTAACTGAAACTAAAATTATTTTGTATTTTTATTTCATTTTTGTTTGTTTGTTGTGGGCGGCTAATACGCAAACACAAAATTCCTTTTTATCTGGCCTAAAATAATAGTCATAAATTTGCATATATACATTTTACTCGAAAGTGGTAGTTTTTCTGCTCATTTAAGAAAACATTACCAAAATGTAAGAATAAGAGTTGTATAAGTAATAAAAAGCAAACAAAAATGAAAAACTCTATGAACAGTTTTCTTCTAGCATACTATGTCGGTGTGTACGAGTATGTGTTGTGCTTTTTGTGTGTTTTGTTGTTATTAAATGTTGGCGATGACCCACATTGTATACCCAAATGAACGGTTTAACCACTGGTTCCCGTCTTGATGCACATTGTATTCTTGTTGTAAGTGAATGGGGGATGTACAATTTTGGGAAGAAGAACAAACAAAAGATCGAGATACAAAAGTGAGAGGCGAGTGGGAATTCTATAATGCGATGCGAATGTGAACTGGAGCACATCCTTGTTTGCTGCTGAACATGTTTTTTTTTTTTGTTTCAAAATTACACTCAAGAGAAACCCATTTGCAGGGTTGTTATATACGGGTTGTTAGAAGATTTCGTCGTCTGTTTTGTAGCATGTGATGTAAAAGAATACTATTTTGAGGATTTAAATGAGTAACTATGGTAGAAATGGGTTATCCTTGGTGAATGGTATAGTGAAGGCACATAAGACTCTGCTGCTGAATCAACGAATACATATTTTTTTAATATAAAGTTCAACGTTTTAATCTGGTCAAACAGATGTGCAAAGTAAAGAGCTCCTAACATTTTTTTTTGTTGAATTTAAATGAAAATAATCACCCTTCTCGAGGTATCCGAAAAAACTTTATATTTCTTGATTTACAATAAAAAAATGTAGATCATCTTCGTAGCAATATATGTGCTGAAGACGATTTTGTGAAAGAGTTAATATTTAGAAGATATTTACAAAAAAAGCTCAATCATCACAATAAAATACGGCTCCATTTCAATCCCAATGCATACCGCTCTCATACACCATTGTCAATGTCACCCAACGTTGCCATATTCACAGTTTTAACTGTAAATTACAGTTTTTTAGACAAGCTTACAGATTTTAAAATGTCCTAGTACAAATTACAGTTTTTTTTTAAAGTTCAGATTTGAAAGAATAAATTAAAATGTGCTTTAAATCGTAGTGCTTCGTATTTAAGCATGTTATTTTATTTAAAATTAATTGTTTTGTGTTATTTTTGTTTAATGAAACTAAAAAAAAAACCGTAATTTCAAAAAAATCGTTTGGTTTTTGAAGGTTACAGTTTTTTGGTTGAAAATACGGTTTTTTTTTTGGAAATTTACAGTTTTTTTAAACAAAAAAATCTGGCAACATTCACCACACCCACACCATATTGGTGTTTGGTTGTGGTCCCGTCCCACCCACGATCATCTCATTTTTCATTCGTGTTTCGTGTACTTATGCATTTTTGCAAGTGTGCTCTTTCTGTCCATTTGTATTATTACGAGTTGGGTGGGACAGGGGATTTTGCAATGAAATTTCATATGTTCGCATTATTAGGGGGTAGGTCAGTAAGGGTATGTACATTAGGGTGGGTCATCGATGTATGAAACATTTTTTTTTATTTTTTTTTTGGATTGGAATAGTGATAAAAGTTTGATCCATATCCAAGGGATTCTAAAAAGCAAAACAAATACTTTTTAAGAAGCTTCCTTCTACCCGCGCATTGATTTTGAAAATTTGTGTTTTCCCCAATATTTCGATATTTTTCAACAAAGGCCATTTTATTTTGAAAACTTTCTTACTAGACGTAAGCGGCTCTACAGTTCGAAGTGAACCAAGGCTTTAACTTCTCTAGTTAGCACAGTCTTCTCACTATTTTCAGTTGCGTACTTGAAGTTGGTTGAGGTCCCCTTCAACTTGTGAGCGCCACCTAAGGCGAGGTCTTCCTCTACTGGGCTGTCTCTTTGCTACATGTCCCAGCCATCTTAAAGAACTGTTGTTCAATTTTTGACTAGGTCGATGTCGCTGAACTGCTCGTAAAATTTGTCGATGAAATCTAAAGAATAATCTTACCGACCGAGGATAGCTTCACCGGGTTTATTCTGAGTACAATCTTCAGCGTCATAAAGCAGGACTGGGATAATAAAGGTCTTATATATGAATAGAATCTCCTTAGTTTTTCGGAATTACGCACTTGCTTCTCAGCTCAAACAGAGGTTGGCAAATGTTATCCATCGTTTAACTTCTTTTGAGACGTTGTTATCAGGGCTTATAGAACAGCCGAGCTACTCGTATCTACCTATACAAAGTCTCTCACTACCTCAAAGTTATAGCTGTCAATTGTAAGGTTTTGTCCGATCCGTTGATAACAGCATATACTTGGTTTTGCTCTCGTTGACCGCTAGACCCATCCGTTTCTGAACTAGATAACGTACTAGTGACAGCTCACTGTGTTCTACCAATTATGTCAATATCATCGGCGTATGTTCGTAATTCGACTATACATGACAGGCTCTGTATAGGTCGACTCTATACAGAATGTTAAGTGTGAACATTTGATAGACTTTGGCCTAAAACCCGTATCTTTTGCTCGTATATAGAGCTGGGGAGCAGCTCTAGTCCTCCTTCACACCGCCGCTTTATACGCGTCTTGTTTTGATGCGTTTGCTACTGTTGTGTTTTCATCTTTGTCATTGAATGACCTATGAATATTGAGATATGGAGTAGGAAATGGATGTCTATTGCCAGACTTGCCAACTGTATTAACAAATATGTTCACCTTGCCTATACTACCGTTCAAACTTCCTAGGATATATTATATTAACCTCGATTTTCTTGCTCTAATTTTGTTTTCGAGGAGCTCTTATAGACACTTTCTTTGGTAGCGTGGTCCTTTTTTTCAGCGGCGATACGAGCGTATATGGGGCTGATGTTCGCGAGTTTAGCCTTGATGTGGATAATCATAAGTCTTTCACTAACGTGATGATATCTCTATACTTTTTGCCTAGGTCTGCCGCGTATGACAAATCCACATCCAAATACACGTTCGTATGCTAGTTGTTCGGCTGCACGTTCCCATTTTACTGTACGAATTCATGTCCAGATACGAAGATTATTGTCCTTATTTCGATTTGCAGGTTCGGTAATAGTAAATAAATACTTATTTTTTTAACGCAAGGAACGTTTTAATTTATTTGGCAACAATTCTCGGATTCTAATAAAATCAACCTATTTGTTTCAGATTTCACAAAATATCCTCATATTCAAATGAAATGCGCGGGTAGACCGACAGGAAAAAAAAATGTTTAAAAATATGTACACGCATTTTAAAGATTGGGGTCACATTTTGGTTGCTATTCCAAAACGATCGGACGAAATTTAATTTTTCGACCCACCCTAATGTACATAAGTATGTATCGAAGATCAGCCAACGTATCAGCCATTCAAACTGAAGAGTAACGACAACGTTAGGGAACCATATCTTAACTATTCATACATTTATTATTATGAACTAACGTACTCCACTACATGTACTAGCACTTGTACCACTGGTACGGAACTTTCGGTGCGCGAGTGACACTCGCACTTGGCAGTTTTTTTTAACAACATGTCACAAATTGAGAACGCCCGTCAGCAATAAAAATATCTGCGCACAGTTATAAGCAAATTATTTTACCCAAAAATAATTCATACTGAATATGTTTTCTACCTACCCTCGTATTTACTACAAATAATGAAATAGCGAGCATTTCATATATTTTGAGACATAATGATATGCGCATGACCAAATGATTGAGCCTGTGTGACCGAATGACACGTAAATGACGACCTGCACATGATGCGTACATTTTTGTTGTATCAACATGTGAAGAATTATTGAAACACTGGCATGTGTAATCGTAACTTAAGTCTGTGATTGTTGAAATGCGACCTCGAGAATCTGTCTCGGTGGTATTGCATAATACGCCAACACATTCAGTACGGTTGTTGTCTGACTGAGCATGAAGAATGTTTAGAAAGAAATAATCCTCACAAATAATTATCATAATTTTCATGGTTTAGGCATTTTTAGTCGGTTTTAATCTGAGCAGTTATTTTCATAGCTTATTAAACTAGTCCTAATTTAAATATGCAAATCACTCTCTCTTGAGTTCCAGTACTATTTTCTCTGTAAACTTCTTCCGAAAAGTACACTTCACTTTTATATGATTATACCACCAGTAGGTCAAACATTTTATAACAAAAGTAAATAATAAATAAACGCTGAATGATTTAACATAAACCTACCAGTCTCATGGCTAATACAGAAATTTGTTATACCGACATCAGCAAAGTGTCTATACATATAAATCCAAATAATCTGTTTGACCCAATTGTAACAAATGCGGTATTATTAGCTATCATCCCTAACAAAGTCGGTTGTCAGTTGAAAAGTATCTAATAAACAATACCCACGCAATGTTACCACAAGTCACTTACCAAAAAGGCAACAATTCGATTGAATCGATATATTGTTCGATTGTTTAGTGTCTGTGTGTATTGTATATGAGTTTGAGATCAAATACCATATACTATCCCCTAGTCAATAACCTTGATCCCGTTCCACATTTATCAATTGGTTTCGTATTGGAATAGGATGATGCTTTCGTATAAGCCATAGCAAAACGAATGCCAAGGACCATTTCAAGCAGGCATAAATCATTTACGAATCGAAAAGTAACGATAATCTGTTTTTTATGTCCTTTTCCATGCTGTCGCGCTATAATATAGACTCGCTATGGTGTACTCTGCCTGCGGGAAGAATGTTTTCCCTATTCTTATTGTATAAATTGTTAGAGATTTGAATTTGTTTTCCTCGAAGAAAGGACCGAATGTTTATTTATTTTTTTTTTTGTGTATATCCGTACATATAATAAGTTTGAGTATTTCGTTCAAATTCTCTTGGATGATAACATAAAGCAGGTGCGGAGCTCAGAAATAATGACGAAGGATGAAGCTTATTACGAGTAGACTAGGTAAGTTGTAAATTCTCTTGATATTAGAATTGTTGATTGTCTCTTTTTGCTTGCTTATATTGGTATAGCGCTACAGTCCGTGGAGGACCTGGGCGGGCCTCAACCAGTATGCCTACCTGAATTTGTGACCGCTCTGCATGTTCTCGTCATCACAGATGACTGTGCAATGTGTTAAATTTGTTTTGAAGATCCATGTATAACCAGTGATGGCATTCTGACCGGAATCTGTTTACTCTGACCGGAGAAAATTTTAAAATACGGCCTAACCGTTTTTTTACCGGAACGAAAATTGTTTTTAACCGGAAAACCCTTTTTTGACTGGAAAAAGAAAATTGCCCTACTGACTATAAATAAACATAGATTTCTATAATTTGAATATAACTTTGCCATACATTACGAACATGCTCCTAAGTTCAAACAGAAACCAATTTAATGCGAATAATGACTACAACATCACGCATGGAATTCTACTCCGGGAGCAGAATAATAAATTATCTTATAGGCTAATTTTTTTTTTCTTTTTTTGCTAAAATTTTGAGAGGAAATTAAACAATGAATTTCAATTAATTAAAGTGTGAAATTCGATAATAATTCGAGAATAATTATTTAGCCCAATTGACACACGGCCTTAGTACATGGCCTGGCCATACACGTCCTGCTCCTCCCATGACTTTCATTTTCATTAACGATTTGGCTACATACAAAAACAAGGCGTCATTGCAATGAAATAAAATTTGGCAGGTAAAAGTGTAAGTGGTAATAATGAACTAGAAAACACAAACAAATTCTATGGTTAAGCCCGTTTTTGACGTCCTCACTCTATCAACAGAAATATCAAATGAAGATTTGTATCGAAAGCACAATGGTGCGGAAAAGAACGTGCCAGAATTATTTCTGAAAGTAGATTTTCTATGCTATCTATACCTTTCTCCTTTACTCAATCAAAATCTACCTGTGTCGCTGGACACGACGTTCATTGGAAGGCTTGTATGGCCATGCACTAAAAGTGTATTTCAAAACTTAAAACATGTCATATAAAATGAAAAATTAGTTTCAGTAAATTTTAAACAAACGAAATAAAAAACAAGTTCACAAACTCAAGATTCACATATTATAAAAACGTTTTCTAAACATCGATAATGCAAGTGAACATAAAAACTCGTAAATTGTATAGGTAGGTATAAGTATTTTCTCTTTTTGACCGGGTTTCAGGTCAAAAATTCTCATTTTAACTTTTGACCGGAATTTTTGACCGGGTTTAGAAAATAAAAATCCGGTCATTTGATCAAATTTGACCGGATTCACTTTTTTTTAGTGGCAACACTGTGTATAACTCCTACAGTTCGTCGTTGAATGTCATCCTCCAAAGGCCATCAACGCAAAAGGGACGGCACATTTTACGAAGAGTCATGTTTGCCAGAGTCTTAGATTCAGCGCCATAAAATAAGGCTTTGAAGGCTTAGAAGGATCTTAAACAGAATCTATGTTGGGGACACATTTCCAGGTTCCTACAAATTAAAACAATTTAAGTGATGAACATACACCTATCTGTAATCATCGCGGGGCTCTGGTGCAGTTGAAGCGTTACAGTTCGCGTTCAATATTCAATATGGAAGTGAGCCTTTTCCTTTTGTTAGTTTTGATCTGATGCTGCTTAAACAGTTATGTATCTTCGCTTTGCAAAAAATCATTTTAATTCTGACTTTTTCTTATTTTGCGCTCTCAGTTCTTCGAAGGCTTCAAAATGCCTATATTCCAGGAAGAGTTGATTGAAAAGTTCCCTTTTGAGAAGCAAGAACTTAAAGTCTCGAAAAGAACCAATCGAATAAAAAAATTACATAACATCCTTTTTTTAAGTCATGAAACTAAAATTAATTTGTTTTACTCCGATTCTGGAGTTAACGTTCGTAACGTTCGAAGACCGAAAAGAAAGGAATTCGACCCTCGCTCCCTATGGAAAATGGTTAAACAGGGAGGGGGCAATATCATGGTGTAGGGTTGTTTTTCCTGGAGTAGTAGATATTAGTCCCATATTTCGAATCAACAACACCATGACCAGATTTGAGTACAGGGATATATTCGAGGACATTATGTTTCCATACGCCGAGGAAAACTTGCTGCTCCGATGGCACTTCCAGCAGGACAATGACCCGAAACACACATCGTGCCAAGTCAGTACCCTAATCTCAATCCAATTGTCCATTTGAGAACTTGGGGAATGAGTTAAAGTGGAGATCAGGGGGTCAGTTTGCTGTATACAAAACGAATGGTATGCTTTGGATACATGTCGAAAACTGGTCAATGCCATATGAAGAATTGAGGAAGCTCGGCCAAATGATTGAGGATATTCAATATATTAGGGTAAGGAAATAAAAAACGTTTAAATTTTCGAAAACTTCTTGACAAAAATTAAAAATTTCATTGGCCACGAAAAAAAAGATTTTTTTGTTATTCCTAATTATTTTTATTTATTTCTAAATTTTAGAGTTCTTACGTTGAGTTGTGAGCAAGGTATATAGAAATAGATGGTATGATATTGCGCATGTTTGTTTGCATCTCTCTCTTCAAAGTGACGTCACCAGACGACAAAACATAGGCAACAGATAATAATTTATTTAATTTGTTTACTATTCTATTACACTGAAAACAGCACACAAAACATTATTGTTAATAAAAATGAAACTTGGGCACAGAAAACTACCCGTATTTAAATATATTTTCACAGAAACGTTAAAATTGTTGTCGTCAAGTGACGTACATGCGCAGAAAAAACGAAAAATTAATCGCGGAATATCATACCTTGTAGTTCTATACACCTTGAGTTGTGAGTAGGTATTATATAAATTCTTGTTTAGTAGTGTATTAAAATTAATTTAAATTAAAAATAAATCCTTTACAGTAAATCTAGTCTGAAATACAATTTTTCTTTAACCAGCAGTTTTAGAGAATGAGAAGATATTATTTTGGGCTAAAGTACCTTTTAGGTCTAAATAAAAAAGCTAACTTAACTTCAGAACGGTGTTGTTGCGATATTGGATACGTGGTGCTCCCATGTTATTCATGAAAATGAATGTGGCTTTAAAAAGTTGCATGGATTGATTGTGATGCATGTTTGAGTCCATTTAAATCTGCATCTGTGCTTTGTCCTTGTGGTTTCAAATAGCCTAGGCGATAATTCGCATGCTGACCCTCCTTCTACCTTTCTGATGGGCTGGTGTCAAACATTTTCGAATTCAACCTGGGTGCAGAATTCAAAACAGATCTCAGCCAATTTCGGTTGATGTGCTTGATACAGACTATCGGATCCATTGGATGCCATTAAGCAACGATTCTCCGTTCGTTTGGAAAAAATGTGTGTTTCATCTATTAAGATTTTACATAGTGCCTGACCATTAGGTTAAGCTATATATTTTCCATTGCCAACAATACCTAAGGCTTGTCATAAAATACAAGCAGATGCGGAAATTTTTCCCCATTTTTCATGACTTGCTAAACATCATAAAACATTTAAAAGTTGTGGTTTTTACATGTCGAAAATGTTACGTATACGCCCACGATTGAAATTGAGCTAGGTAGGTATCTACTAAGATTTATCGATTTAGGATAAGTCCCTTCTTGTGAAGAACAATTTTGCAGTGTAACCCAGGTGTGTTTTGAGTTTTAAATTAATTGAAAAATATTTTTCTTTCCAATAGTAAATGATCGATGTAGAAAACATAATATTGGTATGTGTGTATACAATATTAATTATTTTAATTTATTGGTATGTGTTTCTTTATAAATATTAATTATTTCAAGTTGAACTACAACGTTTAATGGAGTAATAATACTTGTAAAAAGGATTAATAATGGAGCATATAAAAGGGCACGGTAGTGAACCAGCCAAATTATCTAGTAAAGGCATAGGCTAGGCACTTACCCTTTTTAAAGGAACAAACTCAGGCTATTGGACGCCACTCTAACTTCGGAACCAATTAAGAAAAAAGATTCAAACTTGCATTTACCAAGCTCATTGAAAAGGTCCACCTCACCAAATTTCATCTCTATAGCATTAGTGGTTCTCAACATACAGCACTTGCAAAAATTGCAAAAACCGTAACTTACTGACTCATTCACTTTGGCAGAATGCTAGTAGTGTAGTGCTGTAGTGCATACACTGGGAAAATTCGAACATTTTAGATTTTCCATTCAGGACGCGTGGTATTCGCCCACTTTTGAAAATTGGTTATTATTTCCCATTGGCGTAGAATGTTGAATTTTGGTAGAGCGGTAGGACTGCATTGTACGAAAGGAGAAGAAACATTAAAAAATGTCCACTTGAGGTTCGTGCGATCTGCCCACTTCAGATATGAATAGAAGTTAATCTAGCTGCTGAATATAATTTTAATGAATAGTTTATAAGAAAGAAAGCCTAAGTGAAAAACGAAGACGTTTCTACGTTGTTTGTGAAATCTAATAAAAAAAAATTCACAAAAAGTTGTGAAATCACACTAAAAACATTAATGTAAAAAAACAGTCAAGTTCTGTTATATAAATAAATAAATAAATAGGTGGCGCAACTGGCGGGTGACACCCTAGGCCTAGCTTCTCGCAACCATTCGTTTGTGTGAGTTTCTGTTTTTGGGACGAATGGAAGGGACCTACAATTTTATGCCGAGTCCGAACGGCTGAATTGATAAGTTTTTTTCAGGACAGTCATACTCTCGGATGTTTTGTCAGACGTTTGCGAGAGGTGGCGCAGTAGAAAAAACCTTAAGATGTAATTTGTGTTTTTCCGGGGATCGAACCTGGGATCCCAGCTCATTAACAACTGCGCTACTGCACCAGTTCCGTTTTCTAGAAAAAAATGTGTAACTAGTCAGCCACGTAAAGTAGCTAATGAAATCTAAATGTTCTTAGTTTAAGAAGGTGTTAAATGTTAAAAAAAATTGGTAGGTTTTTCGTTTATAACTTCATTATATGTTTACATTACCCATAAATTGTCAAACTTATGCACATCAAATTGGTCAAGGACTCGTAATACATATATGGCATATACAAATAAGTCTATGTACTAATGCAACTAAAGTTATTTTTCCTATTCTGTTACACAATAACTTAAACCAGCTCTGTCGGGCATTTTGTCAGTAACAAAGTAAATATATGTATTGACATTATATCCTTTAACCAACATGTACATAATACCCTTTATGACACGCCATGTATCCGTCGCCGTCCCCATTTGTTACGAGGTTTTCTTTTTTGTTTGTTTAGTCTTTTATTGCAGCCATCTACTTTCTAGTTTATGGATACTTTGTTGCTGACAGAAATGTCAGCAAGTGAATACAGAAACACAACACATTCGCGTAAGTTTGGGCGGATTTGTATTCTCCTTCGTTCCGCGCTGTGTCATGGTACAGCATATAGGCGGCTGATTCAAATGATAGTGGTATCATATTGTATCTGGATATGATGCCGTTGAGGAAATCCTCTTTGTAATCGATATATGTTGGGTATATCGTGGTTGTTGGGTAAAATATGTGTATGCGTACATTGGGCTTCTGGCGGTCGGATGTTATTAAAGGGATGAAGTGGCACCACAGTCCATTCGTTTAGTGCTTTTCCTTCTAGACTGGCATATACATACATAATATACAATATACAATATAAAAGGACGACGAAAAATGCCAGCAGGATATTGTTTAATGAATTTCCTATGAAGACAGATGATATCCTTTTCAATGGCACACAAAGTAGAGTGGAGAATCTCAGAGATTTGTTTTATATTGAAATTGTTGTGAAACAGTTTAACATGGAATCCAATCTTAAAGTTCAATAAAATGTCCACCCTGTTTCCTACTTATTTATATGTATATACGTAGAAGAAAGAGGAAACTATCATGAACTCAATGGTATTTACGTTTATTGATCCAGATGAGATTCATGTAATCAAATTTGTTTACTTCTTCGACTTGCATATTGATTAAGCTTGAGTTCAATTTAGGTGGCAAGTTATACTAAAAAGAAAGTTCTTTAGGAAATTTGTTTTAAAGATTTATTACAGTAGCGCCCAGATGGGTATGTGCCTTCAAAAATATGCAATACGATCGCCGCCATATGATTTTGCAATTATATACTGATTCTGAATTTTGAATTCTTCAAAATTAATTGAAGAAGTTGAGAACTTAAGGCAATGTAACATAAAACAGAATATTGTAAGACTCGTCACCTTTTTATTATTTTATAGAATTGAGCTTTAATATTTTTGAAGTAAAATTTCTTGTGACTCCTTTTGCAGTAGCTGAGAACATCGATGAAATGAAAAGCGAATTTAAACTTCTTACCGCTCGTTACTCAGAATTGCGAAATCAGATGAAACATAAAAGCGACAGGAAACGGGAGTCTTCGCTATAAAAATATTTTTGAAATTGAATTTACTAATTCCAGAGGAGTCAAAATCCAGAAAATTTACGCATTGCTACCGTGAGAATGGCTCGAAAGTTTTAATAAATTCCTGATAACATCTCTTGCTGCAACTTAGACTGTTATAGTTTGTTAATAATGTAGCTTGGTATGTGAACATTGCTCTCATCCATTGCAGGATCCTCACGTCTTTCCCGCTATTGGTTCTTCCGCAACGGGCTATCTTTCTATCAGTTACTTTTGTACGACTAAACTTCTGAAACAATCGGCGTTAGGCAATAACGTTGTTGTTATTGTTTGTTGTTGCCAAATTTTTCGTCATTTTGGGTGTTATTTCCTTTCCAGCCCAGGGTTCGTTTTTGTGACAAGCAGTAAAGCTCAAAGTAGTAAGTGGAAATGCATAGACAGTGGAATAACTATGGAGGCATGCTGACCCCCTGCAACCTCCCTGCTTGGGTTTTCTGTTGGATTTTCGAGTAGGTGGGAGTTTGTACTGTACTGTTTATTTTTGGGCGCTATGCATTTTTTAGGCGTTATTTCCAAATCGATTTGGACGCTATATCCTTGGGCGTTATTGCCTGACTACTGAGTGAGGAAGCGAGGAGTAACAACTATTCTCGCTAGTTGAGTTGGGATTGACCCTGACAATTTCTGTTGGGCAATTTTGTCGAATTTCAGTCTAGGAATTATTGTTTGAGGGAATAATATTAACAACAACTCCTAGACACAGTCACTTTGGTAGGAATGATAGCTATTTCGAAAACTATACACCACTAATTCATCATCAGACTCCTTTTAAGTGATTGTTTTTTTTAATAGGTATGTAGTTTGAATTCTGACAGTCAATTCTCCGTATATAATCCACTTGGGAATACATTTCTGCTCTCCCCTGTCAGGAAATTAACTTCCATTTCGATTTTGTCAATTGAGCAAGTGCCTACCATACTTGCGCCAACTGAGCAATTCTGCCAACTGGTGATTAGAACGGAGGAGAAGAGCAACCTCTGTACTTTGTTGTTGCTACGAGGTGTTTTGTTTATTGTCCAATTGTCTTCAAAACATTGTGAAGCTATTTCTGTGAGACTTCCTTATTTCCTTATTGCAGATTGTAAGAGCTATTTGGTAAAGCTTTGCAAATATTTTTGTCAATTTGCAGTATTGAAGAACTTGCGCGTTTTGAATCTAAGTTTCGAAAAATTTATAGCTCCACCGTGGCATATGTGATGACATCTTTTTTGCCCCTTCAATTTTGAAATCCTTAAGTTATAGATAAATTACCTGAATAAAGTATAGTTCCAATATGTAGAAACATATTTTTAACCCAGAACAGGTAAGAGGTATAAACAGTCCAATTTGTTGCCATATGTACCTACCTAAACCTACAACATTATCCTTCCATCTGAATAATCTGATATGGTGCACATCATCTACTGACACAAAACAGTTCCAGAGAAATGCATCATACACTATTAATGACATTCAAATACATAACATTAAATAACGTAGGTAGCCCTTGTTTAAGTACCCCAAACATCTGCTCTGAAAAATCATATTTGCTTACACAAAGCCTAACCATTTATTCATTTCCAATGACCGATTTATCCTACATCCTTAGACCATAATGGACCATTAATGTTATTATTCTCGAATCGATTGAATTTGAATTAACAAAATCAGTACCTTCGACAAAATCCATTCCGAAATAATCCAGCTGCACTACTTTCAATTCTGTCTCTGTTCCTCTGAAAACTGTATGATTTCAGTGGGTGGAGTAGAACATTTACAGGAATCACTGCACTCACATTGCATTACGGCAATGTTGGGAATGGAAAACGTATTTTCTTCCATCTGAGTTCTCTAACGACACCGATTGCAAACGGATAGTCAGTCGACGAAAAGAGGATAAAATACGTGTTATTGGAAATCCTTTCGTCTTATAATGTAGGATAATCAAATGAGGGCGTGTCCTTATTCCTGCCGCACTCAATCATCGTCACCAGTGCGCTATACCACCAATGCTGCGCTGTCGTCATCATCACCATAATAATAAGTCTTACCCGGTAACATTATTTTTTATTCCACTATATAGATATAGGTATACGTATGTATGAAATTTTATTCCTCAGGATATGCTCCTAGTTCAGAGGTTCAGAATAAAGGATGGACGAGAAGCACACAAAAAATGGAATGGCGAAGTACATACGACAGAAATTTGAAAAGCTGCCATCATTATTCATAATGCATAGTCTAACGCTAACCTAACACCATCAGCATACGATAGACGACATTAGATATGTAGAGCAGTAAAGTATGGCTGACAAACAATGCTACATTCTGTGACAGATAATAAATGGCAAGAGCTTTAAATTCGGCGGACACTTTTACTTTTTGTTGGCCTATGATAAACTCGATACTCCAGAAGGAAATTTATTTCGAAAAACTATTTTTATAGGTATATTCCTTACCTAATTTATATACCTAAAAAATGAAAACAAATTTAAAAAAAACCCTGCCCATCTAATTATACTCGTAGATATTGTATAATGGCACTACTTGAAGGGTCGACTAAACTTTTTTTGTAAATTGAGTAATTTTTTCTTACTAAGTACGCGTTGGCTTGTCACTGTGACCATGTTGTTTTGAAATGTAATTTTATTTGAACTCCTACTTGGTTCCCTCCAGGTACAAACATGTTGACACCATCATTCTGAAATAGCAATACAAAAAAGTAAAAAAAAAATCATGACTAAATCATAATCTGAATTAGTCTGAAAATAAATGCTCATACAAAAAATAAAAACAAATACAGGATCAAATTTAAGTCACAAAAAACAAAACAAAAATAAAACGGAGCAAACAAGAACCCTTGGGGCTATAGGGTGAATAATGGTGTAGCTGTGTGTACAGCCTGAGGAAAGCAATGTGTTGGCACATGGACCATTGTTTACTTCAAATGTGGATATGAGTGCATGAATGGAATGAATTAATGGCAGGGCAGGCAGGCCTGTTTTTAAATTGCATATGGCTGCGTTATGTAAAAAAACTGTACACAATTTTATTATGTTATAGTTACCATGTTCATGCAAAATTTGCTTTTGTCAGTTTTACTTAATTCTAAGAGAACATTAAAATTGGTTTTTATATTCATTATTTTTAATTAAATGAGTTTACATTAAATTATAGCCAGTTTATAATATGTGTTGTGTTATATTATTTACATGTTCCAAAGTCCTGGTGGGGCATAGAGCGGCGATAAATCTATTCCATCTTTCTCTATCTATGGGCAGATATTTCAGATATTAGAACCAGTATACCAGAAACCAGTGCCAGCTAATTTAGTGAAGTGAAAAAAAGTCTAGTAAGCGTTATCTCAATCTGCTCATATTTATAAAGAACGTAGTTAAATGGTTGTCTACGATAGCCACGCGTGGTTCTGGTGAAATAGATATAACCTTCATATGGGTTTACCTGATTTGGTTATAGCTGTTAAGGCCGGCACAGAACAATCTACATGTTGTCGGCGGTACGGCCATGCGAATAGAAGCGAAGCTTTAAGGCATTTCACTCAATGTTTAGTTTTTCACTTAACTTAACTTTTTTAATTATTTATTTTTTTTTGCTTTGATATTTTCTTATCATACTTTTTTAAGTTTTTTCTAATTTTTTCGTAAATTCAATAAAAATTTGTTTTAAAGTTCGGATCGTTTTTCTCTTATTTAAAAGATAACATCTCAGGGTACCTATTATAAAAGCAACCGGAACAGATATTTCAGGACATTATTGAAGGAACGAATACAGATTTTTAGCGCACTGTAGCAAGAGCAGTTATAATACAGTCCACGAAGCTGACTTGACTATTGAACAATAGCAAAGAGTTAAAATCTTTGAGCTTTGACACACTATGCTTTTCAGCTAATTCAAATCCGGGATGTCCAGCATCTAGTTCGCGTAAAATTTTGCTCTTATTGAGCTTATTTTACATACAAAACGAAAAAAGAAACATAAACCGCAAAAGACACAACTAACTAAAAAAATATAACCACGAACTGACCATATAACATCCAAACAAACCTACACAAAAAACAAGTAAAAATGTTATCATCGGCCTGGCCGATGCTTTGATACCCTCCACTGCATAAAAGTCATGCAAAATGTTTGCCATGCCATATTGGTTTGGTATAGGAGGTACCAGAACTACTTGATCGACATATACAATTTTCAATACCAACCTGACGACGGTAAAAAGAAGTCCTCTCACAAAATTCCAATCACCTAAGTCGATTCGTTTGGATGCTATCGTGTTTTCAACAGACAGAGAGACACATGGGTCAAATATTGGCTTTGTATGGGAGGTAACAGAACTACATGACCGACATGAACCATTTTTAATACCAACCTGACGACCGTAACAAGGATACCTGTCACAAAATTGCATTCGCTAAGTCGATTCGTTTGGACGCTATCGTGATTTCAACATAAAGAGTGACACATGGGTCTAATAGTGGTTTTGTTTGTGTAACAGAACTACTTGACCGACATAGCCAATTTTCAATACCAATCTGACGACGGTAAAAATAAGGGGTCTACCCCGATATCTCGAAAAAAAGAATCTCGAAAGCAAAAATCTCGAATGTAAAAATCTCGAAAAAAAAATCTCGAATTTAAAAAATCTCGAAAAAAAAAATCTAGAAAGCATAATCTCGAATGACAAAAATCTCGAAAAAAAAAATCTCGTTGCGTATGCAACCCCTCTGTTTGGGTTTACTGTCTGGCTATGGGATGGGTGCAATGAAAAAATCTCGAATTTACTTTTTGTTTTCGAGATTTTTTTCGAGATAGAGTCTTTCGAGATTTTTGTACTTTCTAGATTTTGACCCATTCGAGATTTTTGCATTCGAGATTTATCAAATTCATTTTCGAGATTTTGACTATTCTAGATTTTAGTCGTTCTAGTTAACGTCATGATCCCAAAAATAAGTCCTCTCACAAAATTTCATTCACCTAGGTTGATTCGTTTGGACGCTATCGTGTTTTCAACAGACAGACAGACGGACAGACAGACGGACAGACAGACAGACAGACGGACATGGCTAAATCGATTCAGAATGTGATCCTGATTCAGAATATATATACTTTATAAGGTCTCCGGTGAATCCTTCTTGGCGTTACAAATGTAGTGACAGAGTGAATATACCTTCCTGTGGAGGGTATAAAAAGTGCGGAATGCACTCATTAACAATACCTTCGAATCAGCTGTCAACCGTATATTATTTGTTGTATTTACATAAACAAATCTTTATATATAAAATAGCCTCAGTATAGTATATAGTATAGAGTATTTTTAGACCAAAAAAAACTTCAAGCTAGATGGACCCATGGACCTAGAGGGACCCACCTGGGTTGAAGGTTTTTTCATCTAAAAATAACACTTTTCGTCAATCGTTTGAATTGCTGCTGTCATCAGTATTCCATGCCATGTGGTATTTTGCAAAAGTAAGCCCCTGTAGTTTACGCACATTGTTTAGTTGTGGTTGTTTCTTCATCTTTAGTCTTTAGGTGTACAACACTTTTGTTAACCCGACTTATGGTCCTTTGGCTAACTTTGTAACGACCCGTTACGAATACCAACACCACAACCTGTATTTCCCCCCAACATGATCAACCAGTACCATGCATACCACCATCACCCGTATTAACAAACCGCACCAATCCACCACCCGCACCACCAATACCGCTGATCGCCACCACTTGATGACGTTTAACACCACCGCCATAAACCATAAACCAGAAAACCTGCACTAGTACATACCAGCCGAATCACGTCACCCAAACAACAACATCCATGGTTAATTTCACTCGGTGCATATAATTCACACCGGCTTTTTGTTGCAAAAAGCATGAGTACCTGGGAGCAAAATGACTTCGGCAGAGCAGTTTCTTCAGTAATTGGTGCAATACATCAAGCACTGATCCTGTTCTCTAGAGACTTGCACCATTCTCTAATATTTTGATAGGCGGACGTTCTGCTTGCAGAAACAGTCTTTTATCCTGTGGACGAGTGTATTGTGAGATTACTCCAATCTACCACATCCTAACTCCTAAACCGTGGACGAGTGTATTGAGAGATTACTCCAATCTACCACCTCCTAATTCCTAACCCGTGGACGAGTGTATTGTGAGATTACTCCAATCTACCACATCCTAATTCCTAACCAGGGATGATAATGCTGAACCCAAAAAAGGTAGTAAATTGCCCGAAAAAACGAAGTAGATTTACAAAAAACGAAGCAGACATTTGGCGAAATGCTCAAAATGATAAAGTTAGGTCTTCAATGGGATAATGGGATCTATAGATGGATGTGTAGTGTGACAGAAGCACATAAATGATATTCTATAGTGCATTACATGACACATTTTTTTCGTGATATTTATATTTCGTTGATTTTTTCGTCGTTGTTGATGTATTTAGAGTCAAATTGATCAATATTGTCTATTTTAAATGATATTTTGAACCATAAATAAACGAAGTAGAAATAAGTTGCTACGTAGCAGATGAACAATATTTAGAAAATGAAGTAGATCTACTACATATGAAGTAAATTATCATCTCTGTTCCTAACCCGTGGACGAGTGTATTGTGAGATTACTCCAATCTACCACATCCTGCCCCGTGGACGAGTGTATTGTGAGATTACTCCAATCTACCACATCCTACCTAACCCGTGGACGAGTGTATTGTGAGATTACTCCAATCTACCACATCCTAACCCGTGGACGAGTGTATTGTGAGATTACTCCAATCTACCACATCCTAACCCGTGGACGAGTGTATTGTGAAACTACTCCAATCTACCACATCCCAACCCGTAGTTAGAAACTTACGTATAAAAATTGTTAAAGATAGATTAAGTAGTTATCAGCCTGAATTGTTAAGTATCACGAAGACGAATAATGAAAGGTGTAAATTGTACTCCAAAGTTCGTGTTTCTCTGGGGGCAACCCTGGACCCGACGAGTATACCCCGGCTGAGGTAAAAAGCACATCACAACTTCTAATCCAGCTTCATGTCTTATTTTATTCAAAGAGTGGGTGGAATTGGAAGCTAATCTAATGGTTTTCTGCTTGTCTTGATTAGAAAGAACTGAAGAAGTACGGCCTTTATAGTTTTTTCCATATAATAACGGTATAATAAAGGATTTTTTTTTAATAATTAAGAATTACTTTCGGGCTTAGATTAATTTTATGAGCTATAGAGCGGTTAGAACGGCATTGCTAATGATAGGCCTCTATTTTGGCAAATTCTGCTACTGTCAATGATTTCTTTCTAACCATTTTAACAGTTAATACAAAGAAAAAAATACAAAAAAACCGTTTTATCACTTCCCGATAGCTTTTCGACACTCACACATTCAAATTTTCGCTTAAATTCTGATTGAGGCTATTCTAATGTTACAAAAAAAAAATGCAAAATTTAGTGACTGCAGACGAAAATGGTTTCGAAAGTTCCGTTAGCTTTAAGAAATTTCTCAAAATTTTGACAAAGTCTCAGAGAGCAGTCTCTTACCTTGTCACTCAGTATATAATTTCTTATGTAAGCATGAAAGAAGTAACGGAAATCCTTAATTTTAAAAAAGACAATGGGTGAAGCTATCAAAATGTTACGGACTGTATTTTCTGGATATTTACCTGTATTAGCTCTTCATCTGAAGACAATCAAGCATTCTGAAGTACCCGACCCGAGGTACCAGGATTTTTTTTTTTAATTAAGGTCTTGAAAAAAGTTGAATAAACCTCAATCTGTAACTGTTTAATATCGAAAAGACAATAACAAAAGGTATTTCATTTCGACAGTTTAAAATACTTCATATTGCAAAACAATGTTCCAAACTCCAAAGACGAACGAAATCAGGATTAGTGTTCACTTACATACGACGCTCACTGTATATATGTATGTACTGACAGCTGTTTCCCGCTCGAAATTTTGACAGAAAGTAAGTATGGAGAATATTGAAAACTTATTTCCAAAGTGAGTGCTGTGTAGCCCAAACAGTGCGTTTTTTTAAAAACGTTTTGGGCGAAATGAAGCACCCACCGCGCCTGCTGTACGCAACCAGACAGCCCATGCCATCACAATTGATCTTTTGCGTACCTAATTTCCAAATCGTGTTATCAAGATCAACCGTCTTGGCGATGTCGATTGGTCACCTCGGAGCAAGTCATAACGGATGAACCAATGAAGCTATCCAACTTATGTACTACCATTGAGTATTTATACATAGAGGAATCATCATTTTGAAAAGTAAGTTTCAAATTTACCTCGCGTGGAGCGTTGCAATCGTTTAAGCTTCTTTTTTTACGGACTTGAGTGAAGAATTATGAAAGTAAAAATACAACTCAACACAGAAGAAGAAGAACAAAGAAGGACTGTGCACTGAGGGACAGATACAGTCATCTGTCGATTGAGTAGGTAGCATTTTTTTTTCGTTTATGTTTTATAACCAGTCTCAAATCCTCGCGATCTCGCCAACCGATTCATTTTTTTTAGTACGCGGTGATGATGGGGGATGAATAGGTATGCGTTGGATCTGGAACTGGTTTTGCATATGGATATGGATATGGATGTGCAAATGGATATCTTTTCTTTCATGGAGTGGAATTTTTTCCTGTATTTCTATTTTGATGTTTGCTTTTGTCATTCACTCATTCAGTTTTCAGTACGCAAATTGGCCTTGGAGCGTTAAGACGTATGTGCATGCGGATTTTTTTCTTTTTAATAGGAATAGGAAAAGGAATAAAAATTGGGGAATCTGATTAATTTAAAAATGAGTTCCATCCCCTGTTCTTACTGGAACTGTGTTAATATATATATACGCCAGGGTGCTCTAAATCTTTTTTTGGATTGCCCTTTAGTAGTGCCAGAATTGTTTGGATAAAGCATTCTGGAAATGTTTCAATGCACAAAGGTAAAGGAGTAGTTAAATTTTGCGAAAAACATTTTCCAGCATCAAACATTTCTGTAAAAGGCACAAAAAAATGTTTGCTACCAAATTCCTATCCCCTTCCCCTTCCTGGATCTTGTTCCTGCAATGGCTATCGTATGGACGATATTTGTAAAGAACTTTTAAATAAATCTATAAATGTGACAAAACAAACATATGAAAGGAAAAAAAGTGTAAAACAAAATTATATAAACAGATCCTGCTCGCCGGGATTAACAGAATCCTTTATAGAAGAAAATGTTCCATCATTTTCTTCTGTTAATGAATCTATTAATTCCCTATCTCCATTTATAGATGACAACCACTTGTCCCTTGAAGGGAATCGCCCCCCTCCAGGTCCAGAGATAAAAGTTTATTGCAATATGTCGAAGAATAATTCTTCTGTGCCTTGAGAGTGATGAATCCTCTCTTCACATTCTCATGGAATGTTCGGCTCCCTTCCGTCTCAGAATGAAAGTCATTGGCGAAGAAATCGTCACTACAGCAAAACTTACTGACCTACCCAGCGTTACAGATGGACAATTTCAAAATGTCTCCAAAAAATGTCGCCCGAGCCAAAAAATGCGTCCCACCCCATTTAACGAAAAAAAATGCCTTTCAGGTTTAAATTATACAGTTTATTTAAAAAAAGAGAATTTATTTTCTAAATGAAAGTGGCACTTCTCATACAAAAAATTCTTAAAAATCTTATATCTCGAAAACCACAGAATAGATTGAGGTAAAATTTTAAGAAAATCTTTCGACGTCATATATCTCAAAACCACCGAATAGATTGAGCTCAAATATTGAGAAGTTCCTTGTTGTTGCCTGAAGGTAAATAAAATAAAAGACATTGAATGCATTTGAATACGAACGAGTTTCATTTAATCACCAAATGAAACTTAAACTGTAGACAGTGCGGCCAAGATTGCCGATCTCAATGAACTGGAGTTGCAAGGTTGATTGGGATTCATAATCGCAGAGATAAGTTTTAGGTGTTACGAAGTTCACCGGGTCATCTAGTAGATATGCAAACATGCGAAGAGTTATTAAAGAAGAAAACACACTCAAATATGTATTTCTTTTTTCAAAATTGTTGGGTGTTATTTGAGAAATAAATTGAAGTTTTGAAAATGCGTCCCAATGTCGCCTGAATTTGTGAAATGGGTCCAAAAAACGCTTATTTTGAATTGTGGTCGCCACGCTTCCCGACAGAAGAAAAGTCGCCATTTGGCGACGTATGTCGCCCATCGGTAACACTGGACCTACCGCCAGAGAAGATTCTTATCTTCCTGACTGTCTCCGGAGTCAAAAGATGGCTCTAGGACCCCACCAGGGAAGGCACAATAGGCGCTCCTCTAGAGAGGCCGCAGTGCCAGGGCCGATAAAGGCTCTCGCGATTTTTTTAATCTAATCTAATCAATGTATATTTCCTTAACCACACCACACCAAATCAAAATAAAATTATTACAACGACCCCAAAGGAAATATCATTGCAAATACCAAAGTAGGTATATTAAAGAACTTACGATTCTTTTTCAATAGAAATGTAAAATTGCATAATATTGTGTATTTAATGTGAGGCTACTTCTTGTCAGTTGTCACACTACGTCATATTAAATAAAAAGGATAAAAAGACAAAAGGAATTGAGTACATTTAAAATTCTCCCTTTCCTATATTCCCTTTTTCTACTTGAGCGTTTTGTTCACTTTGAGTGTTTTGTCGCAATTGGACATGCAGGCGACATCTTGTGAGGTAAAATTGAAACATTCTTGATTCCTCTATGTATATAAACTCAATGGTACTACACACCAAATGTTCCGGATTGTTATTTGTTTGTGTAGTGGAATCCACCCCATTTCATTTTTATTTATTTGTGAATGCTTAAAAACATTAAGATACAATATCTTATAATTTTGTCTTAATCTAATTTTACAAAAGAGAGCTGAGAAAAAAAAGTGTTTTATGAATGAAAATATAGGTACAATATCTTTAGTTTTAAGTACATATTTATCTATTTACTGAAAAATGATCCTTTAATAGTTTTTTAATTCTTGTTGTATTCTGTGTTTCATTAATGTGCCGCGGTAGAGAATTCCACAGACGCACAGCATTGACAAAAAATTGACGTTCCGATGTTAAACATGAAAAGCGAGGATGAATCAGTTTGCGAGACCTTCGCGAGGAGGCTATCCTAAAGGCTAAACTACATTCAACACAAAGTAAAGTACTTGCACGAAAATGTTTTTTCCCTTTCCACACCATTTCAAATCTGTATTTTTCTCTCAACTTTTCACAAAGTGTGTTACTTGAAAGTTAGCTATACCTCTAACTTTCAAGTGGCACACTTTTTGAAAGCGCCATAAAAACTACTACATGCACAAAAAAAAGTTTGCGCTAATTACTGAGATCGCCATTAGAGGCCTCTGATGCGACTAGAATGTCGCATTTTTGTTTCCGGTTTACCATGGAAAAGAACAATTATTGCAGAAAATACCATAGAAAAGAACCATTATTGCAGAAAATACCATGGAAAAGAACCGTTATTGCAGAAAATTGCAGTGTTTTAATTTGGCTTACTTTCGTGTCAGAGCAAGCTTTTTAAATAAATATCTTACCAGAAGGGGGCAACTGCGTTTGTGTGTGAGCTTGCACTTTTTCACTTTTTGACTTTTTTCCGAATGTAGTTAAGCCTTAATTCTTTCAAGACAGTATTGAGGTTGCTGTGTTAGCAAAATATTAGATAACAATAGGAATGTTTTTTTGAAACCTCGCCAGCCAGCCGTTCATTTGGACAGTTGCCAGCAAGATGAAGCCAGCCGAATGACTTGGTAGAAATATATGATAAATTCTGACATTCCAGAGAAAAATGTCAGAATGTAGCAAATATTTCTACCAAATGCATAATTTTATACAAAAACTCGGCTGGCTGGCTTCATCTTGCTGGCAATTGTCCAAATGAACGGCTGGCTGGCGAGGTTTCAAAAAAACATTCCTAATGTCACAGTGCGAAGTTGAAGATAATTTTCAAAAGGCATACCAAGCACACGATTAGCAAACCCCCCACCTCATAGATGGCGCTGAGGTCGCTTCTTATTTATGGAGGAATTTGGCTTAAATTCAAACCAAGTAATTATTTACCTAAATAAAAGAAAGTCTTTGGCAAATAGGTGGCGCTGGCGTGGAGATATTTACGATGATGTACTCGTAGTAAGTACCTATCTATTACCATTGAGTATTTATACATAGAGGAATCATCATTTTGAAAAGTAAGTTTCAAATTTACCTCGCGTGGAGCGTTGCAATCGTTTAAGCTTCTTTTTTTACGGACTTGAGTGAAGAATTATGAAAGTAAAAATACAACTCAACACAGAAGAAGAAGAACAAAGAAGGACTGTGCACTGAGGGACAGATACAGTCATCTGTCGATTGAGTAGGTAGCATTTTTTTTTTCGTTTATGTTTTATAACCAGTCTCAAATCCTCGCGATCTCGCCAACCGATTCATTTTTTTTAGTACGCGGTGATGATGGGGGATGAATAGGTATGCGTTGGATCTGGAACTGGTTTTGCATATGGATATGGATATGGATGTGCAAATGGATATCTTTTCTTTCATGGAGTGGAATTTTTTCCTGTATTTCTATTTTGATGTTTGCTTTTGTCATTCACTCATTCAGTTTTCAGTACGCAAATTGGCCTTGGAGCGTTAAGACGTATGTGCATGCGGATTTTTTTCTTTTTAATAGGAATAGGAAAAGGAATAAAAATTGGGGAATCTGATTAATTTAAAAATGAGTTCCATCCCCTGTTCTTACTGGAACTGTGTTAATATATATATACGCCAGGGTGCTCTAAATCTTTTTTTGGATTGCCCTTTAGTAGTGCCAGAATTGTTTGGATAAAGCATTCTGGAAATGTTTCAATGCACAAAGGTAAAGGAGTAGTTAAATTTTGCGAAAAACATTTTCCAGCATCAAACATTTCTGTAAAAGGCACAAAAAAATGTTTGCTACCAAATTCCTATCCCCTTCCCCTTCCTGGATCTTGTTCCTGCAATGGCTATCGTATGGACGATATTTGTAAAGAACTTTTAAATAAATCTATAAATGTGACAAAACAAACATATGAAAGGAAAAAAAGTGTAAAACAAAATTATATAAACAGATCCTGCTCGCCGGGATTAACAGAATCCTTTATAGAAGAAAATGTTCCATCATTTTCTTCTGTTAATGAATCTATTAATTCCCTATCTCCATTTATAGATGACAACCACTTGTCCCTTGAAGGGAATCGCCCCCCTCCAGGTCCAGAGATAAAAGTTTATTGCAATATGTCGAAGAATAATTCTTCTGTGCCTTGAGAGTGATGAATCCTCTCTTCACATTCTCATGGAATGTTCGGCTCCCTTCCGTCTCAGAATGAAAGTCATTGGCGAAGAAATCGTCACTACAGCAAAACTTACTGACCTACCCAGCGTTACAGATGGACAATTTCAAAATGTCTCCAAAAAATGTCGCCCGAGCCAAAAAATGCGTCCCACCCCATTTAACGAAAAAAAATGCCTTTCAGGTTTAAATTATACAGTTTATTTAAAAAAAGAGAATTTATTTTCTAAATGAAAGTGGCACTTCTCATACAAAAAATTCTTAAAAATCTTATATCTCGAAAACCACAGAATAGATTGAGGTAAAATTTTAAGAAAATCTTTCGACGTCATATATCTCAAAACCACCGAATAGATTGAGCTCAAATATTGAGAAGTTCCTTGTTGTTGCCTGAAGGTAAATAAAATAAAAGACATTGAATGCATTTGAATACGAACGAGTTTCATTTAATCACCAAATGAAACTTAAACTGTAGACAGTGCGGCCAAGATTGCCGATCTCAATGAACTGGAGTTGCAAGGTTGATTGGGATTCATAATCGCAGAGATAAGTTTTAGGTGTTACGAAGTTCACCGGGTCATCTAGTAGATATGCAAACATGCGAAGAGTTATTAAAGAAGAAAACACACTCAAATATGTATTTCTTTTTTCAAAATTGTTGGGTGTTATTTGAGAAATAAATTGAAGTTTTGAAAATGCGTCCCAATGTCGCCTGAATTTGTGAAATGGGTCCAAAAAACGCTTATTTTGAATTGTGGTCGCCACGCTTCCCGACAGAAGAAAAGTCGCCATTTGGCGACGTATGTCGCCCATCGGTAACACTGGACCTACCGCCAGAGAAGATTCTTATCTTCCTGACTGTCTCCGGAGTCAAAAGATGGCTCTAGGACCCCACCAGGGAAGGCACAATAGGCGCTCCTCTAGAGAGGCCGCAGTGCCAGGGCCGATAAAGGCTCTCGCGATTTTTTTAATCTAATCTAATCAATGTATATTTCCTTAACCACACCACACCAAATCAAAATAAAATTATTACAACGACCCCAAAGGAAATATCATTGCAAATACCAAAGTAGGTATATTAAAGAACTTACGATTCTTTTTCAATAGAAATGTAAAATTGCATAATATTGTGTATTTAATGTGAGGCTACTTCTTGTCAGTTGTCACACTACGTCATATTAAATAAAAAGGATAAAAAGACAAAAGGAATTGAGTACATTTAAAATTCTCCCTTTCCTATATTCCCTTTTTCTACTTGAGCGTTTTGTTCACTTTGAGTGTTTTGTCGCAATTGGACATGCAGGCGACATCTTGTGAGGTAAAATTGAAACATTCTTGATTCCTCTATGTATATAAACTCAATGCTATTACTACATTAAAATGAATCGATATTTTGTTAGTGACGGCATAACTTGACGGACGGATTAGACTAATTATTTTTAATTCGATTGAGCTCACTATTTAAGGTAATCAATTTTCCCGTAAATATTGGTCAGAATTGGACAAAGGGTAGTGGGCAGTGGCGCCTCCCATACAAAAAACAAAATAACGTTGCAAAATCTATTCTTTGTCAGACATGTGAGTTTGTAAAATTTAGAACATTGCTATGAATTGTCCTGATACGCACGAACAAAGCCGGGCAGTTAGTAGGTATATTATTATGAAACTGAATCTCAAAATTGTATTTCCGCCAAAATCTTACAAACTATTGAACATATTTACAAATTTCATTATTTAATGTAAGTGCAGGCTATAGCTATTAGCTATAGGCTACTTTTGTTTTAAATACATAATTTGCACTAAAAAATTATGTATTCAAGCGTATTCATAAACGCAGATGCTGCATACCGAAGGAAAATGTATACAGTACGAGTACATATTTTTAAATTACAATATTGTAAGGGCTAGAAAAGATGCATATTCTTATGTAAGATACATCTTTTATGTAAGTTACATATTTTATTTGATTGAGATTGCCTCACGTTTAATTTCCATTTTATAATTATACCAAAAAAGGGCTCTATTATTCCGCTAATAAAATGTTCCATTTGCACCTCATAAAATATAGCCATTAAGAATTTATTTACGATTGTGAAAACAAATTTAGAAACACGATAAAGTTTTCACATTATATCGCACTTCATTATGATAACCTACCACATTTACATTCCGAGACTTCGAACAGTTAAATTTAATATTTTTGTTTCTGTTGAATACAAACGTGACCAGAATCCTTTTATAAGCCTTTAACTACTTCATTCTGCATGTATGGAAGACAAATTTCAGCCGAGTCTGTCTATGTATGAGGAATATTCAGGAAGAATAGCAATAACAATAAAAATATGAAAATATTGGAGCAAATTGAATTTTCCATCTTTGAGTTGATTGTGTATAATGGGCTGTGGCAGAGGCGAACACAAATCGATATCGATAATGCACTCAGAATGGTAGACGTCTGAATAGCATCTCGAATGTATATTTCCTGGGAAATGACAACGAAAATCTGTAGAAGGTATTGGTTTCGAATGTTCTTATAGGACACGTCCTAGGTAAATGCATATTTATAAATTTTATGGCTTACTGCCATAGGTACTTATGGAATATGATGTACCTACCTCCATTGTATATACCTACATCGACGTGATGATCTCTTTCCGATTGTTGGGTTCCTTTGCCAATTGGAAAATCAGATTTTCTTATAGGGAAATCCAATTTCTGAAATATACCATATTGTACATATATTTACGTGCATAGACATTATGACTATATGTCCGTCTCCTCTTCAATTTTTAAATTGGTATTTTTTTTACTATCGGGTATGGAGGCAAAATCATTTTAGCGTGAAATTAGATTTGGCCTATCTAATATCAATGATATATCGAAGCGAATCATTCTTGGATGCATACATACATAAATATAGTTTGACAACTAAATAAATAAAAATTTGATATCTATTCTCATTCGATTATTTTGATATTGACAACTAAACGTGACATGGCTAATGAAATAGGTATCCCGGCGCAGGCTTCTGGCAAAAGGCAAAAGGCAAAAGAAGAACCTGGCTATACCGTCAATCTAACTTGGCGAAGTTGAAATCCCTCAAATCACAACCCGAACCAGAATCTCCACTCCTACCATAATATGAAAGTAAGTGATTGGATTATATGGGTATTTGTTTTCTCGCGGTACAAGGTCCACTTGAGCATCCTACATGCGTGACCTTTGTTAAGGTGGTAGTACACCGCATGTAGAAAGCCATACCTAATTACTAATGTGGTACTTTCTCTTGACGTCCGAGCTAGATACATGTGGCTTTCTACATTCCGTGTACTACCATACCTTAAAGATGGACGTGTAATTGAAAATTGTGGATAAGTAGCTTTTATCGCAATTTTTTTGATTGAGTTGATTTGATTTTGGGCGCAGTAGCGCAGTGGTTAGTGTGTTGGACTACTCCGCGAGGGGTCCCAGGTCCCCGGAAAAACACAAATTACATCTTAAGGTTATTTCTATTGCGCCACCTCTTGCGAACGTCTGACAAACATCCGAGAGTATGACTGTCATGAAAAAGCTTCTCAATTCAGCCGTTCGGAGTCGGCATAAAATTGTAGGTCCCTTCCATTCGTCCTAAAAATAGAAACTTACACAAACGAATGGTTGCGAGGAGCTAGGCCTAGGGTGTCTACCGCCTGTTGCGCCACCTATTTATTTTATTTATTGATTTGATTTTTGATTGTATGCATAGATTCCAGATTTCAGGAAGAATAGAGAGAGTTATGAGTATGACACGCCTGGTGAGTTTATCAGCCATGGCTTTACCTACTCAGAATGTACCTGTATGACCCTAGAACAAAATAATTTGAATTCCGCTATCTCGTTACAAGGGATAATTTAGACCGATTTAAGATTTGAAGGTTTGTGACTTACGAAATTTAATCATGAGTAAAAATTGGTGATATCCCCGCGGATATTATCTGCATTGTAATTGTATTATATCAATGACAGGGCCTTCTATATCGCACTAATTCTGACTAGACCTTGGGAGAAAACAGTTCCCTGTACTCAGGTACCGGTACCACTTTTTGACTCGTCTCTTAAAAAAAAGGGCGAGACCAAACATCAGTCTGAATTTCTTTCATGCGAATTACTCAATTGTGTTGGTATATTATTCTGTAATAATGTTTATCGGAAGGCTAAAAACTAATGAAATAAATTGTAAATCAGAGCTCATTTCAAGGTTTTTGACATTAGACTTGGAAAATTATATCGGTTCAGTGTTTTTATAACATTTTGCACTACTTTTTGGAGTATTTTCGGTGTAATCGCCCGATTTTTTTCAGCTCCTCTAAAGTCCATGGTTTGTTGATATAAACCATTTGCTACAGGTAACCCCACAGGAAAAAGTATTGAGCCGACAGATCTGGACTATCAGGAGCCAGATCACGTAAACTAAAAACGATTGAACGATATCGTTTTTACGCATGCTGTCTCTATCATATCTGTGGCAATAAACAGAGACTGATATTGTCGAAACAATGTGGTTCGATCGTTTTCATTTTACGTTATCTGACCCCAGGCTATTGTCTCACGAGCAGTTGCACGGTTGCACCGTCTTGCTGAAACCCAATGTACTCAGTACTGTTGTCCGCTTGCAAGAGTGAAAAGAGGAAATTATGGAACAGTTTTCTGCATAATTTTCAAGTAAATATGGTAAATAATTCTTGTGCGTGGCTATGCTTCACCATGCGCTAATATATAGGAAGGGATAATGGTAGATCGCTGGGATTCTGTCTGCCCCAAAATCTGAAATTTTTCTTGTTCGCAAACCAGCTCAGATAAAAATGGGTATCAAAAAGTTTTGATATCACCAGGATATTGTATAGTTTGTAGTGTTGCAAATCTTTTCTAAAATCCGACGAATCGTGTATACCACGGTGTATACCAAACTGTGCATTGAACGACTAGATGCAACACTTTAGTAAACGATCTGCTATCTGGATATTTGTGGCCTTTCGTCAACAACAAAGTCTGCCCGTATGGCTCACATTTCCAAAGTTCCCATAACGCTTCATCTTAGCGCACGAATTGTGGAATCTGTTGAAACAATTCGAACTTCATAATACCTATTCCGTGTAAATTATTGACCGCCTTTTTCAAACGCCAAAATACAAGTTTGGGCAATTGTACATTTGTTTTCTTCCATTGCATTGTTGCAGTTGCATACATAATCTTCTATAGTTTGGTAAAAGGTCACCTAACTGTCAAAGTCAAATCGATTTTCTGAAGCAAATAATAAAGTTGTGCTTTACAAACTTTTGCAATGTGCTTGTCCTTTTTATCTCTGACATCTTGCAATCTGATATGTTGGTTGATTTCCTGGCGTATCACAATATTTGTGGACACTTTCGCACACTGAGAAACTTGGCAGTCTGGAATTTAATTTGTTTGCAAAAGTTTTTCCCTTAGTGATTCATCAAACACTTTGTGCTCGTGCGAGTTTTTTCAATTACCAATACCAGCACATGGTAAACTAGGGGTGTAAAGAATTCGTGCCAAATAAAATTGTTCTGAAAACCACACCCTTCGCATTTGTGAAACAATGATTTACATTCACACGAGGAATCTGCTCCAACCCATTCATACACAAATTATTAAACCTATAAAACATCTGCCCTTAACTATCATCAAATAAAAATAAAAATTGTGGTTAAAAAACGGATGTGACCATCATATATATATTTACCCTTACTGATTCTGTAACGCTCCTTACTTTTCATATATTTTTGTTATATTAAATAAAAGTAGGCGGTGCGTATTTGAATAAATTTTAGAATTTTCAAAATTTGAGTTTTCTCATTATTCAAATTCGCACCGCCTAGGTACTTTTCATAATATTTAAATTTTCTTCATAGTTCAAACGTTCAAACTTAATGAAACTGACGCTCGGCAATGAAATTGGGAAATAAGAAATAGAACTCCCAAAGCGAAAATTTATTTCAGACTGTAGGTACTGCATGTATCTGTCACAATTTAGCTCGCCCATTAATTGTTCGGCACATTTTTCACGCTAAATTTTAACAGATCATGTCGGTTTTTTTTCTGTTGTGTTTTCGTGTTGGGAAAATTAATAAGGATTCAATGAATACCTAGATGAGAAATACTTTGAAAGTGATAAATTTGAGATCAAGGAATACCAGACAAGGAAAAAAGAAAGTATGTACAACGGAAATATAACACTTTTTCGCGTCTATGCATTTTTGAAGGAAGTTCAGCTGTTTTTTTTTTGACACTTATAGTCCACAGCGCACTATATGTCAACATTTAGTTAGGATTCTAGCTAATGTTTGGAGAGAAAAATTGGAGAGCACCTAAAATTTAGTTTCGCTCGATCAGTGTGTTTATCAAAGAAGTAACAAATATGTAGTCATAAATCTAAATCAATAATAGGATTTACTAACTGCTCTCAGTCACTTTCATAGGAAGGTTTCCTTCGTGATATTTAAAATCCTGAGAGCTGCGCGAGCGAAGCCGCGGGCAGAAACTAGTTTTGAAAGGTTTTCTTTAATATTATATCTGAAATAGAATAATGGTGTCCTTTAACGAGTATTGAAACCCATACATACTCGTATAATATATATACTATGTAAATAACTGCACGTACTAAACGGGATCCCTAACTCTAGAAAGTCTGCTTGATTAACTGTATTTACCCATACTCTACGATTTCGGATACGCTATCTGCTTATTGGCATTAACGACAGCTGGGATTCAAAGAAAATTATTTCTAAATCTCAACATTTAGAAAATGGACAATAAGCTCAGAATTACCTATACATTTTCCACCCCTATTCCATAAAAACAACCACCCGTACGACAAGTGGGGACGGGGAGCTTATTTTAAACATTGTTATTTTGTCCATAACATTCCTCTACAATAGAAGAGTACCAACGTTTGTTCATCAGTTAAGCTCAGCCAACTCCCATGAAAATATTAGCTTTAATGGAAAAATGGAATCCGTGGCACATCTGACTTAAAGTTGAAGCTCCGTTTTTAATTTTTTTACAACCACTTGTATTTTTATATTATCACTATAAAAAAGCCGATTCGAGAATTTTTCTGTCAGGAAATATTTGAATTTATAACTTTATGAGATTTGCGTTATATTTTAAGTGTGTACTCACTTTCATGTCAAGCAAAATAAATTGAGTTCACATTGCTGCATTGGCTCTCAAGCAGTAAAGCTGTTCTAGATGAAGCAATCATATTGTATGTATTGAATATATTTTCGAGTGTCAACCCAAAATATGGACATACCTATACAAGTTGTCACACGATGTTCTTTGGCTGTAATTTTTTTATGAATGAAAAACGTTGTTTCTGATTTTGGATTATGTTTATTATTATGTTTTACATTTATTTGATGATATTCGCGCCCGATTTATAGTATTTGCCATCACTCTTGGCAGAACTTCTTTCCCCACTTGGTAAGGGAACATCTTACAGTCTTTCACCTATATTCTCTCCACCGATTGATTCCCAATTGCCTGGCACGGTGGGCATGTCGTCGTCTGGTCGATACTCTGGGGTCCTCTGTGACATCTTTAGTCCCAGCTGCTGCTGAAGGGCTGCTCTGGGACCGAACAAGCGTATTTTCATGTTCTCATACTATACCTACTTTTCTAAGCGAGCGACTAAACGTCATATAGTGCTTGCCAAGTTGGTGTCGGACGAGCGGGAAATCTGCGCCGAAATTCACGCTGCGCCAACACCACCGACGAAAGAATTATTTCGCTCTCTTTAGGATTATAGCGATTCATATCTTGTCGATGTGTATCTTGCATCTGTTTACTTTACAAATGTGGGCTTAGTGGCTCGGTGGTTAGTGTGCTGGTCTACTGTGTGAGGGGTCCCAGGTTCGATGCCTGGAAGTCAAATTACATCTTAAGTATAACTCTGTCATAAAAAAGCTTCTCAATTCAGTCGTTCGGGCTCGGCATAAAATTGTATAGTCCCAAAAATAAAAACTCACACAAACGAATGGTTGTGAGAAGCTACACACCTGTAGCGCCAACTATTTATTATTATTTTTTTTTTACTTAACAAATCTCAAAGTAGAATTGACATTTGCTGCCATTAGAAATAATTATAGCATCTCCGATCGGGTGATGATGATGAGGTACTTTAAATGGAAATAATGTGGATGCAAACTATGGTACCCTCTAACTTCTGAACCAATTGAGCCAAAAACGTCAAACTTATAGCATTTACCAAGCTCATTAAAAGGATCCACCTCACCATCTTCCATTTGTAGTTTAATGTTAACAAATTAGTTGGTTTACTTGGCATGTTTTTAGTTTATAACTTTTTATATATTATATTATATTTTTATAAGTATAAGAATTTGCAAACTTGTCCAGTCAACCTATCAATTTTTTAACATTAAACCTTCTTAAAGTAAGAGCTTGGCGTACATTTAGATCGCATTACTTTTCATGGCTGGCTAGTTACACAAATTTTTTATTTTTTTTTATAAAAGAGAACTTGTCATTGCCAATTATGTTTTTGGTGTGATTGACTTTACTTACTTACTTACTTACTTAGATAGCGCTACAGTCCAGGGTGGACCTGGGCCTCAACCAATATGCCTCTCCATTTAGCCCGATCTTTGGCTAACCGCCTCCAGAGTTGCGCACTACAAGTTGGTTGAGGTCCCATTCCACTTGTACGCGCCACCCAAGGCGAGGTTTTCCTCTACTGCACAGAATTTTGGAAAATTGTGCCCCTGGTGTTGGCTTTCGAGTTTTGCACAATTTTCTCAAGAATTATGTTGAAAAAGTCACATGACATCACCTTGTCTAAATCCTTTTTTGGCATCAAAGGTCTTGGTGAGATTGTTTCCATGAGAGCGTTCTCCATCTTCATTCTGCACAATCTGACAAGTTTGACAGGGATGCCAAAACTAGACATGTCTCTGTATAGCGCGTCTCTATAAATGCTGTCATATGCGGCTTTAAAATCGATAAATATAGGTAGATGGTGAGTATTGATTTGCACTTCTTGGGTTTTCTACAGGATATGCCGTTGTATGAATATTTGGTCGTTTGTGGATTTACCGGGTCTGAAACCGCACTGATAGAGTCGAATTAGCTCGTTGAAAAATAGTTTCAGGCGTTCACACAGTACGGCAAACAGGATCTTGTAAGCGATGTTAAAGAGACTGATGCCTCTATAATTGGCGCAGTTTAGAGGGTCTCGTTGCTCGTGGATAGGATAAACAATTGATTGACTTTGATAGATAGATAATTTTATGCTATTACATTAATATATAAGTATAATTTCGGGCATGTAGGTGGCGGCTGGGTCAAATAAAACGCAATGTGAAAGGACTAAAGCTAAGCAAAATTAATATGTCATATGTACCTACTATGTATCGCCTGCGAGAACACGTAATGGCAATTTTGTTTCAATGTTCCCATACTCGTATTTTGAGGTGACTGTCATGTGCTTTTGTGTATATATTGACAAACGAACAGTATTGCCCAAAGATAACTATTACACGACATGCTGCAGAGCAGGCACAGATAGTCTATTTTCTTGAGGTTTGTTTAGCCTTAGGATTTTGGGGCCCTTATTCCAATGAATGGTGGCTCAGTGGTTAGTATGTTGGGCTATTGACCAGGGCTCTCAGGTTGGATTCCCGAAAACACACAAATAATATCTCAAGGATTGTTCGTCTGACCATCGTCCGAGAATATTACTGTTCGGAGAAATATTCCTAATTCAACCTTTCGGACTCGGCCTAAAATCGTTGGTACCTTCAATTCATTCCAAAAACATAAATTCACACAAACTAGGCCTAGGGTTCCTAAACGGACCTATTGCGCTAACTATTTATTTTTTTGCAACTCCAGGCGATACGCTCGTTGCCTCTTTTTCAATATTTTGTTTGAAAATTACCCAGACGCCTTTTATAAGCATATAGGGCAAGAATCATGACAAATTCTACTTCTACTGTAGTGACCTATGCTTAGAACATGATCACACAAGTCACAATTATAGGAACGTACGAAAGAGTAACATCTGTTGTCTCTCTATATAAGAGCTGGATCCGCATTTCTCAAGGCAGTCGATTCTGAGATGGGGGGGCACATCTAGTTGCTGACGATCACCCTCATTACCTACAGGCACTGATTTAATTTTATTTTTTATTAAGCACGTGATTTGATGCAGATCACTAATTTGTAACAACAACACGTGATCCAGCTTTCTATCCGGATCCAGACGGTAGTTTAAGCTTTCATTGCTGGGCGACCCATTTGGTTGGGTTACGTTGAATATCTCAGAAATAGTAAGAGAAGGAAAATTGTAAGAAAAGCAATCGAAATTGTCCAGCCGATTTAATAAGATGCAATGCATAATTAAATGCATATCCAATATTATCCGTCAATACTGCATCCGAGAGTATAAGTATAGATAACTTGAGCAAAAGGATATCGACTGAAAATATTGAGTTACAATAGAAAAATAAAAATCGGGAAAAATGTACAAGTGCATAATATATAGTAATAAAAAGCATTAAAGCACTCAAAATCGATTTCCTGTTTATTAATGCAAATCTTCATAATAGAGAATTCTTTTCAGAAAACGTTGATTTCGTAGAGATGCATAAGGATAAGTGCCCCACGGGTGGTAGGTACCCGTGTTCTTGAATTACATATAGTTACAGTACAGTTTCCTTGAAGTCATTTCAAAATAAAATGTCTACCTTGAGATAATGGTACGCCATTAAAATGTAGCCAAGTGCCATGGCATATCCTTTTAACGTATGCTCTATACTTATATACAGATATCTACATATTATGTCGATTGGATCATTTCCATAACTGATTACCTACATCATATACATTTCAGTTAAGTAAAGACAAAGGAAGAAGGACACACAGGGAAAATACATAAGAAATCTTGGTTACTAAACGACGTTTCATTCCCTCGACAGTAGGGAAAACGGAGATTGAAAGAATGAGGTCCTGCTTCGCTTAGAGATATATAGATGCTGCACCAACCTTCAGGACCCTTCATGAATAATTCATGAGAAGAGAACATGGATATTTGACCTGTTTCTTTTTTTTTTATCTGTATATGTAGTACTCAGCTACTCTGGTGGAGCTGCTAAGATTGTGACAGACAAAAAAAAAAAAGCAAAACTTGGAGAGAGGATAAAAAATGAGAAGTCTTCTTCTACTTGAAGAAGGACATAGTATTCAATTTGACGTTGGTAGTTTCGTTTTGGATAGATTCTCGAGGGGGATACTGATCTGGTCTGGATGTGAAACTATTTCTTTATCGTTTAACTAAATTTGGGGTTGTGGAAGTATGTATTTCTAGGTGGTGTGGACGTTAGATAAGTCGAATGTAAATAGGACCGAAAAGAAAATGACGGACAGTACGAAAGCGTTGCAAGAAAATCCTTAGTACTTTATCATCCGAAAGAAGGTTAAGTGGCCAAAAGGAATGAAATCATATTAGTATATTTCACTGTTTGGCAGCATTCTAATTTAATTTTATGTATAGGATTTTGGGCCAATATGTGTAAATGTACCTTTGAATACGATTTCCAGAATCCTAGAAGAGCCCCAGAATCAAATAATCGCCGGCACGTTCTATGTTCGCAGTGTCTGTACTGCAATTTTATAAATTAATGTCAAATAGTTAGACTTATTTACTTTCTTCGGATGCGCTACAGACCGGGGTGGACCTGTACCTCAAACAACACGTCTCTTAACTTCTTAAGTTAGACCGATCTTGGCTAACCGCCTCCAGTTGCGCTCTCCAAGTTGGTTAAGGTCCACTTCCACTTATTATTATTATCCGCGCCACCTAAGTCGAGGTATTCCTCTACTGCGTTATCCCTCCGGGTTGGAATCGAAAACTCTTCGGGCCGGATCGATGTCTTTGTACAGGTCGTAGAGTTCGTTGTTAAATCTCCTTCGCCGAAAATCACTCGAAGAATTTTGGGTTCGAATTGACCAAAAAACATCTTCAGCCGCCTTTGTTGATGTCGACGCTTCTGCAACATATAGAACAGGACTGGGATGATAAGGGTCTTAAGGACCAATCACATGCGGGAGCGAACGAATTGATGAAATGCGAACAAACCACTTTTTATGCATTTATAAACAGAAAATTTCACATTTTATTATTCCAAGACATTCTCCTCTTGGAATAAGGTTAAGTTCGAATGAATTTTTTATTCGCTTATTTGTGGAACGCGATTTAAATGATGTGGATTGAGAATAGACTGACAATTCGCGCCAGGGTGTTTTCGCGCTGGAATTCGTTTGGAATTCGAAATTTCGTTATTTAAACTATTTTTAAACTTGTTTTCTTAATACATTTCGATGGGATAATTAATTTTCCTCCTTTGGAATAATAAAATGTGCAATTTTCTGTTTATAAATGCATAAAAAGTGGTTTGTTCGCATTTCATCAATTCGTTCGTTCGCTCCCATGCGAATGGTCCTTTCGAGTCTCCTTAGTGTTTCTTGACAAGGCCTTACTATAATCAATTGGCTTCTTAGACCAAAGTAAAAGCGGTTGGTAAGTGTAATTCTTCGCTTGATTTCTGATGTGATCCCATTTTCAGAGGTAGACAAAGCCTCTAAGCTCTAACCACCTCAAAGTTATAGCAGTCAATCGTGACGTTCTGTCCGATTCATCGATGTTGTGTGTCCCTTCTTGTTGACAGCATGTTTTTTGTTTTACCCTCAATCACCACTAATTTTTGCCGTTTCTGTGCCAATACTTGTGAACGCCCCAATGACAGCTCGCTGCATTTTGCCAATGATGCCAATGTCCTCAGCGCAGTCAAGTAGTTGCACATACTTTTTCGTCCAATTTTCTCAAGTATGAAAAAACACCGCATCCCATTGTCTGAATCCATTTTTGACATCAAAAATGGGTGAGATTGTTTCCGACCTTTATGAGCAGCCAACGTTCTTCATCGCCATTCTGCAAATCTGACAAGTTTAATATTGCTCTATAAATGCTGCCTTATGCGTTTCCTTAAAATCGATGTTGAGTATCGACCTATATGAGCTTTTACGTGATATTGAGTAGACTGGTTTATCAATAGTTCGAGCAGTTAAAAAAGTCCTCAGCATCTAATATATCCGCGTTCACACCTTGGCTACAATAAGTCGTGGACCTTTGCACATTCGGCCATTTAAAATACTGAGGAAGTGATTTATGTCGATCCCAAATGAAAAACTCGCACAAATGAATAGTTGTGAGAAATTATGCCTTATAAGGATCTTATAAATGTACCTATATCAACAATTTGTGAAAAATATTGCTGTTTTTGGGGTGCCATTCAATACCCAGACAGACGAAGGCAATTGACAGATCCATGTTATGGAGATCCTCTACCAATGTAATGTCCATATAAACCACGGACTCTCATGAAAGTTATACATGGTGTCCTCTTATGAACAAATAAATTTTAGCGTTATAGTTGGTAATACTATATTTGTATAATCATTGACAAATTGACAAATCCCTACGTTACTTGGCCATTTTCGACGACTTCATTGCTGACTGCTGAGCACATTTTATAGCTCTATATGTATTGACATATTTCTGGGAAAATCGTTTCTATAGCTGCACTTCCCGTTTTCGTTACTCTACATCTTCCTGTAGTTAATTATCAAACCAATCCATTTGTTGTTCCTGTACAAACAGTTTTCATCGTCCTAGAGCTAGAACTGCTACTTACATTCCTATACGACAATTCTCACTGCCAACTTGCCTGGTGAAAATAAGGAAGTGCAATTAATTTCAAGTTTGTATTCATATCTCTGTACTTATGTTCTAGGAATATTTATACTTTGTGCTCGAACCATTTGCACACATACTGTATCACTGTGTAGTGTAGTAGCTGCTGAAAGGAAATTGTTGTTTCCTTTCTAGATTCATATATGTATGTACAACCAATACAACCTCTGCAGTATTTGCTTGCACCAAACCTTCCCCCCAATTTAGCACATTGTTTTGTGGTACACTATATACTTATACACATATACATGTATATTATAGACTATAGAGTATAGACGCTATGTGTCTAAAAATATCACCACTTAGACACACAATCCTCACGGTCGACATAAGATGAGGATGCATATTTATATGGGTAATCCGGGCCAATGGTATTTATCTAGATTTGAAAACCCTCTCTTGTTCTTTATCTACATTTTCCACACTGCCAGCCAGGATCCAGGAATATGGTACGTTTACTACAACATACTCACCAAGTATGCGTTTGCGTTGGGAAATTAATTGCTATTGTAAAGATTATGTATATTGTATAATGTATATACCTAGCGTAAAAAGCCCATGTTCTCATATTTAATGCAAGCTCACATACGTTTTTAATATCTACTCGTACTCTGTCCTATAATTGTTGGTTGTAATACCGGATTAGGTACGAGTAGCTTCGTCGTTTTTATTATATTCTTCTTTCTCGTAGAATTTATTATTTTGATAGGATATCTCTGTAAGTGGGAAGAATTGGAAGCATTTTCATTTGCAACTTTCGACAGCTTGTCAGGATTTAGACTGATGCCTCTGTGTTTCTCGGTAAATATTTTCCTATTCCTTGATTAAATTACAATGTCAACCGCATGAACTGGGCATTTTCAATGACCTTGAGAAGAAAACAATAAATTCGTAGCAGTTCCGATTTAGTATATAACAGTAGCTAACTAAAATTAATGTAAGGCTTGTTAAAGTAGGTAGGTATCTATAGCATTGACACATTGAGTTAAACCTTTTACAAATAAGTTTAACACTTTTGCAGATAGGTTTATCACTTCGCTGATTATTTTCAATATTTAATCGTGTTTATTTTTTAATTAAGAATCTCGTGGTCTATTTTTTGTTAATAGTTGCCTCTGCAGCAGCTTGTTACCAACTTAAACATAACAATTCCGAGTATTAAATACCTATGCGGCCACCTTCAAATTTTTACAATTTTAAATTGTTTCCACATTAAGTAGGTACCTACATGAGTTAATGTTAGCAAAAGCGTACTTTTTTTTTAATTTCTAAACAATTATATCTAACTCATCGTAGGGTGCCAGGAGTTGTATGTGCACTTTTCCAGTATATATGTAAGATAGCGGCATACCTGCCTTCTGCTTATCATTTATTTGATTTCATGTCTGATGGTCAAAACACACACACGGAAATTTATAACTCGCTGTCATATTCAATAGCCATGGCATTTAATTGCAATAAGGTGTACTTTTTGTTCTTCCGGAGGTGATATATGTGGAATGTAGTCCACACTTACTCCTCTGTGAGTTTCCCAACATCTGAAATTACAGTCAATATAACCACTTATTTATTAATATCTAATCTAGGGTTAATTATTCCAATACCTAAGAAGTTTAAAGTTGAAGAATTCTTCAGACCGATTTCCATCTGGCCTATTTAACTTTCTCGTATAGGAGGTATACGTAGTAAGAGAAAGATATTGTTTTCGTACAAAATTTCGAACTCGAGATTTTAATCAATTCTGATACAGTCAAACTTCCATAACTCGAACTTCTTTAAGTCGAATTTCTCTATTACTCGAAGTTATATTGAGAACTCTGCGTTTTCAACTTTTGAACTTTTGGCCTCCATAACTCGAAGTTTCTATAACTCGAATTTATTTTCTTTCATTTTGAGAGTTCGACTTATGGAAGTTCCACTGTATAACGATGATAGGGGAACTCAAAAAAGTGGGTCCCGCAATTCTGTCCGTCCCTAATAAATAATTTAAATTTTTACAAAAACTGATCTAACAATTTGAACCAAAATTGATAGTTGAGTTAATGTAGGAATGCTTAACATGACTGTATAATGTATACAGTATACCCCGTTTTTCGCTAATAAGCACAACAGTACTTTTGAAAATAAGGGTTTTCGCGAAAAAAGTAAACATAGAAACAACAAAAACTTATTATTAAGGTACTATCATTATTATTACCTTGATAGCAAACTCAGTTTTTCTCTAAATTGAGTGCGTCCTTCGATATATCCACCATCAAAATCCCTAATAATAGTACTTTAAAATACTGCTCATATCTCAAAAACTATATTTTCTATTATCATAAAAATGTAACTGGCAGGTAGATAATGCTTAAATCCATAGTAATATAGTGATATACCGATGATATACAAATTTATCAAAGTTGTTACTTGGGCCTAATCGAAAATTGCTTAAGTGTTTTAAATGAGGATCTTCGACAAATTTTTTATTGGTCATCCAAAAGCTCTCTAGTACTCAATCCGACCAAGTGTGAATGCTTAGTTTAAAAAAAAAAATTAGATCTCTCATATTTTCCTCATTTAATGATAGATGACACTGAAATTCAATATGTTGAGCCTTCAAAAAATCTAGATCTAGTCTTTAATAGAACACTAACGTGGAACAACCACATAAGCAACTGTAGGGAAAGCCTATGGTATTCTTCGAACCCTATGGACTACTCAAAACTTTACTCCTTTTGACACAATACTGCTACTTGCTAAAACACTAGTTACTCTCGTACTTATGTACGGATGTGCAATTTTTAAAAGTGTTATGATAAGAGTAAAAGGCATCTAATAGGTCTTCTTATTTAATACTTCAGCGGTTTTCATGTTTATCATCCGAAAGATAGTTGTTTGTTGCTGCTATCCGCCTTTGGAATTCACTCCCATGTAATTTACGAGAGCTAACTGATAGGTACACAACGATTTAAAAACGAACTTCAAAATCTTCTTGAAAATTGAGAAACTTACTTTTCCCAACCCTATCCTTCTTCAACCATCCTCAGTTAAAACCAATTTAAAGAAAAAAAAAATAAAATAAATAAAAAAAAATCTGGTAAATTTTGTACAGCTCGCAGTTTATTTTTAATCTCGTACGTGAGATTATAAATAAAAATTGTTAATCTTTCTCAGTCTTATAAGTGTATTCTTACTGTGTAAGCATATTTGATAGAATAAATAAATTAAATAAATAAATTTTTGTGTTTGTAGTATATACGATATACCCCATACGTGGGCCCATTTGTCTTTAGAGCATGATTCACATTTCCCTCGTTCCTAACAACCTTCCTAATATGCCTAAGGTGCTGTTTCATGCATATTCCACTGTGAATATAGAGATGTATATGCGTAATTAGCGCGCTACTGTAAAATAATGAACTCGCATGTACTATACCGAAATGTCAAACTACAAATAATCCCATTAGCTCCAGCTGTATAAAGAACAAATTTGAATATTACAGGACAAAATATAATATAGTTACCAAATTGCATTGTAATTAATTTAACTTTTCCTTTTTTACATTTAACAAAAAATATGCCGGAAACAACATTTTAAAATAAATAAAATTGAATTGAAATTACATTTTTGGAATATCAATTTCATATTTGAATTGTTAAATCACAACGAGATGTGCAGTGTGCTCTCTGGCATATTTATCTTCGACTGTAATATCTGCGAGTAGTTTATCTTTGGTATACGCAAGAGGGTTGAGTAAACCTGCAACATAATAGCTTCAAAAATCCGCATTTCATTTCCAGCGATTTCCCGCTCTCATTCCCTTTACACACATGCACTTTTATATGCATGTATGAATATTGTAAAAAAATAACAGCAATGGATCCGAAATATATAAATGAACAAGAAAATAAACACAAAGGATGAAAAGGAACGAAAGCGTATTGGATGAAGAACAAAAGCCAATGATAAATTAAACGAAAACGTCACCGGGCCTCGGGTCATTTGTGTGCTTTTTCGTTGGCTTTTTTGTTTGCATAGACTCTTAGTATAGGGTAAGGTACTCTAGAGTTGATGGTCGTACAGGTACAGCGATTCAGTGCGTGTTGGACTTAGAGAGAGCTTCCAAGTTCAACTATGCCTGTCAAATGTGATCGCAAAAGTGATTTTTAATTTTGCAGGTACATTTACAGTTCTGCATTGAAGGATTTCTACCAAAAAATTAACTATTGGTGATTCCTTTACGTAAGTTGTAATGTCTTTCAGAAACGCGCATTTCTGCCTTTTTCTTCCCTCCGTTACGAAATAGTCTGCCATAATACCTGTTTCGACAGCTGGTGGACTGTATATTAATATGCTCCTCCTCCTCCTTATCAGTTTTCGATTTATTTTTACATTTTTTAAAGCAGCAATAATAATATTATTAAAAGTACAAAAAATTCCCTGTTGGAGCCGATGATACATAATAATATAGTAAACAAATTATACAGTGTTCCATTTCTGGTTTAGCCAGAACAATACCGAAGCATGGTTTCTACTTTGTTAATATAATTTTCTTAATAATTTATACAGGGTCCGCAATCGTCAAAAGCTGCACGAAGAATATTTACGTATGTATTTGGACAGCAGAAAGAAAAACAATTAAAAATGTTATCATCAACCTGGCCGATGCTTTGATACCCTCCATTGCATTAATGTCATGCAAAATGTTTTCCATTCGAGTACACAAACATGACCGTCCGAGGAGTATGAATTATTGACCATTTCTGCATTGAAGCGGGAATTAAAAGCTATTTATGTGGAACTCTCGAATGGTATGAACCTTGAGGCATAGAAATTGACTGTCTTCCACAACAAAATTAAAGTCGCAACATTATTTTATGTAAAATTTAAAAAATTCCACATCTTTGAAAAGATCCCATTCGTTCAGGCCGTCAGAATTCAAAATGTTTAAGAGGTCATTATTGATCTGAAGAAGATGATTGAACCATGGATTAGTTATGTTTGTTACGTTAGTTGCTACTCGTAACTAATAAAAAAATCTGTAGGTAAGACTCAAATAGCTTACCAACACTGCTGCTGTATATTCTATACCTATTAGAATAGATTGTAGTTGTAGCACAATGCTTACATATTATAAATAATCTTAGATGTGCTTACAGCACTTCTTCTTCGGTTAGTATTAGCTGATAGTAGGAGAGCAATGCGAAGTATCTATCCATGAGGCAGAATTTTATTAGGCTACATTCATCGGATATAATTTCTGAACAATCATACCTATAAAAAAAAACAAAATGGATATATTTTTGACAATGAAAAAATAAAATAATAGGGTAATATAGTAAACCATCAGCTTCAGATACACAGTACATTTTGTACACATTTAGTTTTTTTTGCCATTCACTGCTGAAAGGAAATGTATCATCACTCTCTATTATATGCATGAAATTAAGCGGGGCAGTTGCTGGTCCTTTCTTGAAACTTTCCATCTCCTACGATTTTATTGTAATTTTTCGTTATTCTTTTGTTATTTCGAACAATGTGAATTATAATTGAAGTTATAAAAAAGCAATTAATTCACAATTTCGAGTCAGTCGATAGAATTTTAATTAGTAATACTTTAAGGAATTGTTACAGCTTTACGCTTGGAAATTTATGGCTGATGGATAAAAGGGCCGTAGAAACTGAAAGTGAATGGGTGGGAAGAAATTCAATTTACTTTAAAAAGTTTGATTGGCGTATCAATTTGAAGGGTACCTACTACATTCTTTTTCTTTTAGAGTTAAATTGACTTGTAACTGAAATTTGGTTAGCATTTAAAAATAATATCCTTCCTGAATTAAATTCATAATATTTATTGTTTGCAACTTTTCAGTAGATTGCTGTCATTGTTAAAAAATAATCACTAAAGGGTGTTTTTTGGGGTGCGTGAACTTAGCACCCCAAAGTTTAAAAAGTATATATATTATTTTAGAGCTCTGGATAGCTGAACAAGAGTTCTAGAGTTCCTGATAAAAATTTTGAAAAGTTCTGTTTATTTAGTAGGTATATTTTTTTTAATGGGGGGTGCTAAGTTCTCGATGAAGTTCCTGATAGTTAAAAAAAAAACAAATTAGAGCAAAAAAATTTTTTTTTTCCAAAATAAGCCAGCACCCCATTTTCATAAAAGTAAATTTTTTTTATAAAATTTAAGCACCACCAAAAGTTCTGGAGTTCCCTAAACAAGAATTTTTATCGGAACAAAAACAAAAAAGTTATAGAAAAGTGAAAACTTTCCAAAATCAGGAACTCCAGGAACTCCAGAACTAATATATTGATTCTATACACAAAAAAAAGAAAAATCCAAAATTGTTTCAAATGGGGTGCATCGAGAACTTATCACCCCACATTAAAAAAAATACTATATAAACAGAACTTTTCAAAATTTTTATCAGGAACTCTATAACTCTTGTTCAGCTATCCAGAACTCTCTTTTTAAACTTTGGGGTGCTAAGTTCAAGCACCCTGCTTTTTGTAGTATTGCTGGTCGGAGTTTGTTTTAAAAACAAACTTTTAATTGATAATATTAATTATTAATATATTATATAATTTTATAATTTATATTTTACTGGTAGCTTGTATTTACAAGCTGCCGAAATGAGATTCCTTCGTTGTATTGCTGGTGTGACCCGTAGAGATCGCATTAGAAATACGTGAGGGAATCAATGTCGAGCAGCTACTTCTCCGTACGTAGCGGCCCATGCTTCGGTGGTTTGATCATGTTAAACGCATGTCCCCAACCAGGATTCCACGACGTGCTATGGAATCCTTACCATCAAGCAGGCGTCCTTTAGGTAGACCCAGGATGAGATGGTTAGATCAAGTCCATAATCTCTCCTATAACCGTATCGGGATTGCTCTTAATGATCGAGAGCTGTGGAGGGTCCACACACGCGACCTACTTAATGGACATGCGGACCATTGAAAATGAATGAAATGAATGAATATTTTACTGGTAGAATTATGGTCTTGTGTCGGTCAAAGGCGAGCTCTTTCAACATATTCCACTATAGCTGCACCAGTAACTGTTACAGCAGGCAATGCTGTTGCAGTATCCTCATCAGAGAAATATACCTCAATGTTACCGACGAAGTTTAATTTATTTGAATCCGATGGAAAAGTTTTACAAAGAAAGCAAATTTTGGATTTTCGGGATTGTGGCTTTTCGGGATTGTGGATTTTCGGTATTTTGGGCTTTCGGGATTTTGGATTTACGGGATTTTGGGCTTTCGGGGTTCTGTCCGACTCCCTGTAACTACGCATATTCTTTCATAATACCTATAGTTCACCGATCCTTCCACGATGCACAGCTCGGTTTTTCCGTGCATGGACATTCCTGACCATTCTATGACGGAACCTCCACAGAACTTTTCCCTCTGGGCAACTGTTGCCGAAGAGTATCTCTCACCTGATTGTCTCCATATACACTCTGCTACGTCGATCTGGTGAGCGCAGGCAAAACCTACCTGGACTCATCAGTGAGAAGATCTCTACTCCAGTCGGCCACGTTCCAATCTTGGTGAAGGCGAGCAAATTCCATCCGACGTCGCTTGTGCTGTACCGTGCTCTCAGTCCACTCTTCACTAGTCGCCATCTCACCGTTTGAGCACTCACATCCGTCCCTAACCGATCGAAATCTGTGAGACAGCTCAACCGCTGTTTGGTGACGATCTCGAAAGCTTTGAATCACAAAATATCGATCATCCCTTACAGATATTGCTCTCGCCCCTGATCATGACGCCGGTCGGGACGTCGGGTGTAGGAGCTGGTTTCTCTGTACCTTTTAATGGCTCTTCTTAGCGTCGTCTTTCCTGATCATAACAGCAGCGTACCGCACACTTCGTCCATCCTCAATCAAAGCCAGTGCCTTGGCGACTTCTTCTGCCTTATTCTGCCGTTATTTGCATATTTTTCTTTAAACAAAAATGATTAAAAAACTGATAAAAAAATCAATTAAAATAAACCCATAACATTCAACTTAACAAAACATTTACAGGATCACGAAAGTCAAAATGTGTAGGTACATCTTGCGTCTATCATGAAAAAATGATTATACATCAGCGTATTACAAGAAAAATGGAAACAGATTATGCAAACAGACACACAAATATACCGCTAAACAAAAAAAAAACTGCAAAAACATAGCGGCATATTATCAAAATAATAACAACACATCAAACAGTGTGACAGCGCCACTTTTTGTGTAACTCAGTCTAGTATTTATTAATTTATTTTTTTTATTATCAAAGGGGTTAGCTATGTATTGTACAAAAAACAATAATTTAGAAAAAAAAAAAAAAATTAAAAAAAAAAAATAAAAAATTTATGAATTATTATATTATGAATTATGAATTATTATATTATGAATGAATTATTATATTATTATTATATTATTATATTATGAATGAAAAAATCGCGAATAGCAAAAATCTAGAAAAAAATCTCGAAAACCAATTAATTGAATTAATATTAATTCAAGATTTACTCACATTGGGTCTTCTAAAACCATATTGACGTGCTATTGTCAAAACACCGCGTGGCTTAACTTCGACACTGTCTATATATTTTTTCCGCGTACGTACGTAGGTATACCTACAGTAAAGTTAACTAAATTAATCAAAATAGAGATAAATGGTTTCATTTATCATAAGAAAAAAACAGTGAAAAATGTGTTTTTTTTAGCTTTGTGAGTTGAATAAATCACATCATTGTCGAGGCAGGGTTACCACAATTGCAACTGCTGGTAACCGCGTAAGTAATACATAAAATGGCATCGATCATGTTCACACAGCTTTGGCATATAAAAAAGGGTCTTAAAAGTGAATGCTCAAATAAACGCAAACGCTAAAGAAACACTCTCAAATTATTTTGAAATCTAAGGTGATAACTTCACCTTTGTATAGAGTAGAAGTAATAGTAGAGTACCTATATTTACCCCCTGACAAATGCCAAAAAAAAGAAAATAACTCGACTTAGATAATCACTTGAAAAAGAACCCACCGCACTTAAGGTTAGTATTTTATTGCTTACGGTTTTTGTAGTACAGTTACCGTTTATTGTTTAAATTCCGTACAAGTTGTCCATTGAGTAAAAACATACATAGCACATAACATACATTATAATAAATATACCTATGAATTATTTCAACTAATATTTTCAGATATATTGATGGAAAACTTTTCATATTATCGGAAAATATGAAAATATGTACCCCATTATATGGGGTACAATGGGAATAAACTCATCATTCTGGGTACAATTTATTCATTTATTGAATGCAATGAGAGCTTCAAAAATCTGGTTAATGGACGGTTTGAGGTTTTTCCTTCTATAATGTCACAGCTTTTTTCACTACATTGTTTGGTTGGAGATGAAACTGTGCCTTTAATTCCCCATTAATCATCTCCGATTTAAAAAAAAAATCATATCTCGGTCAGTGCAGTCATTTTTCCTTATTGCCGAAAGGGTCTTCAAATGCAAATGCTTAAAAGTTTTTATTTCAGCAAACGAAATTCCCGACTATTTCAATGCATTGAGTGATCAATTCTGCCTAAGTAGCAAACAAATTCGAACGTGGTTGGATAAAATTTATATAGAATCCAGCAAAAAGAAGCCAATATATTTTTCTTTCTTATGATCATGTGCTGAACAAGTAGATACAACTTAAGCTTATCTACTAAGAACGCAAAATAAATGGGCCTTACTTGGCACAGACGACAAACGTTTTAGTGCGAAGGACACATATTGGCCTATTTATATAGGTAAATTAATTGTACTTGTAGGTAAGGAGACTATTAATGTATCTTGCATACTTCAATCCATTGAGAGTGTTCAACAAATGAAGAAAACAAGACGAGAGTACTATTCAAAGGAGAAAAATATAGTACAAATTTCGAAGGAAAAAGAAGAAAGAAGTTTTATGGGATATTTAAGAGGCATTGGGCATTGCCTACAACTTGAGCTTGTTAATATTTCCGTAATCACAAGTTTTTTATTGAATTTGTTTGTATAGGTATTTCTACATATATTGTATTGTATTGAGTTTGTTTACGTTTGAATACACACATAATCAATCTAGGTAGTTTATTTAAATTTATTTTCTGTTGAATAGTTTCGAAGTGTTTTGTTGATGAATATTTGTTAAAAATTTATTATTTTCAATAAAAAAAAGTTACAGAATACTCATTTATTTTCATTACTTTCGGAGTCTTTCTGAGTCCATTCGAAATTTCTGCATTCGAGAATCGAGATTTATCAAATTCACTTTCGGGATTTTGTCCATTCTAGATTTTAGCGTCAAGATCCAATAGCAAAGCCCCCAAGACATCACTGAACAAAATTTGACAGTGGAAAAGTGAATGGACGCCAAAACACTGAACTCACAATGCAAGCGATTATCGGTTGATGATTTGCCAAATAATACAGATTAAAAGATGGAGTCAGTTCGGATTAACTATCATCTGTTTTAATATTGCCATTTGAAAAACCTTAAAAAAAATTAGTCATGTACATAGAGCTAAGGCCATAGGTACATATCTATCTATGCATATAAAAATCTTGTTTCCATAGTGTTTTCTTTGAGGCGTGGTTTTTTAACGGTCAATACTATTTTTAGTAATAGCTGGAAAATGATTTGTGCCCCGTAGGTATTGCGATTGCGATTTGGCTTAAGTTAATGTACTCAGCTCGAACGAATTTAATTGCTCTTCCATTTTTCTCTTCAAACATTAGCTACAATCCTAGGCAATTTTTGAAGTAGAGTTCGCTGTGGATATATAGTGTCACAGAAATCAGCTGATTTTTAAAAATAACTCTCTTCCAAAATACTGCTAAAATGTGTTTAATTTCGTTGCGCTTTTTTTCTTTGTTTGCTTCAAGGACTTCTAATTGATTTAAGGTGTTTCACTTTCAAGGTGGGTATTTATTTCCTCGTCTAGGTATTTATTTATTGAAAAAAACTAATTTTTATACATATTTTTTTTTTCAACACAAAAATACAACAGACAATGGGCCTTACCATACCAATAATCATTTTTAACCTTCAACTTAAATATTTTGACGGGCACAATAAATAATTTTATATGGTCATTTTCGACATTGTGACTTCGTCAAAGTTAGCCTGGACACTAAAAATGATTATCTGATTATTATTATTAGTATAGGAGGTACCGCGGAATAAGAACACGATCTGTCAACATTTTGCTAAAGGAAAGTGTGTCGAAAAATTAATGGACGTGCTAAATTTTAACAAATAAAAATGAAGTGCAGTCTCAAATGAAAATTTGATTTTTTTAGCTAGATATGCGTAGCTTAAATTTAGCTTAGCTACATTTTGGAGGGAATTTTATATAGGATGATATTAAGCTTTACGCTAGGACAACATTTTGAAAATCATGGTTCAGTTCGCCAAACCTACCGTACGCTAATTCCAAATTTACGGTCGACATAATTGTCAATTCGAGCCAGTTACTCAAAAGCGAATCGATTGTTTTCGCAATTCGCACTTCGCATACAGAGTGGATAATGAGAACCCACGAATTTGTTGCTTTAATAGGGACCTACACACGATCAATGTTACTTGACAAGTATCATTGACGATTTTTTTCATCAAGTAACATTGATGATAAATCGCCTACACACGTATCAATGAATATTGACAATGTTTTTGTCTGAATTATGTTCAGTCGTTTCAAATATATGAATAAGGATGGATTATACTATTATACATAATTTTTATCTGCTTGAACTGCTTGCAGCCAGCGTATGTATTAATATTAAATGAAAATAAATCGAAAAGGTATAAAAAAGGGGGTTATCTACTGAAACGACAGTTTTATGGAGATTGTTAATTTTGAAGGACTGGAAGTGTATTAAGCCATATGAGCGCCTCATTAACACACGTTTTGTAGCTAGGTACTGGCAGAAACTTAGAGCACTTAACACTTCTATCATTTCAGAGACCTGACGTTCTATTGTCGACGATTTTCGTGAATTGGACATATTTTCACCAAGATTACCATTTAAAAAATTACAACATTGACAAGTAACATTGATGCACCCTATGCACGATCAATTAAAATTGTCAATTAAAATTGACGAAAACCAAAACAATTTTGGTTTTCATCAATGTATCAGTGTTACTTGACGAGAACATTGAAGAGCATACAAACGATCAATGTTGCTTGAATGATGAGTCATTCAAGTAACATTGACAAGTAACATTGATCGTGTGTAGGGCCCTAATGTGTAGGATAGTGCTGGGGCCTGCGGAAGACACAAATGAAATGAATTACAACAAAATAGTACCAACCATAAATACACCTTTACAACTTTTCAAAATACTTAAACATCCTCCATTTCGTTCGTAAAAGGAATGACAAAGAAGTCAAACTATTACAAATGAGACTTATCCTAAGATTTTGGATAGGTACCTATACTCGTAAAATGTTCAGTTTAAATGCTTGATTTCATGAATCGCACTTGAAAAGGGTGTCCAAAATCAATGATCTTCTGCAGCACCATATGGCTGGTGTACAACTTGCACCAGTTCACAATGACATTGGGCTAAACCAATGTAATTGTTATCTATCTACCTACATACATACGTATACCTACTTTTGATGTGCAAAAAAGACAAAGAGCAATGACAAAGCAGATTGTTCCAAATAAATTCCGTTGCCATCTCAGAGTTTTCTTCTTTGTTCAACTTTTCCACTTTCTACATGGGATGTTCCAAGTTTTCGAGTTATCTGCACGTAGGTACTACAATTTTCACATGAAATAACATATCCCATTCGAATTTGTACCATGTTAGCCATCCTCGTCTTCCTATATAGGTATCTATATGTGCGCCTGTAGGTGTGCACAGGAGAATCTGGAGTTAGATGTAATAGATTTGTTTCATGTTTGCACTTTTATTTGTTTTAGATTTATTTGAGAACAAACCCATACTCTTATATTGCAGTGTGTAGCAGTAGTGATATCTATTGAACTCGTTCCAAATTTTATTGTATCACTCCCTATGTTGAAAACAATATATTACTGTTTCTAGAGTGAAACTAATAGTAGAAGTGGGTAGCTGTGGCAGTGGTCCAAGGAAATGTAATAGATACTATACTCGTATTTTATTTTTATGTTTTCTTATTGTTTTTTTTTACTTGTGTTTAATGTGTATATAGCTATGTGTTTTGACTCACCTTCATTGATATAAACGAAAATCAAACCATACCTACCTATACTAGATACAGATATCAATATTATTACGAATAGACTTAAGAATGTAAATACTAGCTATTGGCTCGTGGGCGTGGCGGCTCTACCCACAAATGTTAAAGATATTAAATATGCCCTCGACCTGGGATGTCTGTCGATAAAGTTGTGATTTACTTTTTGGCATATTGTTGTTTATATTTTCAACACTGTCTACTGATGCCAAATAACCAGTAAGTAGCACGATTGAGCAGCATGTCTAAGTGATAAAACTTTATTTTCGAAATGTGAACTTTGCTCCCGTGCGTAGAACCCATTTCATGGCCAACGCGCTCGTCTTTCAAACGTTTCGGTAGCCAAATTCGTGAAACCCGTTCGATAAACAGTCAGCATCCGTAAGTCAAAGCAAGTGCCACGGTCCGTGGAAGTGTACAGGATAACCCGGGACAGTCAATTCCTCACCGTGTACAAGAAGTCGGTCTGCAACTTGACAATTTTTGCAGCGGAACTTGAGATTTCACCCGCACAAGATACAATGGACCCAGGAGATCGTAAAGTTTATGACCTTAGACAACGCCGTTTGTTCGCTGACTGAACTTCGTAACGTTTGGAACAGGACCCCAATTATAGCTGAAAAATCATCTTTAGCGGCGAGTTGCTTTTTATTTTTGTTGAATTGCTTTTTTCATTCATTCATTTTCAATGTCCCGGGTGTAGGTTTCTCAAGTGGATCCTCTATAGCTCTCGATTCTCCGGCATCGACTCTTAGATAACTTAGTTTTGACACCAAGTTCAGTCCTCCTAATAACAGCATCACCAAGCTGTCAAGCCTGACTAATCCTACAGGAAATCTTGGCATTGCTCCTTCCATCACTCGTGAATAAGACCCCGAGATACATACTTAAAGTTCTCCACCTGTTTCAATGGATGCAGAGTGCATTGAATAGGCGTTCTGGAGATGACTATATATTACTTCAGATTTGTTCACGTTTATTTTGTTTTTTTACAAGCAAAATTGCTGTATGTGGGATGACTCCAACCCACACCAGGCTCACCAGATGGCAACGCATCCACAAAATGCTACTTTTTGGTTCGGATTTTAGGCCGGCTCGTCGGCAACATTGGTCAGATGTTAGGTAGGTATAGGGCATCGATCTTGAATTCTTGGGCTCTACCAATTCCCTTCAAAGAAACGGTTCGTTTTATTTCTGTTGAGATAAATTATTGTCAGAATTTATAGCAGAACTGTTGTGGTTAAAGTCGCTTACTTCAATGTTAAAGATGTCAATTGTGACATTCTGTACGGTTCATCGATACTGCGGGTGTCCCTATTTATTGACAGCAGTATGCTCAATAAGATTGTGTGTATCAAGTTGCTCCTCTTTGCTTTTCTCCAGTATCTGTCCAAGGGTGAATATTTATTGCACGCATAGTGTCCACTCAGTTACTTTCACCTATTCACATAATACGGCAGGCAGGATTATGGTTGCGGTGCTAAGGAAGGAGACAGTTGATGCCTCTATAAATAGCTCACAGCTTGCTATATTATAACACCAATACCTACCACGGTTCCATTAAGGCACATCACATTTTGTAATATTGGTACGGCCGACCGAAAAATAAAGATGATGACCATCCAATCCATCCCAAGGACTCAATGCACCTTCTAGGAGTCACAGTCAATTCAGGAATCACATGGCAGGATCACATTTCCAATATCGCAATTTCGGCGTCCGCTAAGTTGAGCTACCTATTTAGAGCAAAGAATATTGGAATATTGTTCCCATATATGGAGCTCGGCCCCAAAACATTCACTTAACCTACTTGACAGCATACAGAGACGAGCAGTTCGACTTATTGGAGACCCTACACTCACATCGAATCTTCAACCGTTGGTGCACAGTAGACAAGTCGCTGACCTATGCTTGTTCTATACCTAGGTAATTCCATGGTAGATGTTCCGAGGAACTCAAAGACATTATCCCTCGAAATGCAACTTTTGGGCGCCCCACAAGACAGGCTGCTAATGCTCATGACCATACAGTACACTTGACAACCGCGAGGACATCAACTTTCCAAAACTCTTTCTGTTACAGGACAAGCAAACTTTGGAACTCGCTTCCTGGGGATATATTTCCAGAAGTATACAATTTGCAGCAAAGTGCAGAACTAACATTCATCTGCAAGCATCTCGGGGCGCTGTTGAAGCGTTATAGGTTCGCCTTTCCCGGGAGAAGTAGCTATTTAAAAAAAATAATAATATGCAAACTGAACTCAAAATAACGACTCTAGAGAGACATAATATTTTGGAAATATTGAAATCCATAACTAGAAGTAAGTAGGACTTAGTGAAAACATTATATTAGATTAGACAACGTTTGAGACGTACACTGTACAATCCCTACACACTCGTTAAAATCACGTGACTACCATTGATAAATATTATATTATTCTTAAAAGTCTGCTTGCTTTATTTTCATAGTTATTTTTTTTTTTACATTTGACCTGCTTCAATGCAGGAAATGGAAACATCCTATTAAGCGCACGAAGGATATTGTCTGCAAGAAGGAAAGTAAGCGCAAAAAAAGCACATGCCCCGATGGTGAGGAAACGATTTTTTTTATTTTCTACGTAAGCCTTAATAACCTGGAAATAAAAAGCCCATTCTGTTGGCAATTTGAAAGTAATTTTAACTTTTTTGTGAAATAATTTTTGTAATTATTTTCTTCTCATTTTTTTTTGTGAATTTTTTTCTTGTGTTAGTTTAGAGTTTTAAAATTTGTATGTGCTTGCGCTTAAGCTTAAGGGAAGTTATATTTCCTTCTTTCAGCTTCCGTTTTTTTTTTTTTAACCGGAACTGAAGTCACGAAGGAGTAAAGCCAACAATAAGGTTACCTACTGGGGCAATCACGGAAAATAAATATGTTCCGTTTCAAAGAATGATGACGGGAAAAAATAAGCGAAAAAAGAACATTTTTCCTTATTTGCTTTGCGAGGAAATTTGAATTTCTTAAAAAATTAAATTATGGGGTGGATAGTGGATTACTTTAATTCTTTTTATTTTTTTTGAAAAATTACGGGTGATTTTATCAGAATTTTGGAAACATAAACTATGGTACACAAAACTATGGCAGGCGTCAATGCAGATAACATTGATTTTCATAAGAAACTTTAAGGTATTGTCATGTAGGTAATGAGTGCGGAATAATTTGGACAGTAAATTTTAGCCATAATTAAGGGATAATGGTGGCACATAACAATTGCAAGGAGAAGTGAATTAATATTAGGACAACCGCAATAACTACTCTTAGATACGGCCACTTTGGTAGGAATTAGAGCTATGTCTTTTGAATTACAATACTAATTCAGTATCAGATTTCTCTTAAGTTATTGTTATAAAATAAAGTCGAACTCACATACAATAGAAGATAATCCAGTTGGGAGACAGAATTTCTTGAGAAGAATTTGCTACAGATTTGCCTTCGTAGGCCAAAGAATCTGCGAGTGGCCGAGATATTCTTATACCGGGAGTCGGACAGAATCCCGAAAGCCTTTTCGGGCTTTTCGGGATTGTGGTTTTTCGGGATTTTGGTTTTTCGGGATTTTGGTTTTTCGGGATTTTGGGTTTTCGGGATTTTGGATTTGCGGGATTTTGGATTTTCGGGATTTTGGTTTTCGGGATCGTGTCCCCAATCCTCTTATACCCTATTCACAGCAAGCCAAAAACTGGGATTTTTACGAAAACACTCGAAAACTTCATCAAAAACAGAAGTTTTTTCATACATATACCAGTTATGAAAACGAGTTATTTGAAGTTGAAGTCGTTTTCCATGAAAACACCACGAAAACGAAAACCTTTGGGTTTTTGAAGCAGACATAGCTGCCTTTTGCAATATTCAGCAGGTCGGGCACAACCGTTCAGTGCTCTCGCTTTGGGTTGGTGATGAAATCTCCTTTTCCAAAATCCAAATAGGATTTGTAGTAGGTGAAAGGTTGGGTATAGTATACGCAAACTTTGGTTTGCTTGTGGGAGATATTGGCATAGGGGATCTCGTCCCGGGAGATTTTGGAAAAATAGACGAAAAAAAAGAGAGATTATTGCCCAATAAGGGATTTTGGAAAAAAGGGATCCCCTTTCATGGTCACAGGATACATGGGGTTAATCCGGACAGTGAGACGGAGAGGTGTACGAGCTACGACAGTGTTAGCATGTTTGCTACCAGCATGACCTAGCTCATCGAATGTGGGAGGACGTCACGATCGGTTGGTACATAGTTCCATGCTGAAGTTTAGATTTTGTTTACTTGGTAAACATTAATAGGAGAGGTACATTATAGTTATAGCTCTTATTGCCATAGCGGATTTTGCGGAAAATGGGGATGTTTTGCAAAATATGTCCAGCCCGATGTATGTATGGATGTACTATTATGCTTAGTTATATAGGAGAGAGTTTAGTACCTTAAGATTGACACGAACTTTACTTAGGAAACTTAAAATAGCTACTTATCTTTTGCGATTAAACTAAACTTGTTATTATTGATTGGTGATTATTGGGTTTCGTGAATTCGTGCGGTTTTGAAATGCTCTGAAAGTGTTATTACCACGTGTTTTTTTATGTTGGTCGATCTTATGCAATTGCTAAGCCAGCGCGGCTTAGACGAAACTTGGTAGAATTCTGTTCCAGTTCATCCAGTCTCATTCCTTGTACGAGTAGTTTGATGCCTGCACAATACCAACACTCCAACACTGCATAGACGATCAATCACTTAGCGAATATCTAATTCCTATACTATGATAAGATTTTATCAGTGGCTCCGCAACTGTTATGTCTAAACGATTTCCTATTTCTTTTTATTAATGCCTATTCTCTTTGGACAGGACAATTTTGTTACATAATTTTCGCTCCTTACAACTTTCTTGCAGCTCCTTAAAAAAAATATTTTCTAACGGACATAAAAGCCAAATAATTCAAGCTCTTCTAACCTTGGGTTTAGAAAAGAGATTTTGGACTTGGTTTAACGCTAACCATGGCATCCAGGAAATACATAAACGACGTATTTCTTAGCACCTATCTTAGAAGCCGGGTTGGGGACATTCGTTTAATGTGTCGAAACCACCGCGCATATGGACCGAAAAAGCAGCTGCTTAGCATTAAAAACCTCATAATATAATCTCTGCGAATCACACCAGCAATACCACGTAGGAATCTCATTTTCGCATATGGTGGCTGCGATCATTTATATTCTTTCGGTCACTATATTTGATGTAATTTTAGGTAATGACGTGAAGAATAATTGCGACAAACTATAGGTACTGATTCATTTTTTCTGTAGGTAATATAACTCACCAAAATAAATGCAGTGATAGGCACTGAACAATAATTACTTAAGTCGAAATTTAGCAGACGCAATCCCATAAAAAAAGGTATGGCTAATCTTCAAAAGTTCCGAAATGTTCCAGATTGAATAAAATAAACTATCAACCGTTCACTGGTGATCCTATTCTAGCCTCCTCAAAATGGTTTCAATTTTAGTGGTCTCGTCGATCTCCTTGCTCAATTTTATTTAAATATCCAAAAATATAAAGCAAAATCTCCATTTACAGAAATAATCACTAGTTGTGTACTTCCCTTTTAAGAGCTTTCTACGCCATTACCCAAAACTCCATTAAGTATTATATACCTATAAAAAAAATGAAAACAACACAATCCTCTAATGGCTGCTGCAATCTCCTCCTACCAGCACGTATAGGTATACAACACAAAAATGATTTAATATTTTACGATTCCAATCTTCTAGCCTCTAACGGCCATCACGAGGTTCTCTAGAGAAATCTTTAACACTTATTGCTTTCTCGTATATATCCAGATTGAATAAAATCCAAAAAGAACATTATTCCACAACCGTAAAAATAAAAATATCGTGTTTAGGTAGAAGAAACGATGTTTTCAATTAAATTTCGCCATCTCGTCGATTTCGGCTCATCAGAGCCATCTTTAGCAAAGAAAATTGAAGTAAGGGCCTTGATGGACCAACATTATTCTTTCTATGGAATACAAATAAAGGGATGAAATTGTCATGGATGTCGTTCACTTGCTGCTATTATCAGATATTTCACATTACATATATCTATGAAGAACTTTGGAGCCACAATGGAAATGGGATATAAAAAGAGGAAAACCGATTAAATAATGCCACGTGATATCATTTGCGGCAATTAGGAGTAGGTACCTACTCTTAAATCAGATGGTCTCAATATGTATGCGTTTGGGTAGGGTATAAGTAAAAGAAACCCTCGCGAGTCTGTTTGACGAATTACACACCTTTAACATTTTAACCGGAATTGTAATAATAATATTTTTTTCCACTGAGGCTTTATTACCAAAGGATAGGATAAGGTACCAACAGCGAAATACCTACTGTAATAATGTATGCCAGCAATTGTCTAATTGTAAGAAACGCAGTTTTATTATTTATGTGTAGAAAATAAATGCATTTTCATGGATAGTATTAAAGACCTGTCCAACAAAGAAAATAGAAGGATAGCTATGTAATACGATATCTCTCTTTGTTTGAATACCAATATCCCAGACACTAAGTTCAAGATGTTCAGTATTGCTAACGAGTTTTATTTCTTCGTAGCCCTTAAGGTTGTGATAGAAAATGCGTATATTATTTTCCTACGTAGGAAACAAAATGGAGCCAAACCATTTTGTTTCCTGTATATATCTGAAGCTCTGACAAATAAGTGATTTGTTGGAAATATAGGTCAGTCCGTTCTGGCCTCTGGAGAAACCACTTACCTATTGCTTTATTGCTGTACAAAAAAAACTTATTTGAGTATATGTATCGATTATTTTATACATACCTACTCGAAGATGCTAAGAATTATGTCAACGATTTTGTAAGAAGTGGTTTTTGGAATTTTGAAATCATACACAGGTTTTAAGTTTATTTAACTCTTCGAATAAAATATTTTACTACATGTTTTGCAATCACATCGCTCAGAAGTACCCACCTATAGTGTTCTGATAGACCACAACATTTCCTAACCCCTTATTAGATCATGGAAGCGATTACCCCATTCATTATCATAATGTCACGCTTGCCATACGAATACCAATCACTTCATCGATAACCTAGTTTGAGGCCAGCCGAATTTCTGACACAATATGATGAAGCCAAGCAAAATAAAAACTATTAAGTAGGTAGTGCATTATTTTGGATGTTGTAATCTTTTCAAGATGCAGCCCATGCTACCTACATGCACGATTCGTAAATTCGAATAATCGATGCCAGGAGAACGTAGGTACCCTACGTCCTTAAATCACTCTCCCCGCAGAACTGCCGTTAAGTATTACTTCGCGGGGCTGATTAGCAACTCATTCTAAATTCTCTGGGTCTGCGATTTCGGCTCTTCTACTACACTGCCGATCACTAGGATGAGGCCATACATTTTGCAATCGATTTTCACTCCCTATACCTGTTGGAAATGTTTTACCCGGGAACTTTTACTACCAGTGAACAGGTACATATTTTCCCAACAGTAAGTCATAAAATTAAAGGGTAAATAAAAAACGACGGCTGGAATTTCCGAAGATCAAAAAATGAACTACCTAAAAAGCGTATAAAAAGATGCGTCACTAGGATGAGGCCACTTCGAATATTTCGTTGCAGGAGTGCACAACAGCGATTTTTTTCAAAGTTTTGAGAACTGTTAAAAAGAACTATTTTTATTTAGTTTAAAAAAAAATGGGTTCCGGAAAGACTTTGACAGCGACAGAAAGAGGAAAAATAGATGCTTTCAAGGAGTTAGGACTCTCAGGCCGAGAAATTGCAAGAAGGCTCAATAGAAGTAAGACTGTTGTAAACAGTTATCTTGGGGATCCCCAACACTATGGGAAATATCAAAAAGGACGTTCGGCAGAGTAACAACATTGCGAAAAAAGCGGTTCATTTTACGGCTTGCCTCAAATTCGACACTACCAGCGACTAAAATAAGGCTACGTCCATAGTGAAACCAGCTTCTCGCTTTCTCACCCTAGAAAGCTGGTTACCGGCGTCAACAAGAATTAAAAATGCATTCCGGTAAAAGCTGGTAAGCGAGAAGCTGGTTCACTATGCCTTAGGATACGTCCATAGTGAACCAGCTTCTCGCTTACCAGCTTTTACCGGAATGCATTTTTAATTCTTGTTGACGCCGGTAACCAGCTTTCTAGGGTGAGAAAGCGAGAAGCTGGTTTCACTATGGACGTAGCCTAAGGGCCAAAAGCGGAGCATCAGTCAGGATAGCAACGGTCCGAAGGATAATACGAACAAGTGGTACTATACCTACAGAGAAAAAAAACATAAAAGAAACCGGTTTTGAGGTAAGTACACAAGGAGCATCGAAGGAATTTTGCAGGAGAACATGTCGCTTGGAGCAGTAAATGGAAACGCGTTGTCTTTTCAGATGAAAAACAGTTTAAAATTGACCTTCAGGAGGTTATTTTGGCTCCTCCTTTCTTAGATCGTGGAAATAAAAGTTGTAGCCATCGGGGCCGTCAAGGTTAAACTTGACGACGGAAATTCCAGCCGTCGTTTTTTATTTACCCTTTAATTTTATGACTTACTGTTGGGAAAATATGTATCTGTTCACTGGTAGTAAAAGTTCCCGGGTAAAACATTTCCAACAGGTATAAGGAGTGAAAATCGATTGCAAAATGTATGGCCTCATCCTAGTGATCGGCAGTGTATAATCTATAAGTCTTTCAAGTCCTCGTAATTGTTCGTGTACGCTCGTTATAAAGGAGTATACCTCCAACCAGTCATCTTCTGACCTCAACATATAGCTTACTAGACATTGTAGGTTTGGTAAGTTCGCTCTTCCCCCTTCAAACCGCCTACAAGGAACACCTTAGGTGGATTGATTGGGAATTGGGAATACTTATAAAAGGGTACTACATAGTATAAAAGAAAAGGAAAGCTGATAATAAATGTGTACAGTCTTCGAAAGTGTTCTTTCCAAATCCTCCCAAGGCCTAGCTTCTCGCAACCATTCGTTTTGTGTGAGTTTCTATTTTTGGAACGAATGGAAAGGGACCTACAATTTTATGCCGAGTCCGAACGGCTGAATTGAGAAGCTCTTTCAGGACAGTCATACTCTCGGATGTTTGTCAGACGTTCGCGAGAGGTGGCGCAGTAGAAAAAACCTTAAGATGTAATTTGTGTGTTTTCCGGGGATCGAACCTGGGATCCCTCGCACAGTAGTCCACTAACCACTGCGCTACTGCGCCCACACTTATAGTGTATACGCCTGAAAAACATCCGAAAAAAGCTACTCAATTGAGCTGTTCAAATTCGACATAGAAATGCAGGTGCCTTTCATTCGTCATTCACAAAAACGATTGCTTATGGAAAGCTATACCTTACGGACAACTATTTGTTTATTTTTAAATTAGTGAAAAGTATTTAAAAATCTCGAGTTCGAAATTTTGTACGAAAACAATATATGTAGATAGGTAGATGTACCTATAGGTAAATAGGTATCTTTCTCTTACTATACGTATAGTACGAAAAAGTTTATAAAAAAAAGTAGGTTGTGGGTATGTAATAACTGTGGGTATGTAATAACTAATGACGTCCGTTGAATGGTATACAGGCTTCCAGGGGAACCCACAAGTTATTCCCAGCTTTTCGTAGTCGTATCTTTTTTTTCACCATCAAATGTTCGTGGTGGACTATACTATAATATAACCTTTACACTTAACGCAACCTCAGAAATAAAAGTCGTACAAAAAGTTCACCGGAACTTTTAAGAATACTAATGGTGTAAACTGTTTTGTAAAATCCTTCTAACAACATTTTATTGGAAGTCATAAGTTTGTATGGCATGTCGACGAGCTAAGCGATTCGTGCTTCTTTAGATTGCCACTCTTAAGCGTTTAATGTTCCCCTTGGTTACTCAGGTTTTTTGATTGTTGTTGACGAAGTCTCTTCAAAGTTCTTAACGCACCTTTTAGTGACATAAGCAGGCGGCACTAGTCGATTCCGATTAATTTGAAAATGCGTGCGAAAGTCTTAAGTATCTGCACGCAAGAACTATCATTTCGATAAAGTGATTTTACAACTTACACGCGATGCTAAGGTGTCCACCAATGCTAACGTGTCAGGAATATGGGCTGAACACGATTCCCTGGCTCTTTCCTGTATAAAAGTATACATTCCACAGAAAGGATGGTAATGGAGGAATTAATCAACGACTGCTCAAAAAATAAAATAAATAGCTATAAATATTCCATCGGAGCTTACTGTTTATTACACAAACTGACTGCACTTGACTTGCACTTCGTGCTCGAGTTTAAAATTACTACCGCACCTGCAATCGCAACAATATCCATATAAAGACCATAACTCAAGTTCTTCAACAAAGAGCTCGCAGTTGCGAATTAATTGATAATAATACCAATATCGGAAAGTGCAATTGCAAAGTGCAGAAAGGTATCTACCTACTCATACTTTTAACATATATCTATACATTTATTTTAAGTTATTTCAACAAAGTGCATAGATAATACAAGTTGCAATTCGATGGTACCTACCCAATCTCTACAATTTGAAAGGCAATTATATATGTCTAACTTTGTGTTGGTAAGGTAAATGCCAAAGACGAATTGCGAACAGATGACAATAAGTGAGAAGCCAATTGGGTTGAAAGCCAATTTTATATATAAAAGCCTACGTATGTGTATCCTCGCAAAGGCTTTCAGACCAAAATGAATATGAATAAAAGGGGCGTGTCACCTCCCATAATAAAAATTAGGGTTACCAGATAAAAAAAATTCTAAAAGGGAAACATCGTGGGTTTTCTAGGGGTACAAGTGCTCAAAAAGGTCGACAACATTTTTTTTATTTGAATGTTGAAAACCAGATTCAAAAAAATGAGAATTAAAGTTTTTGGTTTGACAACAAAAACTAACAGAAACACATCATATAACAGTACAAAACAAAAACTTACAGGACAACAACTTTTGCACGTGAAGTGAGATGTAGCGCGTGAGTGAATGCATTCAGCTTTGAAAGTTATTTTGCACTTCAATTGTATGTGTTCACAGAGAATCTTGTTAAAATTATTAAAAGAAAGTACTACTTATTTTGAAAGTTTTCGATTGAATGTTTTCTTTTATTGAACTTTGACTTAATAAGGGGGACAAACAACATTTTGGTATGAGAGAGAGGGGGCGTATAGTAACCCTTAAAAAATGAAAACGCCTTTCTTCGACGCTTCTAAAAGTAGTCGGCCCAATATACAGTAGATAGTACCTAGCAATATAAAATATATTTGCTATAAAATGAAAAGGGCTCGTACCTCAAATGTCTTCAAGTTTTCCGATAGATGTCGCTGAATATCTACCTAAATCTCAAAATAACACCATATTTTGACATTTTTGCATCCTATCATGTACAGTGACGGCAAAAACATTCCGGATTTTTTCTATAATATTTTCCTTATATTAGGTATATTATTGTAAAGGTATTATATTTTAAAGGTAACTATAAAGGTTTCTAATGGAATTCTTCAAATTATTAATTGTATTTAGTTGAAGGATTTCTCCTTGATGTTAAGAAAAATATTACATATATCAAGAAAAAATCCGGAATGTTTTTGCCGTCACTGTACATAGGTACTAATTGTTTTACTTATGAAAAAAAAAAAAATGCTGTTAGGTGGGTATAAAATATTGACAATAATATTCCAATGAATGTTAGGAATGGGCCCTTTTAACAAAATAAGTTTTAATTTCAGAAATATTTTACGAAACAATAAGAAGTGCTTCCCACTGATGATGCAGCAATTAATAAAACGAAGCTTAGCTTACCTATTCTATTGTGTTTTGTGTGGAATGAGAATGATGTAGGTACGAACAAAAAGAACAACTTTACTCATCATAAATTGGCTTGAAAATATAATGTAGTTTTTTGAGTACGCAATCTACATACATAAAATCGCATCGAATCACATTAGGTAATCCAATTATTTGTATGAACTATAAAAACGTTGTAATAAAAATCTAATTAACTTTGCAATTAAAACCTTTAATGAGGAGCTAGTTGGTTCCTACATGTTGTCCGCTCCTATAAATGTTTATGCATACCTACACACATCCTAATTAGGTGAATTAAAAATTTGTATCTCTCAAATTGTTGTAGGTATCTAACATTCCAACCGCAGTCGCACCTGCATAGGTTAGGTTCTCCAACCCCACCGAAAATATCTCCACTTTTTCAGAGCGCTCAAAAAGAATCACAAACACAAACACAAAAACCAAACATTTATTCTTTTTGTACTCATAAATGCTTCTTTTGTTTATTTTCCAGGTTAAACAGACTGCTCCCTGCACATAAAGCAAGCAGTTGGCCACTCAACCGCCCAAGACAAAATGACTAGCATAGCAATTGTTCCGAGAACCCTTTTAAATTTCTCACAAGTGGTTAAAGTGCTGCGTCGTTAGGAGGCAACGAAAACGCCAACGTTGGAGTTGTACCTGGAAGTGGAACACGACACGGTGATCGACTCACACTCACACTTCCCTGTAAAAACAAATTCGATATCTATGTGTGGGTGGCATCCCACATACGAGCTGAAGCTGGTCCTTTAGCTTTTTGAAAAACTTGTAGTCGGGTGTGTCATATATACCTGGTTAAGTTTGTGGTTTCGCTTAACTCCTTTCCTTTGTCTGCGTTCGAATAAAGGCCATTTTCCGAGAAAACAAGAAGGATTAAACGGATTTTGTTGCATCGCATTACTATCGAAAATCGCACACATGTATGAAATTGTAATGAATGTTCTCCACTGCTAAATCGAGAAAGGCAAAAGTGGCAGCAACGTGTGCAACAGCAGGGACGACGCCGAGTCAAATAGAACAAGAGCATCAACGACGGCTTTTGCTGCTGCGGCGAACGAACGACTACCACGACGACGACGACGACGACGACAACGACGCCTTCGAAGGACAAAGCTCTAGCCACAGAAGACTCTTTGCAAAGGGAGCAAAATTGAATTGCCCTTCGTGGCGAACCATTCGCCATAATGGTTATGGTTGTAGTATACATTTATCTACTTGCTGCACCGTACATTGTGAGATGCGTTGGTGGCGGTAGCACTAGTGGCAGCAGCATTACCATGGGTGGAACTGCCAGTCTTAGCGCTGGCATTGGTTCCGGTTCAAATAGTTTAAGTAGCAATAGTCCAAGCGGTGGCAGTGGCGGTAGTAGTAATAGCGGTAGCAACAGCAACATTTCCGGTAGTGATTCAGGTGGTGCCAGCAGCAGTAGTAGTAGTGGCGGCGGCAGCAGTGGTGGCAATAGTCGCAACTCTGGCGACAGTGGACGAAGTCGAGTTAGTAATGACCAACAATTACCCCCAACATTATCATCCCGGATTGTGCACACTCGAAACGGTGCCATATCAGGGGTAATTGTGCAACTAGAGGGCCGGCATTTGGATCCGGTGGAGTCGTACAGGGGGATACCGTATGCCTCGCCGCCCATGGCAAATTTACGTTTTATGCCACCAGTATCTGCTGCAATGTGGTCGGGCGTGAAAAAGGCTGACAGGTAATTGTGTTTTCACAGATTCTCTACCTATGGTTTTCAATTAAATTGCCGTTTTGTTGTTTGGGTTGCTATAACGTAAATTCTGGCATTCAATAAACTATATATATACACATCTATATTATTTCGTTAACACTTAATATGGAATTTATGCACTGTTAGGATTTTAATCTATAATTTAAAAGGTAGTTAACATTGAATCGCAGATCATATACTTAAGTTTATAGATATAGGCAGTTTCCTTTGTAAAGCAAAAAATCCGCTTATAATGAAATAAAGGGACACAGAACAGATTCGCATTGCAATTCACAAATTATCGCAAATCAGGAGATACCGTATAACAGTGAATGAATTAGAGAATTTATTTCGCCTAGAGAGGAATAATCTCTCACGCCTTATGATAGATTTAAGCGTGGGTACATTTTCCAGGCTGGCGGCTATGGAAGTACCTATATACTTAGAAAATTAATTTTAAAAGTATTGGTAACAAACTTTAAGACTTGTTTGCTGTATCTACATATTCGTTAGTTTAACCATAGCTTGGATTTTGTCCGGTCCATTACATCGCACCTCATCGATGGCGGTGACGTTAGCTTTGTAGGCCTCTAAAATCTCCGTCAGTCTGTTTGCAGTATGTGGCCTTGTATATGTATATGTATCATTATCTGCATTTAATTTGTACGGGTCGCCAATAGTAAAATCAGTCTTATCCGAAGCTTTGTTGCTTTTATTGCTTTTATTATAAAGCATAGGCTTGTTAATCCTGAGGCGATGCACGGTGGATCTTTCCTGCATGCCCGTTCTCGTCGAAATTCTTGTTATTGATATCTGAAATGCATTAAAGTCGTTCAGGTCCAAAAGAATCAAAGGGCACGGTAGTGCCCCAGCCAAGTTCTCTAGTAAAGGCACTTCCCCTTTTTACAGGAACAAACTCAGGCTGTTTTCGACCTCCCTCTAACTTCGGAACCAGTTAAGCCAATAAGTTCAAACTTGAAAGATTTACCAAGCTCATTAAAAAGGTCAACCTCACCAAATTTCATCTCCATAGCATTATTGGTTCTCAACATACAGGACTTCAAAAATCGCAAAAACCGTAACTGACTCACTCACTCACTCACTCACTCACTTAGATGATGATCATCAAAATTATGAAGCACTTCCGGCCATCCTAGAATCGTGAAATTTGGCAGAATGCTAGATCCTGTGGTGCATACATTGGAAAAGTCCAAAACTTGAGATTTTCCATTCAGGAGGCGTGGTATACGCCCATTTTTAAAAATTGGTTATTATTTATTTGGGCCACTTCCCATTGCCGTAGAATGTTGAAATTTGGTGGAGCGGCTTGACTTGCATTGTACGAAAGGAGAAATATCAAAAATTAAAAATTTTCCATTTAAGGGGCGTGGAATCTGCCCATATGAATAGATATTAATCTACCTGTTGATTGAAATTTTAATGAATAGTTTATTAGAAAGAAAACCAAAGTGACGGTAGTGGTAGACACTGGCTAGGTTTACCTGGCAAGTTTTTCGTTTATAACTTTATTATATCGTACAATATATAAGAGTTTGAAAACTTGACCAGTGACCTACCAATTGTTTAACATTTAACCTTCTTAAACTAAGAACTAGGCGTACATTTAGATCTCATTACTTTTCGTGGGTGACGAATTACACACTTTTTGTTCTATATAACAGAACTTGGCTCTTCTTTTACATTTATGTTTTTGGTATGATACTAGATATTTCGCACCGCAAGTAGTACTCCACTGCAAGAGGCTCTAGAGACGAGCTTATGCACTCTGGTGTATGAAGACTTTACACTTTGTCCGCTTATGTACATATTTTTGCTGTGTTTCCCTAGCTGAGCTTGCACTGATCCGAGTATTCAGATTTGCATGTATAGTCAGACTCATCAGTATAGACGTTCATCGTTAATTGGCTAACAAAAATAGGTACCCAAGGGACACCCCGCGGGAAGGTTGATACGGGCAGCATGCCCCCAAGTAAACCTACCAATTTTTTTTTAACATTTAACCTTCTTCAACTAATAACTTGGCGAACATTTAGATATCATAACTTTTCGTGGCTGACTAGTTACACACCTAATTTTTGCTGTTCTATATAAGAGAACTTGGCTCTTTTTTTACATTTATGTTTTTGGTGTGATTTCAATACTTTTTGCAAAGTTTTTTTTTATTCGATTTTACAAACAACGTTGAAACGTCTTCGCTTTTTAATAAGTCAATAGACACTGACTACCATCACTTTGGCATTCTTTCTTATAAACTATTCATTAAAATTATATTCAGCAGGTAGATTGATCGTGGGCGCAGTAGCGTAGTGGTTAGTGTGCTGGACTACTGTGCGAGGGATCCCAGGTTCGATCCCCGGAAAATCACAAATTACATCTTAAGGTTTTTTCTACTTCGCCACCTCTCGCGAACGCCTGACAAACATCCGAGAGTATGACTGTCCTGAAAAAGCTTCTCTCAATTCAGCCGTTCCGACTCGGCATAAAATTGTAAGTCCTTTCCATTCGTTCCAGAAATAGAAACTCACACAAAACGAAAACGAATGGTTGCGAGAAGCTAGGCCTTGGGTGTCTACTGCCTGTTGCGCCTGTTGCTATTCATATTTTAAGTGGGCAGATTCCACGCCCCTTAAATGGACAATTTTTTAATTTTTGAAATTTCTCCTTTCGTACAATGCAAGTCCTACAGCTGTACCGAATTTCAACATTCTACGGCAACTGAAAGTGGCCCAAATAAATAATAACCGATTTTCAAAAGTGGGCGGATACCACGCCTCCTGAAGGGAGAATATAAAATTTTCGATTGTTTTTCTTTCTGTACACTGCAAGTCCTACAGCTGTACCAAATTTCAACATTCTACGGTAATGAGAAGTGGTCCAAATAAATAATAACCAATTTTCAAAAGTGGGAGTATACCACGCCCACTGAATGGAAAATCTCAAGTTTTGGACTTTTCCCAGTGTATGCACCAGAGGATGTAGCATTCTGCCAAATTTTACGATTTTAGGATGCCCGGAAGTGCTTCATAATTTTGATGATCATCTAAGTGAGTGAGTGAGTGAGTCAGTTACAGTTTTTGCGATTTTTTAAATCCTGTATTTTGAGAACCTCTACTGCTATGGAGATGAAATTTGGTGATCTTTTTAGTGAGTTTGATAAATGTTTCAAGTTTGAAGTTTTTGTCTCAATCACTTCCGAAATTAGAGGGGGTTCGAAAACAGCCTGAGTTTGTTCCTCTAAAAAGGGGAAGTGCCTTTACTAGAGAACTTGGCTGGGGCACTACCGTGACCTTTGATGTAGGTACTACGGCTGGTACTGGTACTCGATCAGAAAAAAAAAATTGAAATCGAAAATTATACTTACAGATAGCGCTTTATTCTACGCAGCCCTGACTTCTTATGCTCGGTATCATATACTTAAACCGTAATGGCGTAAAATTATCCACACTAATATTTTAAATGCGAAAGTATCTGTCTCCGCGGTACTAATAACGATTTTGAGTGTCCAGCTTAACTTTTACTAAGTCATAATGGCGAAAATGTCCATATAAAATTATCTATATATATTATATTTAAGTTGAAGATTAAAAATGATTATTGGTAAGGCCTTCTGTCTATTTCTTACATTTTCTTTTGTAATTTGACAAAGAAATAGTCAGGAACCTCAAAAAGGACATACTAGGGAATTTTTTATACTGAATACGAGGGAACAGAGTGGAGACGAGTGTTTGTCAATGAAGTGGTAATTTCCATTTTATTTATGAGCGGTACTAATAATCATTTTAGTGTCCATGCTAACTTTTAGCAAGTCACAATTGCAAAAATGTCCATATAAAATTATCTATTCTGACCGTCAAAATATTTGAGTTGAAGGGTAAAAATTATTATTTGTAAGGTCCTATATCTTACATAATGTCGAAAATTAAAGGTAGTTTTTGGAATATCGGCAAAGAAACAAATAAACAAACATATACATAGGTAGGAACCTCACGGCCATAATGCAGCAGTATTAAAAAGGCAATCGGCGGGAGTGCTAATCTTTTTCATGGTCCACATGATGTTACACCATGTCAGTTGCACAATTGGCTTGACATCTAAATCAAATGCCAGATTAGGGGTTATAATGGAAATAAAGTTCACAAATTGTTCGCACATATTTATTATAGCAGATACTAAATCAATTGTTTATACCGATGGCGGATTAATCCCACACATGTGTGTCTATATATGTACCTACCATCCAATTAATTAAACCCTTATCTTTTTAAAAGTGCGGTATTCATTTTGCATACAAATGAATAAATGCCGCTCTCGAGTCATTCGCCTACACAAATTGTTAAATTGTCGATCAATAAATTTTATCTCAGTCCATGGCATGGATAAAGTTACTCCACAATTCCCAAAACAAATATTTAATTTACTTTAATCTCAAGGGGCAAACTCCATATACCTACCTACCAAACAGAGTATTGTTATAAATCGATACATAATAAAATACAACATTTCACATTTTATTACGAATTTTCGCACATCTCTGCGCTTCGTCCTAAATTATTTTCAAAAAGAAAAACAAATTTTTAATTATTTTTACCCCCAACAGACTCATTAGGTACACCCATCCCTAATGTGCGCGACCTGAAATTAATTCAGCCATTCTCTTGGGATGCAGGCACCATGATCGATACGATACCCTCTTCTGTCGACCACCATATCCTGGTGTACATGTACACATTGGGATACAGCCTTTCTAATTCGGTTTACGAAATGAAAATGGTGTAATGAAAAGTGAAGTACATACATACATCCCTCCACCTACTTTTGTCGTCTTCATATAACACCTTTTTTTTTGTAAAATTACATTATTTCTTCATCGCCTGTCCCGTATTTGTGAAGGTGAACCATTTGACAAAAAAAAAAACCTAATTTAGATTTTAACACCCAAAGTGGGCGCTCCTAGTTTTACATAAAAGTATGGATGTTGTTAACAATTTTATGATGGAAAATAATGTAGGTAATGCTCATAGGGTTATTGCGAAAATAAAACCTTTACATAGGGCAAGTCCGGAAATTATTATTGCAGGATGAACGTGCTGCCGTGTCATATATAACTATAGTCGCACACAACAAGCGAGTAAAGAGAAAGCTGACTGGCGATGATAGAAAATTGAAATATTGAAAATGCTTTCCGCCCCTAAAATAGATAGGGACAGGGAGTGCTGCTGAAGCCGACTGAGCACGTAACCACTAGACCATCCTTAATGTGGTTTCCCCACATTTTAAGTGATTCATCATCCTCGGTTGTATTCCCTGTTGAAGTTGGGTCCTTCTTTGCCCAACCTCTGTTCTCATCCTCATCATTCTTCACGTCACCGCCACTTAGTTGTAATCGTCCCACCAGTCAAACTGTAGGTATATACAGAAAAAAAAAAGTTTTATTGGATTTAGCACCGGGCTTATCTATAGTACCTTTCATTGCGAGCATAGCAGTGCCAGAAGCTTATTGAGAATTAAATATATTTGTAGCGTGTTATCCACCTGCTAACCGACGAAGATCTTAGATGAGAAGAACGTGTACAGGATATGCTAACAAAGTACAAGCGTGCTCAAACCTGGTAAACCTTAACGTTCTGTGCTTGGAATGAGAATTAATGAATGTTGAAGGCAAAAGAGAAATTTTCATTTTCCACAATATTAAATTTATTCACGATTTTTGCTCGTAGATGCTTCTGGGCAGGCAGCCCTCTTAATTCCTTTCTCAAATTCATAGGCATTTTAGCTCTTTGGCATCATCTAAGAATTTTTTTTAAATTTGTTTGTCATAAATGCAACGAGCAACCACTTTGGTTTGCGAAATTGTGTAGAATAGCGGAAAGTATACAAGTGTTCATAACGTTGAAGAAGCTTCGCAGTTATTTCAAGAAGAACAAGCAGACAATTTATGCATTTATTGGAAACTAATTATCGGATAATAACATTATTTTGTACAAATGCTGATCCCATTTTTCGCCCACTTTGAGTTTGAATTCGCTCAAATCTCTTCTTAGTACTCACTTAGATCATAAAATGAAATTTGTTTCAACATTTCAGTTTCCTAGCTCCCACCTTTGGGTTGGGCGTTGAGACATGTGACGTTCAAATTCAATGTACATAGGTTAGGTACGTCTCCATAATTAATGTTTTGTTTACAATCCAAAAGAATTTCAAAAAAAAAAAAAAAAATTGTTATATCAACATAATTTTTAAATTTAAACTTTTTTTGTGTAGCAAAATTGGACAATGAATAAGGCTGATAATGTGTAAATTCCAACAAAATTGTGTTTGAAAACGGTTCAAATTTAAAATTTTTTGCGTGATTTTGTAGCGTCAATAAATCTCCTCACAATCTCTTCAGATGAGACCACCAAAGGTTCAACTGTCTTACCCAAATGTATGATCACGTATGAATGAATTCGCAAATGCATCGTCACAATCGAATTGCAATTTACGCATACATTGTACCTATATAACTTTTTTCAGATGGGTGTTTTTTTTTTTGTTGCGCCAACGGATGGGGTAATCTTCTAAAGATGCGGTAGCCCGTTAGCTACCAACATGAACGATTCACAAACCCGAATAATCGCTTCCAGGAGTGCGCCAATTGCACACACACCGATTTTGGACGGCCGATTTTATACCGGTGTCGTCCAAATTCCAATAGTGAGCCACATGTGGGAACGGGACCTGGCACACGCCGACCGCTGATCGGTGCCGGCAAAATGCCGGTGAGCAGCCGTCCACTGCCACTGTATCGCCGGCAGTATCGGGAAGTAGTGGCTTACGTGATTAAATACACGCTTGCACACGCACCGATTTTTTGCTGACCATTCCATTCGACTGCTCTCGCTTCATTCAGTGTGTCACGAAAACGACAACAAAGCAACTGATTGTTAGGCCGGTCAAAATCCGGTGAGTGTGCTCGCACCCTGCTACCGGTAAAATGTCGGCCGATTTTATACTGGCCGTCCAAAATCGGTGTGTGTGCAATTAGCCTAACGTACTAATCCACACCCTACGTCCTTCAACTACTCTCCCTGCGGGACTGCCGTTAGGTATTAATGGGCTTTTTAGCTATTTATGCTCTAGTCACGGAATTTTTTTTTTCTTTTCGCCTTCTCTTTAACTTTCTCATACCTATATGTACATACAGTCAGTGGCAAAATTATTTGCACAAAAGTAAATTTAATCTACTCATAAATTTGAACTTACTTCATGTAAATTTTGGCATCAATGGAAATGTCATTTAACTTCCGTTTGAATGATACAAAACTTTCCTTAACCCATTAAGTACCCATTGAAAATTTAGAACTTTTGTAAAAGTCCTTTTTTCCTCGGTCAAAATTGCATTTTCCTTGATGCAATAAGTTTCTTCAAACAATTCTAATAGTGACTGCAAACAATTTTTTTCAAAAATCTCTTCGCTAATATTTTTTATGATTCTTTATTTCGCAAACAAATATTCTCGAAAACGGTAAAAACGATTTAAAAAAAAAATGTATTTTTAAGGCACTATTATCATTCTTAACTTGATAGCAAACTCAGTTTTTCTCTAAAAAGACTAAGGCCCCTATTGTGACTTGTGAGTGTCGATAGTTGATCGTTGATCGACAACTGTCGATCGATAGACAACTGTGTTTGTCGATTGCGATTGATATTTGTCGATTTGACAGTCGCTTGTAGTCGATTACAAATGTCTGGTCGATGCTTTATCTTGGAAGTGAAAAAATTTTCTGCGTACGAATAGCTAAAATAAATCGACGCAATCGACAATTGTCGTGACGATCGCTGATCGACAATCACAATAAGGGCCTAAAGCCAGTATTAGACGATATGTTGAATCAGCATACGTATGCTGAAAATTGTGTTCCAATCACAACATATCGTGCATACTTGATGACAACAAATTTTTGTTTACACGATATGTTGTGATTGGAACACAATTTTCAGAATACGTATGCTGATTCAACATATCGTCTAATACTAGCTTAAGACGCCGAATTTTGAGATTCGGCCTTATTTCACTTTGGAATGCGAAATAAAGCCGAACATTCTGCTAGGTTCCAGATTTCACTTCCACTCGAAATGAAATCGGAAATGAATTTTTTTGTTCTACATTTCAGTGTATTCGATTTCGATTTCAAAATTTTCGGAATTTAGATAAAGTGAAATTGTGATTTCGTAAAATTTCGGGGATTCCGAATCGCTCGAAATGCAGAACACTGAAAACGAATTCACTCGATTTGCAATTTCGATTTCACTCGATTTCTCGAACCTAGCTGATTGTTTGCGAAATAAAGCCGAATTTTAATGCAAACTTTCTTTAAGCTCATTACCTCTAAAATCTCTTTCTGATCTGAATCTGATTTTTACGACAGCTTAAAAATTGCAAAGTGGTGCTGTGGTTAGTTTGCTAGACTAGGTAGGTACTCAATGAAGAGTCTATAAGGTGCAGTTTTTAAAACACAAAAATTACATTCTAAAGTTTTCCCTACTGAGCAACCTCTCGGGGACATCCGGAAATGAATCGAGACCTAGAGTAAAACTGTCCTAGAAAAACTTCTCATTTTGGCTGTCCTGGGAGAGCTTCTCATTTTGTAGGTCCCTTCCATTCGTTCCAAAAATAAATAGCCTACACAAAATGAATGGTTGTTAAAATCTAGGACTAGGGTAGGGACCTGTTCCGCCTACTATATACCTATCTATTTATTTTATTATTTTTATTTTTAAATGGCAAATGGATGTGAAATCGTCAAATCGTCAGAAATTAAGATGACGATTAATATTCAAACCTGTCATCTCAGTACAGGTGTATTGAATACACGGTTTTCTCCTGAGAGCAATTTTTTTATTGCAATATTCATGTTATGATAGGTCGTCGGCAGACGGTATGCATTTGGTCTTCCGTAAGTGTTTACAGTCGAAACATTTTCAGGCATCTATTTTGAAGATAACTGTGCACAAACTTAAAGTGGTTGTTGCCTGCAAAACGCATGAATTTCAATGCAGTCTGCATGATAGGGCAGCATCATTGATGTGCTATTGGAGATTGCTGAGTTTTCCAGTAGATTTTGTCAGATTTGAACAGTTTTCAAAAAGCTAGGTCAGGCTGTATTTTCTGTGGTTGGTGCAATAGGACATGGTCATAAGAATTGCCAAGGCGATTCGCAATTGTATTTGAAACAGCATCAGACACTCAATGTCGAGCAGCTACTGTTCTAAACTGATCGGTTCATGCTTCGCTCAAAAACACAATTTTTACTTATGAACTAGACCCCTTTCTCCTCTCATACCTTCCTACATTGACTCAACAAGCATCGTTCGGAAAAATAACCCTCTCAAACTATAAACCCAAGATTAATAAAAAAAAAGTTGTAGGATAAAGCTCCGATTATAAATGTCTATGTATATGCATTTAACCTTACACGTATTTTTTGTATTTCTTTCTTACATTTGCGACGAATTCATTGACCTACATTATATGTCGCGCTTGTGTATGCTATATCCACCTATGGAAAAAGAAAAAATTGTTTCATTGCCTCAAGTGATGTAAGCAATGTGGTTGTTTTAAAGCAGACGAAAAGCATCCCTCGCACCGCGCTTCAGAACGACACCTCAATTTTTAGGAGTTTTTCAGTACCTATACTTTACCATGGCGCAGACAAAATTACTTCCACAAGTATAAATGTATTATGTACGCACTTACGTCTATATCTAATTGCTTGCCATTCCCGAAACTCTGACTAGAGAAATCTGCATATGACTGGATTATCCTTTAAACTGTGAACAAAAAACCCTGCAGACTCCGGGTCTTGATGTTTCCCTTGTGTGTGCAATTCTCATGAAGCGTGCAAAATAATTCTGCTAGGTATGAACTCTTCTACTCATCTAAGCAATTTCAAAGAGGTTTTCCAGAGTTTTGAATAGTTCATAGGCCACAAACAAATTCCGACTGCAATGTCAATGGGGCTCTCCCATCAAGTTAGATTAAATGTTTGTGCAATCGTAATATTCTTTATGTGCATATACGCGACCAAGTTGCTTACAGTAAATATGTATACGTTACGTTATAAAATTGTCAGGTGACTTTGTAGCGGCGGCGGCGTATTAGATGGGGTGGGTAGACAGGAGTGAGGAGACACTGATCGGCGCTAACCTGGTGATAATGAATGTATTAGGCCCATTTCACACATACCCGGCAGCCGGCTAACCGGTACCTGCTACCCGGTCGTTGGGAATACATTCTTATGGGCGCGTTCACACCTGAAAACCGAAACCGTCCATAATAATGTATTGCCAACGACCGGGTAGCCGGTACCGGTTAGCCGGCTGCCGGGTATGTGTGAAATGGGCCATAGGTGTTGCACTTGCAATGTGTTTTGTTTTGGTTACCATGGGATACTAGATACTCGTTCAACAGGAGTTAAGGCGACTTGATTTTTTTTTGTTAATAATGGATAGATGTGCTAAAAGGATTATCGCATAAGAAATTTACCGCCAATTTAGTGTAGGTATACCGAACAATTACATATGTATTTCGCAATAACCTTATTGGAGATGGGTCGGGATACGCTTTCCTTTCTCCCCATTCAAAGGCATATCTAATACTTTGTTTAACTGATGACTCGCTAAATTTGATCGCATCTAATGATGAGAACTAACATTTAGCTCGAGCAGGATACTAGCCTCAACTGCCAAATATACTCAAATGCCCAGGAATTATATTGTAATTGTAAGTATATAAGACTAGCTGTACCCACCTGCTGCCCGGCATTGTTCCTGCCCAGGAATTAGATACCTTCTTATAATTTCAACATTCAACTCACCAAAAAGAAATTTGTAAATCGGTGCAATAAGTTTGTAAGACTTCGTCGGAAATACAAATTCGCCATTTTATAGATATAGATTATACACCTGACCTAGGTCGTATTCGTATAAAGCAACTGTTATTCCTGGAATTCGGTGTTGGCGCGGGGTTCTATACTCCGAACGTCTCTTACTTAAATTTGTAAATAAAACGGGTTGGTTCCGTAGGTTTTTCATAGGTTTCCAGTGTGTGGGAGTCATAAACCCCTAGGGCATCACAACGGATCTGCATTGATCTAAGTGTGGCTCGAACAGGTTTTTCCTGTCTTGCCAACCCACTAACTTAACCTTACCTTCCTGGCTGACGCGTCATATTCATCCCTATCTCTCGCCTTTATGTACTTACACTTACGCAGCACAGCCGTTCATTCTACAGGGTTTTTCAATAAGAGCGCTACAAAAGTTTTTTTAAATAAAACAAAATCGGTTTTGGATATCAATGAAATTTTTTATTCCTGTGAAAGTACGTTCGATGCCATTATGTATGGAACTCGATTTCTTTTGCATGGCCACCACGGGCACGCTTGCAGAAGTCCAGACGCTGAACCCAATTTTCGACGGTTTTCAAGCATAAATCGGCCGATACTGCTGCAATTTCACGTTCGATATTCGTACGAAGTTCATCAATCGTCGCTGGCTTGTTGGCATAGACCATAGACTTGACGTAGCCCCACAGGAAATAGTCTAATTTAATCTTGTAAGGATGTAGGCCAAGATCTTTTCGTAAAATTCGCCACAACGACGTCACAGAGATGCCCAACGCTTGAGAACGACGTGTGAGAGACACATTTGGGCTTTCTTCAACTGAAGCCTCAGCGGCAGCAATATTCTCGACTCTACGGGCACTTCTTTGTCTCACTGGCACGGGAACATTTTGTACTGTGCCTGTGGATTCAAATTTTTCTACTAGACGCTCAATTGTTTATCTGCTAGGACGATTATGACGACCATAAATTGGACGTAGCGCTCTTAACGTTGAGGCCACTGACTCAGAATTTCGGTAGTAAATTTTAATAATTTCGACTCGTTGTTGGCTCGTATATCTTTCCATCATGAAATGGCAAACCTTACTGAAGAGAAATGTCAAAAGAGCGGCAAGAAATTCGGCGTCGTTTGCTGTCCCTGTCGCTCTACTTTTGTAGCGTCCCTGTTGAAAAACCCTTTATTAGCTACCTTACGCGTTGTATTTCGAACTCTTACTTATGCACATACGGAACATTATACAAAACACACAGTCACTTATTTTCATGGCTTTCTCACGCGCAGTGTTGTTATAAAGATTTTTTCTAGATCTTACAAATTTCGGTTTCATATCTTAACTCATCTTAAATGTGAGTGAACAGTACCTAAATCGCAAAAACGCATCAAATTTTGAGATTATGGCATAAATTCATGAAACAATACCAACCAAGTAAACAGGTTCAATGTAGTCAAACCATTTTATATCGCGGCATGTCAAGGTTTTTTTCTTCGAAAATAGGTTAAAAAGTAGAGTGTTTCATAAGGTTATAAATGTAGTGCGAGTGCACATATTATATAATCTCCAGGTTAGTAAACTACAAGTTTGAACGAAATAATAAAAAATAAACAAATTTTGGAAAGACCAAAATTGGGTAGGTATGTACCTACCAGTGGCGTGGCGTGAATAATTTTAAATGGTAAGTCGAAGTCGAAAAATAACAAAATGTCAAAGGGAAGATGTGGTAGGCATACAAAACCTACAAAACCTTAGTTAATTGTTCAAAGCCATAAAATCGAAAACTCCAGGAAGAAACTAAATTAATGAAGATATTTTTTCATCTTGATTCAATAGTGCACAACTTTGTTCAATAAATCCAAAAAATAATTTTTGTGGAGTTTTGTGGAGGTCCAGCAAAATCATCTACTTAATCTTTGAAACATTTCTTCAAACGTATTTAGGTACCTACGAAGATCATAGCCAGCCAAGACTCAAAACACTTGATTTCTCACTTAGCGACTTGTTTATAAACTTTATAAACACATCAGTTTGTTTATTTTTTAAAAGATACTTACAAAATTCACCAAATAACTCGGAGAAAAGCGTGTTATTTTATTGCATAAGAAAGCGGCCTTTGAACAGGGGATACTCCCCTCAGAAAATCGTTAGGTAAAAAAGGAACTGACTATGACTTGACTACATCACAGCGACAGCGCAGCGATAGGAGATACACACACAATTCAAATTCATCAAATATGTCGGCGGTAAGCGTGTTATTTTCCAGATATACTCAATTACACCACAGCGCAGCGGTAAAAGATACACACAAAACCCACCAAATAACCCGCTTTTCATCGGGTTATTTTTTTGCATAAGAAAGCGGGCGTTGAACAGAGAGGATCAAACTCAGATAATCGCAAGTGTACAAAAGAGAAAGGAGACAAATTTGTTCTATCCACTGAGAGATTTTATAACCCGACATATTTCGGGTTATTTTAGCTTTGGGCTATGCTCAGAGAGTGTGGGCAGTTCTCTAATACTAATGATAATGATGGCGAAGGGTGTGTGTTTCCGTGTGTATAATAGTATAATGCTCAATTAAGTTGGTGGGGTCGGGGTATGTAGCTTGCGCAGATGAATAGATACATATTATTAAGTTTATCCCGTGGGTTTTATGTTGCTCGTTTTTAAGTCAACATTGTTGTGTAGCTGAACTGAAACTTCTAAAAGGTAACCCGGTAGGAATCGGGTTATATGGACGCCACGCCACTGGTACCTACCCTATTCTCTAGTCAAATTATTCTAATTTTAAAATTTACCTAATTATAAATACAACCCGTAAAGTGAAGTGATAGCACTATTTTTAAATTTTCGTTCTTAAGAACTGAGTTTGAACGCCATATTATTTCAATGCAGAATTTCATTAAAATCGTTAATTTCATCGTTTTTCCGAAATTGAATCAGTTTGTGTTCATCTGCTAGGAGTGTTATAAAAAAATAAATAAATAGGTGGTGCAACAGGCGTATAGACACCCTAGGCCTAGCTTCTCACAACCATTCGTTTTGTCGTACCGTGTAATGTACATAATATATTTCTACGCGGCATTTGGCAGACATTTTTTAACACCAAATTGAGACTTAGAAATTGTACAGAGAGAATTATTTACCATAATTCAGTAACTCGTTGCTGTGCAAGTCTGCGCCTGCGAGATTTGCATTTTAGTTTTATAGTATCATGAAACAGCTTTGTATTTATTTTAAACATTTGTAGGTAAATAACGTTTATAGAAATCATTTAGAAAGACTTCTGTTTTTTTTTTTCAGTACATACCTTAATCGTTTTGAAAAGTAACATTTCCTGCTTTGAACTTATTTTTGGATCGATATCCTTGACAATTTCCCCAATTGTCTTTTTGCTTTTAGCTTAGTAAGCTCTATCGTACTAGGTCAAAAGCCCAAGCCTGCCATTTTTAATGTATTGAGCAAACTGACAAACAGTTTGGGAATTGCATTTAACAATGCAACTGATTCAACTACATAATTGTAACAAAATGTTGAATTGTACTCTACGAATCTTCAACTTTTCACGGCTAATTTAAATCGGACTCTGCAGGCGTTCAAATTTAGAAAAATTCTTTTCAGAATCGCCGATTCCAGAGGGTCCTCGATATTAGTTACATATATACCTAACTTAATGACAAGAGCTAATTCAGAAAAGATTTTTCGAATTTAATTTTAAATTTAAAGTTAAAATCTTAACATATCTTATTGTAATTCTACAAATCTTAAAAAATGCTCTAAAAACGAGGAAATATCTTCTCATCTGGAAACCTCCTCAATATCTTAAAAAATAAGATAATTAAGATCATATAACAACAGTGCTCACGCGTTATATTTTCTTCTCTTTTACTTATGCACATACTCTCGTTCTCTAAGTCTTTCTTTACGCTATAGGCGCACAAACAAATGCATACCTCTAGCAATAACATATCCTTTCTTTGTCTTTCCCAGTCACACGTCCCCAGTTCCCACCCCACCCCCAGCCCTACTGACATTCATCATAATTCACTCACTGTCACTGCCTGTATCCCCATCCCAACCACCAAAGTGTTTCGTTTTGATTACTGAATACTGATTGTCATTTAATTTTTCGGACTCATTATCACACTACCTACCTACCGCGCATCGCTAAAGGCGTTTCTCTTTAAAAATTATTAAATTGGGAATCAGTGAATCCTCCGAACGACTACTTACTTAACATGAAATGACATTGCAAAACAGTAATTCCGTCATTACCCGAAGTAAAGAGAGCTTCTGTACAGAGTAGGTATACGTATACACAAAAAATGAGGATCTCTGCTTCGTATTTACAATGGACCGGAATTCAAGTCTGAGTGCTCCAGAATTTCTTATAAAAAAACGGAACTTTAAAAAAGCTCAAAGCCGTTGCATAAGAAATATAGAAATTTGCAAAACTCTATACCTAGTATTAGTATTACTCTATACTAGTAGTATTGTAGCTGTAAGTAACACGAACGTTCGTCGTCGGTTGAATGTACATAACACAATTACCAAAATTAATCACAGAAAATGCAACCCTTTTTTTTAAATGAATCGGATTCATGTAACCAACGTTTGAATCCTGTCTAGACGTTTGAAATGTGACTATTGAAATGTATTTTAGTCTTATATTAATTTTAAAGTTCAATTTCCTGAGAGCCAGTAGCGTGTCTACTTAATTTTTTATTTTCCTGTTTCCGCTCCAAGTATAAAGTTCGTCATCAGAGTTGTATCTTGTATCCCTTTTTCAACGAATAGGTATATCGTAGATGTACATAAAGCTTGTCCTACACAAAATAATTGATGAACGAATTTTTATTTATTTATTTTCCAGGTACGAGTACGAGTAGATTGAAGTTTAATTGAAATGCAATATTAACGCTTCTTACTCGGGGAGTGTAGGTATCTCCTGAGTCCTGACAAGTTAATATATTGTATTAAAGGTTTAAATGCTAGTACAAAGTATGTACATACTATATGTATGTACTTACACACATATTGTACGATATTTTATAAACTGAATAACTGACTTTAGAAGTATTTAATTTGTCTCTATAGTAGATAATAATCGCCACTTTAAAATAAATACGAATAATTAAAATAATTACCCATAATAGAAAAACCGCACGGCTCACTGGAATGTTTTAGATATTTAATAAAAAATAAATCAAGAATTACAACAATTTGTTTACCGGCCCTGATTCAATTTACATAGGTAGGTACATATTTGATTATCAATATAATAAGAGTAGGTTCATTCCATTGTCATTATAGATATAAGAATTCCCAAACAAGTTGTGAGTTAGCTATTCCCAAACCAAATTGATAAATTATGCGGTCACAGCTAAAATGCGAAATAATAGATAGAGAGGCAGAGTAAGTAAGCTGGAAAGTTTAATAATTACAATATTTAGTGATAAACAAAATTGATCACAATCTACTGCACTTTTTTAGTAAAGAGTAGGAAAATAAATTTATTTTTTTTTGAAAATCAAAAATTCGGATATTCCTACAATTCTTCTGTACGTGTGTTGTAATCGAACCCCTCCTAAACGGCTGGACCGATTTTAATGAAATTTTGTGTGTGTGTTTGAGTGAGTCCAAGGATGGTTTAGATTCACGTTTTGTGAAAATTGGACAAAAGGGCGTGGCACCTCCCATACGAAAAAAAAAACAAACAGAATCTTATAGTATCTAGAAAATTACCGAAGTGATTGAACTCAAATTTTAAGAAAATATTTTTTATTTGCCCAAAGGTGTTTCCGTTAAAGTTTGATCAAAATTGGACGTGGTGCCTCCCGTATAAAAAAAAAATATACATTTTAAATGCTACACTTGTGAGCTAAAGTTGTAAAATTTTAGACACTGTTGTGCATTGTCCAAACAAAAAACCGCGCGAAGTGTGGGTGGGATTGGAAAACCAGCCATGGCACCACCCTAACAACAAAGTTATTTAAATCACTATATGTGGAGATTTCCTGATTGAAGCATTTTACAAAACCCGGCGGTATTGGACAAAAGGGCGTGATAACTCTCATAACAAAAAAATACATTTGAAACGCTATTCTTCACGCATTTTCAACCAATAGGTATATGAGTACAATGCACGACAGTGAGGACAAAAATCGATTGCATTGCTAAAAAAATACAGAAAATAAACATTATGTAGGCACCTTGTTTACACAAAAAATAAAAAATGTTAACCATACCTAGCATTAAACAGAATTCATAAATAAACTGAAAAACTTGGAAGGATTTGTCGCAAACCTATTGTTTGGTGACCAAAGTGCAGAAATAAGTGAAAAAACATGTATTCGTTACCACAGAACAGATATTATAATCACGGGTTAAAATTAATCTATTACGGTATCCTAACCGGAGATTTAATCAGATCTGAACAAACAGGCCTCTAATATTTACGTTCCAACCAAGGGCAAGTAGACTTGTCAATAACTTCAAATTTCGATCAAATTTATAGCTATTATTTCATGCTGAAAAAAATTGGTTTAGTACCAGAAGTCACAGCGGAGTAAGGCCGCTGTCAGTAATCAGTAAAATGCAACCGAAAAATATTGTTTTGTTTTTTTTTTTTTGAGCACTTAAACTTAATCGTTGTACTCAATCAGGTCTTAAAATGTTGCTTTTGAATTATAAAATTGTCCAACTTCTCAGTCAATTCTACAAAGTTTTCCACTGAATTCCTATGATATGCTATGGTTAAAAAATGTTTCAGTTTTTTTTTGTGACTTTTAGGGAACTGAGAACGTACATAAGAAAAATTAAATTTAACATGAAGGAAGATTTCGGAAGCTACATTTAGGAAGTATCTATACATTCTATATATAAAATGTGGTCAAAAAATTAAGGAGTTCTTTTCTGCAGATTTGATTGTTCCATCGAAAGGACAAATATCATTCACGGCAACCGCGATGCTATCAGCCAAAGGTAGCTGTGTGTAGCGAGTTCGAAGACCAGAGAAGTGCTGTTACTTAGAATATTATAGCCGGTGTACCTAAATATAAATCCAAATATATATCCTATCGAGGATAGTTTTTTTTGCATATAATCATTCAAATGAACCAAAAATTTTAATAAACTTTTACATGGTAGGTACCTGTAAGAAAGGGAGTAAAATTACCATTAGGTCTATTTTCAGGCTTCGGGTTATTATACCCTCCACAGGAAGGTATATTCACTTTGTCATTACATTTGTAACGTCAAGAAGGATTCACCGGAGACCCTATAAAGTATATATATTCTGAATCAGGATCACATTCTGAATCGATCTAGCCATGTCCGTCTGTCTGTCTGTCTGTCCGTCTGTCTGTTGAAAACACGCTAGCGTCCAAACGAATCGACCTAGGCGAATGAAATTTTGTGAGAGGACTTCTTTTTACCTTCGTCAGGTTCGTATTGAAAATGGGCTATATCTATACCTTCCTGTGGAGAAACTCTGGTGCGACTATCCGACTAAAATAAACCGCACTGTGTACTTGACAGTGATTCTAAATGAATGCCTCACAATTAAACACCTTTAGCAACACGACTCATCAAAACCACATTTGAAGGTCTGTCTGAATAAAGGTAAACGCACAAGGAGAAATAAATAAAGTGGAAAAATGTTGGTATAAATTGATTGAAACGGATTTCTAGGAAAAATAATTCATTTTGCACCCCAATCATTTAAGGATCGTGTAAAAGTTTGCCTTAAAATAAAAACAAATACTTTATCAAATTTTTTTTTCAAATTCTTATCTTGAAAAGGGTTCGTTTAGAACAGAACCTGACAAATGTCTTTGTATCCCTAAATTGCCTGCTTAATTACGGCCATTTATAAATTCTAAATGACGTAAACCCTTATTTTAAAATTCAAATGAGAGCCAAAACATTTTTTTTGTCCAATAACGTCTAGACAGACTTGTGGTCATTTAAAATGGGTAGGTATCTACTTTCATCTCCTTTGATAGCATTTTTCGTTACTCGCTATCCAATTTTGGTCATCAAGGACATCAATAAATAATGTGTTCTTTTTAACCGGAAATTGCTTACACATATTTAAAGAACACTTTGATTATTTATTTTATGGATTTTTGGAATTAAATGGAGTGGCATTATATAGGTACATTTGATGTCAACAGCCATGAACGTACAAGTTCAAAGGAATAAATAAGAATATTGAACAACTTGAAATGGAGCATGAGGTGGTATTCCTAAATCGAAATCCTTTGGGAAATGGTAACAAAAAGTCATGACGTGAGTGACAATATTGGAATTGCTTTTGAAACAAATGAGTATGCATATGCAATAGATATCATAATCTTACTTAGATACCTAGATACTTACTTAGGATTTTTGTCCGTTTTTAATTACTGATGCGCATTTTTCTGACTATAGGTCGATGTCGCTGGTACATTTCCTATAGATCGTGGTTTAATAGCTCCTTCTCCAAAGTTCGTCAACGCAAATGGAACCGAGCATTTTATAGAAATAATCTTCATCTTAAACCTATAGGAAATATCTTCATCCGGTCTAGATTAGGGGTGATAAAAGACTTATACATAGAATCTTCTTCAGAATATAATGAAAGGAAATTCGATTTTGCACTTTACAACCCGATTTTGAATAAATGAAACCTATAGTATTTTGTCGGGTATCCGTTGTTAGCAATAACATTTGAACAGCGTTCAGGAAATCTAGCTACCAAGTCTACACATACACATACATACAGTGGAGGGTATCCAGGCCGATGATAACACTTTTACTTGTTTTGAGTTTAAATAGATTCAGATCGGGCTTACCGGCTCAGAATGCTTATTTATTCCAGGCGTTTATCGCTGTGTATAGGCACAGTAGAGCAGTGGTTAGTGTGTTGGACTACTGTGCGAGGGGTCCCCCAGGTTCGATCCCCGGAAAACACAAATTACATCTTAAGGTTCTTTCTACTGCGCCACCTCCCGCGAACGTCTGACAAACATCCGAGAGTATGACTGTCCTGAAAAAGCTTCTCAATTCAGCCGTTTGGACTCGGCATAAAATTGTAGGTCCCTTCCATTCGTCCCAAAAATGAAACTCACACAAACGAATGGTTGTGAGAAGCTACCAGCTGTCTACCCGCCTGTTACGCCAACTATGTATTTATTTATTATGTTTATCGTTGTCCTGGCTAAAAAATGAAACTGGCAAATGGTCAAAAACGTATGGCTCCATAATATTTGTCAATATGTCATTTATTCATAAATCATAATGCTGATCCATTCTACCATCGATCACCACAAAAGGACCAAACACCGTACCATTTAAACTACCACCATGCTTAATGATTTTGATAGTGGACTTGTTATCGAGTTCTATATTAATTGCTTGCCATCGCTTCTTGCCATTAGATCCACAAGATCCACAAGTTGAACAGAATAGGTACCTTTTTCAAAAATTCGGAATTTTTGCATGCTTTCCGGCAAATTCCAATTGAAGGTTTAATTTTTTTTACACCTAACAAGCAATGCACCAACGAAGACGTTTTTCTAATAATCTGTTCTGATTGCTTTAGCTAACACGACATAGCTTAGTAAATGTCTTTCCTGTGGAAAAAGGATTCGCCTTACTCAGTCCACCAATAAGCCTCCTCTCCTCTTTGGCAGTTGTTTTTTTCGGGGTTTTTTTTATATACTACCTGTGTCCAAATACATTTTAATCACATCATACTCATACATCATTTTTTGGAGCACCGCAGATACTTGGCGGATGGTAGTGGACCACAAGTGGTGTCCTAGAAGCCTTATCCTGGAAGTACGTGTGAAAGATTGGCTTTAATTATTTCCCATTTTGTTAAATCAAGTCATAAAGCTAAGATATTTGAAAAGATACAATTATGCAGCGTTAAGGTTTACCTTACTTACTTCCCGAGAGAAGTTTTATAAAAAATAAATTCGTTTTCTCTATGACCAGAACTACTTGATCGGTACCAACCGGACGACGGTAAAAATAAGTCCTCTCACAAAATTTAATTTGATTTGTTGGTTAATTCGCTTGGACGCTATCGCGTTTACAACAAACACAGATGAACAGGCAGACGAAAATTGCTAAATCGATTCGGAATTTGATCCTGATTCAGAATGTGTATCTTGTGTGTGAAGTGTGTATACAAGTATCAAGAGAAGCTAGTTTTCCTCCACTATAGGTATACCAATATCAGATAGACAACCAATATAATTATGGAAGATACAAATATCTTTCTATTTACATCCAATTCGCTTTACCTTCCTACATAGAGATTAATATTGTCCTTTTCCGTGAAAGTCGGAAATAAAGGAAAAATGATTCTTTTTAATTTGTATTTGCTTGTAGTCATTTCATTGCAACATTCTCATAATTTATAGGAATCGAAACCACCATCACTTATTGTGATTCTAAGAAGTTGAAGTTAAATAAAAGCAAACCCGCTTATAGCACAACAATGATACAAATATAGCAACCGTCACAAAATGCTGATTTACGATGAAACATGAACATAAATATTCATTCCGTATAAGTTTCTTTTTCCAGCTTTTTGTGTCTTACTGTTAACTTTTAATCCTTGTTATTGCAGATTCAGTCCCGTTTGCCCGCAACGTCTTCCCGATATCGCCAACGAAACAGCCGCATTGGATCGAATGCCAAAAGGCCGACTCGAATACCTAAAGCGATTATTGCCATATCTAAAGAACCAATCTGAGGATTGCCTTTATTTGAATATCTACGTTCCGATACAAGGTGAGTTTTGTTATAAGGTCTTTTGTAGTAGTATTTCTTTGCAGAAGACAGATAACGAGATGAAAGCAAAAAATTTATCCATCGACTTGTAACCAGTTTTCTTATGCTGTGGAGAGTTTTTTTTTCTATTTTTATGGCTTGTTTTTTGTTGTTGTTATTTTAATTGAAAGGAAGCCAAGTTCTGAAATGTTAAATCTGAAGAGTAATACTAGTGAGGGTGGACTATTCTTCTTCGGGGTTCTGCTTTTGTGTTCTCGTAATTGTTATTCCCCTTTTCAAGAGAGCTCCAAGAAGGGTGAAACACATTTCGCGTGATCTAAATTTGTTTCTGTTTTCTTTTTTTATTCTCATCACTTTTTCATTACGATGCAGAATGGAAAAAGCACTCATAACAAAATGTTAAACTGGGGCGTAGACGAAAGGACAAAAAATCGAAATTGAAAAAGTGTGCAATTTGATGGATTTGTCGCCTTATTAAGAAAGTTTGATGTGATCTTAAAGATGACCCCTAGCATTAGGGGAAGCTCTTGTAATAACTATTACGGTTTTCTGAATAATTAAGAAAAGCGGCAAAATGGTAATGAAAAAAAAAAAAAGATAATAGATAGACGGATGAAAGAAAGTACGGTCCTATATTTTAAAATGAAGTGAGAAATTTTTATAATCTTTTGCGCCATTAAACGATTTTTTTTTGCGAAGGAAATTATATCTATGTATAGTATGTAGTAGGCCCGTCGTGATGAGATTATGTTTTTAAAGAGACTGTCTCTGCAGCAATTTTGCCATAATTAATGATTTTGTTTTTTATAAGTGGACAGTTTAATCCCCATTTGTAATTAAAAATATTTTTGGAACAGCATCCCGTTTAATTATATTTCGTTTTACTTTTTGATGACTTTTAATAAGTTTTTCAATTGGCGATGATATATAATGCTGATTTGAAACTTTTTTTAACTGCTTTTCTTTCCAAAAGAGCAAGTGATAAGATTGTTTAATTAAAATTTTTAATTTTATTTTCGTAAAGTATTATAAAATGAAATCGAATTCAACAAGATATTTTCGTTTTGGAACGAAATACGTTTTTTCTGATATAATGTTTGAACCAAATATGTTTACAAACGACTAAATTCTTAATGTAACTTAGACTTAGACGACTGATTCGAATTTTTTTACGAGGTCGATGACCCTACATAATTATATAGCTCGTAGAGTTGGTTGTGGGCGCAGTAGCGCAGTGGTTAGTGTGCTGGACTACTGTGCGAGGGATCCCAGGTTCGATCCCCGGAAAAACACAAATTACATCTTAAGGTTTTTTTCTACTGCGCCACCTCTCGCGAACGTGACAAACATCCGAGAGTATTACTGTCCTGAAAAAGCTTCTCAATTCAGCCGTTCGGACTCGCCATAAAATTGTAGGTCCCTTCCATTCGTTCCAAAAATAGAAACTCACACAAAACGAATGGTTGCGAGAAGCTAGGCCTTGGGTATCTACCGCCTGTTGCGCAGCCTATTTATTTTTTTTTTTTTAGAGTTGGTTCTGTTAAATCTCCTTCTCATAATTCTTTCAACTTAAATGGGCCTGGAAATCACTCAAAGAATTTCACATTCAAAACGACCGAAGATTTTCTCATTCAACTTCGGTAATATTCATGCCTCTGAGCCATATACCAAGGCTTGTATGGTACCATAGTGTAGCATTTCTTGAAAAGGCCTTCTTAGGTAAACAGAAACAGCAGTTGGCAAGCGTTAATGGAACAGGGAATGTTCCTAATCATCATTCTTTACAACCTGGCACGGCTGTCAAAACTATACATGATGCTGATGGCTCTATAAAGTTATTCTCTATAAATGCTCTCATATGAGGTCTTAAAATATATAACCTATTGGTGAGTATCGGGCTGGACTTCTTGCGTTTTCTACAGGTTCTGTAGTTACAGTAAATATTTCTTCACTTGTGGACTAACCGAGCCTAAAACCGTAAAACAAATCTTGGAGATGAGTTGGTCTAGATAATATGCTCTCCGCCTTACGACGCTTGGCCTTATGTCACGGCACCCAATTACCTATTGGTGAAACTTCGGAATATTGTTCCAGGAGTAGAATACCTCTCTATTTTCTCGATTGCGTGCTCCTTCTTTTTCTCCTGAGATGCCGCTGTATACTTTCCTTCCCCTATGCACCTAGATCTCATGAGCCCTTCTCGTCCCTATTTTCTGGTCCTCGATAGGTTAAGGTACACGCGATCAGCAAAGGTTCTGGCAGTTCGTAGCAATTGTAGTCTTTCAAAGTCAAATCTCCCCATATTATTTCTCCGTTGTTGTGGCGTTTGAGATAACCCCTTTCATGCTTTGGCTACGACAAGGCACTAGTCCGAGTTATAATATCAGCCGAAAAGTTCGGATATCAAGAATACTGGAGGAGTGGCTTGCGTCTATCGCAACATAATGATCAATCTGGCTGAAGGCTTTAAGGTCTGATGAAAGCCATGTTTTGAGGTGAGGAAATCGTGTGCTTGCTATATAATAACGTTACTCTCTCCATCAAAGTCCGTTTCCATACTAAGGCTATGCTTTCCTATCTAGCCAGTTACCAAAAATATAATCCTTGTCTATTTAGGCGTTAATCACCATTTACGATTTTAACGTCATACTTTGGAGATTGCTCATTCGTCTACCACTTATGACATATCGACATCCAAATAAGCGCTCTCCCAGGTCAAAATTGCATTCAGCGTAATAAATGTCACCATTTTTTCCGATTTTTGTCCGACCCATGCCATCCTACTTCCTGAATGACAATTATGTGTGCTTTGTATCTCTCTAGGACCTCCGCTAATTGTTTGGCTACAAGCGGTCTATTATTATTATAATAACCCGTGTAGAGTCTCTGCCTGAGACACTGCAGCCTTCTATCGTTTACGATCCCAGGCACGCTGCTTCCAGTTGTCCAGACCAAGCGCTCTGGCATCCCCGGTAGCTTGGCGGTTCGGTATTCCTTGTGTTCTCGAAGCTGGGACTGGGATTCGAAGATCCTCTTAGCTGGAGCATTATTATCCATTCGCTCGATGGAGCCGAGCCAATGTAGTCGACGTGTTTTGCTTTTTTGGACTAAATCCACATCTTGGTACAGCTCATAGAGTTCGCGGTTGTATCTATTCCTCTAGGTATTCGCCCTCCTCGCACACAGGACGAAAAATCCGCCGAAGTATTTTTTCTTTCGAAGGAGCACAGTGTCAGCTCTCCCTTCTTGCTTATCGTCCAGCATTTGGCGCAATAAAGCAGAACTGGCAGGATAAGGGTTTTGTAGAGCACACATTTCGTCCTTCGAGTTAGGAGTTTTGAACCCAATTGTTTTGCCAAACCGAAGTAGCAACGGTTTCCTAGAGTAATTCGTCGCCGGATCTCCACTATAGAGTCATTCGTGGAGTTCATGTTTACTCCGAGGTAGGTGAACTCCTTAACTACCTCGAAATTGTTGCTATTAATAGTGACGTTTTATTTTAGGCGGTGGACAGATGCTTGTTTGTTTGTTGATAGCATGTACTTAGTCTGGTCTTCAAGGCCAACGGATTTCGCCTGTTCTTCAATCGCCGTGAACGTTTCTATCACGGATCGCTGGGAGCGACCGATGATGTTAATATACCCCAGCAGCTGAACGGACCTGTTGAAGCAAGGTAGTGCCTTCCGTGTTTACACCTGCCATGTGCTCTATTTGGTCCAGGACAATATTGAAGAAGTCTCATTATAGCGCGTCTCCTTGCCAAACTCCGGTGCATGTTTGAAATAGTTCGGAGGAACTACTTCCAAACTGCACACTGCAGCGCGTGTTTTCCAGCGTCACGCGACACAGCTGAATCAGTTTTGCCGGAATTCCGAATTCGGCCATCGCCATATAGAGCTCCTGACGAATTATGCTATCATACTCCGCTTTGAAGTCGATAAATAGGTGGTGTGTTGCGACTTCAAATTCGTTGGTCTTTTCCAGGATTTTCCTCAGTGTGAAAGTTTGGTCTAAAGTCTATCTGCCGGGCCGGAAGCCACATTGGTACGTGCCGATTAGTGTGTTGCAGGACGGTTTCAGACCTAACCTAAAAGCAATTATCAATCTCAATATAATATAACAGAATCTACAACCAGAAATAGGTACTTCAACCAATGTTATGCACTACAAGATAATTATGTTGCCACAAAATCAAATTCATATTTCTACCATTCGCGGCACCTCGTTCTCAATTCATTTCTAAACTTGAATGTGTGTCAGCTGAACATAATTTCAACTCCCACAGGGTCCCAAGTAAATCCCAGAGTATATGTATTGAATTGGAATAGCTTTGACAATTTAGTAGCGGCAACGATAAAAAAAAATTCTCCACAATTACTCTTATACCCATGTGTATTTTATCAAGGTTTATTCCATCGTTTCCGTTACCTCATATTCGTCCTCCCCACTGAACGTTGCACTTTATCTGTTCAGTAAGCATTTCGCTCGTTATCCTTCAGGTCTCTTGTGAGTGCAGCAGAACTAATAAGGATAAGTATGTTTGTATTGTCATTCATGCGGATGCTGTTAAATAAAGCTCAGGTCAGAACCGACGATGGCTGTACGTGTACGAGTATTTACTTGTCCTTTTCGTTTTAATGTAATAAGTCTATTTTAGTGTACCTATAGTTTTTGAAAAGCCTTCCTCTAAATCGGACTAGGATTAAAGTGGATTAAATTTATCGAGGTTAATTAGGTAATTAGGTGCAAACGTCGGTTCAATATAAGTAATTTTATAACAGTAGTTATAGAGCGATACATCTCAAGGAGGCATTGAAACAGATACCAGTGAGTGACTGTACATATGTTTTTCGATTTTAATTGATACTTTAATACCCACCTACTATTTGTGGATATGTATCGGTTTCCTGTCAGAGGATAAATATCATATCCAGTAAAAACATATACATACCTATGTATTTTACTCGATCTGCTCGCGCATAATTAATTTATAATTTCTTATTGTCTTTATACTGAACTGATTATACAATTTTATTGCTATTCAAGTCATGCGAAATAAATCCACACGCTGTTCTCCTTTTGAAACGCAATCGTTCATGACCGCATTTATAGTTTCCCCTTGGGAAACGAAACAACGAAAACTTATCATAGTCACCACCAAAGTTTGCGAAACATTTCAACTCTATATATTATCCAAAGTCTTTCCAAAGACCTAACTTTCAATCTGTTAGCAAATTTAGAACTTTAACACTATGCTCGAATATCAAACCGTATTCAATATCTAATATATAATATAAATACAACTTTGTAATGCCACTTTAATTAGACTTGTTTCTCTGCAGAAGAAGAAGTTGAGTTGGAACTTTACTCCATAAATATCGCACACACACATTTTCTGTTTGTTTTCAGTATCCAGCACCAGCACACCGACGCCATCTTTGTTTTGTTCTTATTCATTCAAATGTCTTATTCCATTCCATTCTGTGGTTTGTTTAGAAGCTTTTTCTATCTGTAATTAAGTTAATTTTTAAATTGGAAAATTTCCTAAATAAATCCTCCGTCAGGATATATAAAATTTAATGTTTAACAGTCGTCATTGCAAACGAATAACGATGTGGTAGTTATGATCAAAATAGATAATGAAGATTTTCTGGCTCTATTTGAAAAACTTTGCCTTACCCAGCTGTAGGTATAGTAGGTTTTGGCCGTCAAGAAATAACATGTTAAATTTTTTTTGTAGAAACATCTTAAAGTCAAGCACTATCTATTCCGAATTATACAATTCGAAAATATCTACAAAACTGATGTACCTACTGATGTGTTGGATAAATCTTGACATATTTGCATTATTATTAAATCAGACGAAATTTTTAAAACCGTTGAAACAACAACTAGTAGGTACTCGTATAATAACCTAATGCGAGGGTCGGTCATTCGGTAGTTGCGTCATTTTTGACTTTGGCGAGTTGCAGTGATTCATTAACGCTACACTATCGGAAACTTTGACTTTAGTTCAAAAAAGCATGTATACACTTTATGAAATATGTATTTCCAGGACATAATAATAAGATGTTAGGATTAAAAGCAATTTAAGTGCGAACTGTAACGGAAGTCATAGTTTCCTATTAATATAAAGAAGATGTTTCCTACAACACATTTATTCCAAAATTAACAATAAAGATACTTGCCTTTCCCACCTCCTGAATTATCAACCGATTCAATTACTTAATGACGGATTAATTATTACAGTTTGTGTTTTTAGGCAACAAATTTGCTCAAACAGAATCTATCTATTTATCTTCCAGGACCGAATTACGATTAATGTAAATCAATTTAACGCAACACATCCAACTGAAGATACTTGGTCTCACCGACACACTCAAACTTATTAATTTGTTGTCCTACGCTATTTTCGTTCAAAAACATTCACCCTTGTTCTGAGAGAAGTTTTACATTCACGACGCACGTTTGTTTGATTCGTTTCATTTTAGAAAAGATATTCCATAAATTTGATGACAGGGTACAACGTGCGTCGTCGGTAAGCAGTTCTCATTTCACGATTCAAATAAGCTTATCTACGGCGATGAAAAATAAATGGCAGCTTTTGTTATTTATCTTTTAGAAAAAAATATTTTAAGTTTATCTTGAAAACTGATAGTGTAGCAATGTTTTGGATATGTAATGAAGACGAGGACGAGAAAAACTGATCTCACTTGCATCGGGAAACTGTTAACAACAAAATCCAATTCATTTGATCGACCAGATATAAAGTAAAGTCAGTAAAAGGGCAACCATTAATTTAAAATGTATTTAGTACATTATGTATTTTAACATTCAAAATGTGTTTTTAGAATGACTAATGAAGCTTTTATACATTTGTTGGACGATATACAAAAATAAAAGATAAGCTCGCGGAAGGTATACGGTAGCAGGGAGGATAAAAGACGTATAATTGTACTTTTTTTTCGGTACAATTGATTTCTAAAAGTACGCAAGTAAAATTCGGGGCGGGTTTCCATTATGAACACTGAGCAACATTTTTTTATATTTTTTGTCTGGCTTAAAATGGCCTAAACAAATTAATAATATATATTTTTTTCTTGAGGAAGTGAAATTTTTTTTTTTAATTTTAATTTTTTTTTTTCTAAATTTTAACAATTTTTTTTTTTTTATTTTTATCAAATCATGTTTATGTGATTCATTCCAGTTACATAGCTGAATAAGTCTATATCAAAAACTGTCAGATAGGCGCCTGTAAGACAGTCTGGTGTATTTAAAGTATGGGGTGTGTGGCTCGCTTCGCTCGCTAACATGATTTTAACCCTTTTTTAGCAGGGTTTAACTTCGTCGCTCCGCTAAGGGCGCCTATGTCAACATATGTCTGGAAGGCACCTGGAGCTAAAGTTTAATTATATTTAGTCTGGGGTATATACTTTTCTGTGAACATTAAAAACTTTAAATATAAAAAAAATATAAAACCAGTAAGACAATTATCTTCGACTATGCCGAAGCTCAAATACCCGGTACTATATTATTGTAAAATAAAAAAAATATTTTAGTATTAAAAAATTATATATTTGTATGGGAGGTGTGGGTACTTTTTATTTGACAAAGCTCATTTTTTGTCAAAAATTTTTAAATATTATTAAAACAATATGTGCAAAGTTTAAACTTGCTATCTTTACTGTAGCTATTTAAATTTAATTTTTAACATAAAAAGCTATATAAATCTGATATTTTTGTATGGGAGGTAGTAGTAGTTTTCATCCGATCTTGCTCATCTTCGAACTTAGCCTCAGTTTGGTGGATAAAAGCTTACATACCAAATTTCAAGTCGATAGCTCTTAAATTACGGCCGTAATCGTGCGGACAGACGGACAGACGGACAGACGGACAGACAGACGGACATCGTTAGATCGACTAAGAAAGTGATGCTGATCAATAATATATATAGTTTGTCATACCTACAACGCCTCCTTATGGGCGTTACAAATGGAATGACAAAGTGAATATACCCTCACCACAGTGTGGTACCGGGTATAAAAAAGTTTCCGCAGAAAAAATACAGTAGGTATACATCTTAGAATAAGTCAATTTATACAAAATAAAAAAAAATAAATTTGCTTAGTGTTCATAATCGAAACCTGAGCCATTTTTCTACTCGCCTGCATTATTCTTAATTTTGACTGCATCTACGAACGCATCCGAAAATGCACTCGACTAAAAGATGAGTAGCTGCGTTTGCTGCCACTGGCTTGCAGTAAATGTCTAGCGGTATAGCATGTGGAACAATATGCCCATAGCCGCTGTTGGAGTGGTCCTAATTGCTCCACTGATGCAGACGCATGCCGTTCTTTGAAAACGTCTAAGGTGAGTGTAGTGAATATCCTTTTCAAAGGCAGTCCACCAGACGACAACGCCATAATATGTAAGTAAGTATATTTGTAATGACGGATACATAGAGCCAATATGTAATTCGAGGCTGAAGTCCCCATTTGCTACCAATAGCTTTTTTGCTGCAGTCGCCGTTGTCTTTTTCTACCCTCTGTAGAATATTGGGTTTTCAGCTCAATTTGTTGTCTAGAATAAGACTTAAATACTTGGCCGTGTTAGGCAATACCAACATCCAATATTCTAGTTTTGCGGGAATAAAGTTGGGAATTTTGAATTTGAGAAACTTATAATTTAGTCTTTTACCAGCTGTAAACCATTGTCAAGCATTTCAGTTAATTTATGTCGCTCTTGAAGGTATTGAATGAAATTTCGTGAGAGGACTAGAGGACTTATTTTTATCATCGTCAGGTTGGAATTAAAAATGGGCTATGTCGGTTAAGTAGTTCTGGTACCTCATATACAAAGCCAATATTAGACCCATGTCCTGTCCATGTGCCACTCTGTTGAAAAACGATAGCGTCCAAACGAATCGACCTAGGCAAATGAAATTTTGTGTGAGGTCTTTTTTTTTACCATCGTCAGGTTAGCTTTGAAAATTGGCTATGTCGGTCAAGTAGTTCTGGTACCTCCCATAAAAAAACAATATTAGACCCATGTGCCTCTCTTTCTGTTGAAAACACGATGGCGTCCAAACGAATCGACCAAGGCGAATGAAATATTTCTAACCCTTTCGTGCCCAGTGTAGTATCTGTACTACATGAACTTTGTGTATTTATAGTTTTAAAAAAAATCACACTAGGCTTTCAAATATTAACTTAAGTTATTGCTAGAACCTTGAACTTCCAGTAAAAAAAACTCAACAGATGTCCCTGGAAGCAATAGAGGGATTTATTTTGTTTGTCTGTAACACCACTTTCAAAGATTTGCGGTTTCCAAGAAAGGTATAAAATTGTTACGTCTCTAAAATTGTGAAAAAACCCTTAAAAATAGTGCAATTACTTCCACGGGCTTAGTGAAATATTAAATGTTTACAATATTTTGATAAATATATAAAAATGTGTTTCCAAGCTACTTATTTTTGCTAATAAATATTCATGTCATTTTAAAATGACACCAGACACTTATGGAAGTTTTTAAATTTTTGACATGTCAGTTGTATATTACACCAAGCAACTGTGGAATAAAATATTTTAACTTTTTAAGGCAACATATTCCATGTTTAATGTTCCTTTTTGTTTATGTTCCTCTTTGATTAATTAATTTATAAATGTAAATCAATGAATATAGACCCACTTTTATGTTTTAAGATTATTTTTTCTCGAAATTGAATGTGACAGTTAAAATTAAAACAAGTAAAAGTGTTATCATAGGCCTGCCGATGCTTTGATAACGTTCACTCCTTACAAGTCCTGCAAAATGTTAGGCATGTGAGTTAGTACGTACAAATGGGTCTAATATTAGTTTTGTATGGGAGATAATAAGAACTACTTGACCGATATTGCCCGCTTTCAATACCAACCTGAGGAAGGATGAAAGAAAGTCTTCACAAAATATCATTCGCATAGGTCGATTTGTTTGGACACTATCATGTTTTCAACAGACGGGCATCAGACATCTCCAATTCGATTCAGATCCCGATTTTGATCCTGGTTCAGAATATATATACTTTATGGGGTCTCCGGTGATTCCTTCTTGGCTTTACAAATGTAATGACAAAATATATACCTTCCTGTGGAACGTTTACAAATTAAGAAAATATTGAAATTTTGACTACAATACATGACCAGTGTAGTATAGAAATGACATTCCTTATCTAGCAATCCAAAGGACTTTTTTTTTTTTTTCTTCTGTTGGCTTATTTCAATCCTAATAAGTCAGAATTTCACTAAAAATTTTTTTTCCTGGAGCTACAATGCAAAGCAGTCATGAAAGGGCTAAGTTGATACTAAGACCAATTTTTTATTAAGATTGGGAGTTCAAAAATATGTCACCCTTTCAAAAGCTTATATAAATTTGTAACCCGATGCTCCTTTTTGAAGCACATTGTCGTCCTGTATTTTGTTTTCAAAATTAAAATGTCTGCTGTTCTATCTGTGACTTATGTATATGCTTGAAATATTAATATGATTATGTCCCAAAACTCCTATACTTAGTATTCAGTGATGCCTTTGAAGGGTTTATTTATTAAACATTAAATCTTAATTGAAATCATCAAAGCAAAGCACCTATATACTCGTATTATTTCACACAAATGAAACGAACAGACAAATTTGTTGACATGGCTTTTTCATTTGCCTTCTTTTTCGCTGAACAGTTGACATACATTTTAAAAAATCATGCTAGTTAGACGTCTTTATATTACTCGTATCAGTTCACCCGGAGCTTTTGTAAGCGCACGTCGTGTACGCACTCAGAGTTCTTAGACTTCAATCCCTTGTTTCTGGAAATATTGTTACCAATATTTATAAACGCGCGAGATCGCCTAACATCGAGGACATTTTTATGTCCTCGTATAAAAAACCTAAAACCATGCCGAAAATGGTTACGCGGAAAAAAGACCCAAGGGCAAACTATTGGACCCCTCTTCAATGTGTACACGATAGTGACAATAGTAGTGATGAGATGGACGAAATTGTGTCGCCAGATAAATCTCCAAATAAAGTAAATTTCCCACCACCAATTAAACTATTGCAGAAGCCCTCTGATTATGTGCATAAATTCATGAAAAACCTTAATATTTCCGATTATTCGATTAAACAAATTTCTATCGGCATCAAAATCATGTGCGAATCAATTACTTCTTACAATTCCGTGCTAAGTAAATTAAAAGATGACAATTGTCAATTCTTCTCACATGACCTTAAAGGTGAAAAAGCTTTCAAAGTCGTTTTGTTTGGCTTAGGTGCAATCGATGTCAATGTATTAAAAAATGAACTAATCAATCGCGGCCTTAAGTGCAAAGAAGTGAAAATTGTTACTAAGAAGTACGAACATTATTCAGACACTTTTTATATTGTTTCACTTGAAAGTGGATCTGTAAAATTGTTTGACCTTAAAAAAAACATACGTTCGATCTTCCATACACAAGTCAACTGGAGCTTTCACCGAAAACAAAGGAATAAATTAACACAGTGCAGAAACTGTCAAATGTTTGGCCATGGCGAGAGAAACTGCCATATCAAAACATACTGCTCGAACTGTGCTGGGCCCCATAAGACAGATGAATGCATGAATGCTGATCTTATCAAGTGCGCAAACTGCAGTGGGAACCATAAATCCACCGACGATGTATGTGTTAGCCGCAATCGATATCTAGAAATGAGAGCGAAAATTGCAACCAAAACAAATCGTTCTCAATCTCGCTCTCACCCAAGGCCAAATACTGCTGTTAATCTAAACACTGAACCCATTAACTACATGTCTGTCAACGATTTTCCCGCTCTACCTCAAAGAAGTACATCAAATCGAAATCGTATAGAAGACACCAACATTTCCCGACCAATTGCTTGGGAGATTCCAGCTGAAGTGTCATCGAGCAACAACAACAATACGTCCACTGCCAGCGGCGATCTGTTTACGATGGAGGAGCTTAATTCTCTTGTTATGGAAATGATTACGAAGTTAGGTTCGTGTAAAAATAAAGTAGAACAATTTAATGCCATCGCACAATTAGCAACTAAGTTTTTGTACTCTAATGTCAAGTAATTTAGTAAATAGTAATATAAATGTTGTAACCTGGAATGCCAGAGGTATTGGAAAAAAGCATGTTGAATTCATTAATTTTCTAAACTCTAATAATTTTGATATAGCACTAGTCACGGAGACTTGGTTGAAATCCTCAATTCAAATTTCTACTTCCGTCTTTAAATGCTATCGAATTGACAGAAGAGTTAGGAGAGGTGGCGGAGTAGCGATTCTGATAAGGAGGTCAATTCAACATAAGCTTTTAAGAAGTGTGCAAACACGGCTTGTTGAAAATATAGGTATAGAGGTCAAGCTAAGAAATGGTAATTCAGTTAAAATATTTTGTGTATATTTTCCTGGTGGAATCTCCAGAATTGAAACGCGATCAGTATTAAAGTCCGATCTAAGAAAACTTTTCAGTTTAAATGGTGAATTCTTAATTGGAGGTGACCTCAACTGTAGACACCGTGATTGGGGTTGCATCCGAGCAAATTCTTGGGGAAATGTTTTGTCTAACCTTGTTGCTGTGTTACCAGTTCGTCTCCTATTCCCGTCCAGTCCTACTTATATTCCAGCTGGTTCTCGTGGTCGTCCGTCTGTAATTGATTTATTTATCACCAACATTTCTAGTCATATTTCTCAGCCAGTGTCCATAAACGACCTGTCCTCAGATCACAACCCAGTCCTCTGTCAACTCCCATGGTATGGGGAAAAAAGTTTTCAATTTATTCAGGACTTAAAAAACGCTAATTGGGCAGTTTTTCGTTCGGAAATAAAAAGTAAACTTCGAAATGTACCTATTAGCTTAGAAAGCGTAACTAGCAAAGAAGATGTTGATAATATTGTTCATCAATTTTCTGAACATGTGCTAAGTTCTGCTGATTGTAGCGTACCGAAAGTTGAAAAAAAATATTTTTGTGTGAAACTTCCGAGTCAAGTTTTGGAACTTATAAGACTGAGAAATATGCATAGGCGGAACTGGCAAAGGTATAGGCAACCTATTTCACAAAGCCAAATAAAGCATCTCAACAAACTAATAGCCAAGTTCATTCATAATAAACGCAATGAAGAATGGAACTCTAAGCTTATGTCATTAGATAAGGCTTCTAAACCTTTTTGGAATATTGTAAAAGTTATTAAAAATAAAAATATGCAAATTCCATGTCTTGAAAGTGGTAGTAACGTATATTACACTGATATTGACAAAGCCAATGCACTCCGCGACAAATTTGCCCAAAATCATTCTGTTTCACAACATCTAGGAGATGCAAACACAGAATTACTTGTATCCAACTCGCTGCAGATACTAGCCTCTGCTGTAGCGGAAACACCTGCGATTGAGTTTGTTAGCGAAGCAGATATAAAACATTTAACTGATAATTTAATTGTTAAAAAAACTGGTGGTCTTGACCATTTAAAAAATATTTATTTAAAAAACCTACCTAAGATTGGTAATAAATTTTTAACTTATTTAATAAATGCGTGTCTGAAACTGCAATATTTTCCAACTGTCTGGAAGGAAGCCAAGGTAGTACCCATTCCGAAAGCAGGAAAACCAGCTAACAATCCCGAAAGCTACAGGCCTATAAGTTTGCTAAGTAGCCTAAGCAAAATTTATGAAAAAGTACTTAAGGATAAATTGTTAAAAATAATTGATGACCGAAATATTTTTCCTAATGAACAATTTGGTTTTAGGCGTTATCATAGTACTTGCCATCAAATTCTCAGAATTTGCAATACTATAAAGGCAAATCGTGACGTAGGAAAATCGACGGGACTGATACTTCTCGATATTGAAAAGGCATTTGACACCGTTTGGCACAACGGTCTTTTATTCAAAATGCTTGATTTAAATTTTCCTATATTCCTTTGTAAAATTGTCCAAAGTTTTTTGTCTGATCGTAGTTACAGAGTGTATGTCAATAATAGTCCGTCCAATCTACTAAATATTGCTGCAGGTGTTCCTCAAGGCTCAGTTCTTGGGCCAGTACTATATAACTTGTACACGTCAGATATCCCATCCTTACCGGAATGCGAAATCGCTGTATATGCCGACGACACTGCAATATATTCGTCGCATGAATTTGGTCTCACCATTGAGACGAATCTACAAAATGCGGCAGAAATATTAAAAAGATATTATAGTAAATGGAAAATAAAAGTAAACGCGGAAAAGATCCAAGCAATCTTTTTTACAAGAAAAAGAAAGTCTTGTTTCTTACCGTCGAACCATTTATTAATAAATGGCAATCAGATAAACTGGGTTCCGGTTGTCAGATATTTAGGCGTTTATCTTGATAGTAAACTAACCTTTAAGGAACATACTGCAAGGACATTAAATAAAATAGGTATTGCAATTAAGATGTTGTATCCTTTTGTTAATAGGAATTCCTTATTGTCCAACGAGAATAAAATTTTGATACACAAAGTTATATTCCAGGCAATTTTGTTATATGGCTGTCAAGTTTGGGGAAAATGTGCTGATTGCCATATCAAAAAATTGCAGATACAGCAAAATAAGTTATTAAAAATGATGTTGAACCTCCCTTGGCACTACTCTACCTCTGCTCTACATAACAAAGCTGATGTTGAATTGATCTCCGATAGAATTCGAAAACTTATCGGAACGTTCTTGATCAGATGCAACTTCTCTGATAATCCTCTAATAAATGATTTGAATAACACTTACCAATAATGATTTACGCATGTTTTTTTTTTTCAAATATCTAAATTATTTATTTGTGTATCTTTGTTAATTTATACTTCGTTATCTATTCGTTAATGTTACTTATTCGTTAAATTATTTATTTACTTGTTTATTTATTTATTTATTTATTTATTCATTTGTTTATTTATTTATTTATTTATTTATTTATTTATTTATTTATTTATTTATTTATTTATTTATTTATTTATTTATTTATTTATTTATTTATTTATTTATTTATTTATTTATTTATTTATTTATTTATTTATTTATTTATTTATTTATTTATTTATTTATTTATTTATTTATTTATTTATTTATTTATTTATTTATTTATTTATTTATTTATTTATTTATTTATTTATTTATTTATTTATTTATTTATTTATTTATTTATTTATTTATTTATTTATTTGTTAATTTGTAAACATATTTGTTAATATAATTCTCATTTAAATACCTATTTGTTCATTAATTTATTTGTTTATTTATATACATATATATTTGTTAAATTTTTGTTAATTTATTTATTTATTTGTTAATTTACTTAAATTTTAATTTATTTACTTACTTTCTAGTATTTGATATCAAATCATAAAATTATTATTATTTATTTATATATTTACTTATTATTATTATTACATTTTTTTTTTTTTTTTTAATGTTGGGTTTTCTCGTTGTTTCCCTTCAAAAATTCTGAATTTATAAAGTAGTATTTAAAATATTTAAGATTATTTCAGTAGAAAGATATACATACCCTATATATCATATCTCTGTATTTTAGATTGTGTGATGGCTTTCCTTTGTAATTTTATGACGAAATAAAAATCTATCTATATTACTCGTAGCAGGATTTTGTTCGTCAAATGTCTTTATGATTGAGTGGTTAACTTCAAAAGGTCTATTTTTGTAAATTTGAAGTATAGATAGGTATATTATATCGTCCTGGTTTAAATTTAAATCTGAAACAGTTACATGTACCAAATGTTTGATTTAAAAAAAAAATAAAAAATAAATAGGCTGCGCAACAGGCGGTAGACACCCAAGGGGTAGCTTCTCGCAACCATTCGTTTTGTGTGAGTTTCTATTTTTGGAACGAATGGAAGGGACCTACAATGGGATCATGACGTTATCTCGAATGCCAAAAATCTTGAAGGTTTCTAGATTTTTTATTTCGAGATTTTTTAAATTCGAGATTTTTTTTTTCGAGATTTTTACATTCGAGATTTTTGCTTTCGAGATTTTTTTTTTTCGAGATATCGGGGTAAACCCACCTACAATTTTATGCCGAGTCCGAACGGCTGAATTGAGAAGCTTTTTCAGGACATTCATACTCTCGGATGTTTGTCAGACGTTCGCGAGAGGTGGCGCAGTAGAAAAAACCTTAAGATGTAATTTCTGTTTTTCCGGGGATCGAACCTGGGATCCCTCGCACAGTAGTCCAGCACACTAACCACTGCGCTACTGCGCCCACAAATGTATGATTTATTATTATTTAAAAACGGAGAGAAAAAAATAAAGCCTTACCAGAACAATATTTTTTTCATTTCTCTTGTGTAATGTGGTTGCCATCTTCATAGAATTGAGGGTTGGTACGGTCCCTTTTTTACAAGTTTAATCATTGTCCCAGAATCTGTCAACAGACTAGATTGCCGTTTTGTTTTATCATATAAAACGTATAAGGTCACTTTGACACTTAACGGGTTATTGCAAGCCCATGGTTGCAGCACAGCAAAACAGACCAGACCAGATACCCAGCATAGGAATACATTAAACTGCTCAGCCATTTCTGTAACGTTTGAGGTACATAATTTTCGTAAGAGCCTGGATATGTATAAAAAAAATGATAACCGTGCATAATCCCAGATCAACATAAATTCATAACAGGGTTTCTTTCATCCATTGGCGTACCGTGGGTTCCTGCCGTTTGGGTCAAAAAATCTTTTCAACTAAAAAGATAATTATGAAAACAACGTTTTTTTAGACCTAACAAGAGCTAAGCTGCAGTTTTAATAATTTTTAATAACAAATATTTTCACTAATAGTATCTGCATATACATTTTTTTATATAAAAGGAAAAAAGTTACATGTTCAAAAAATAGGAACCGAATTCATTTAATTTTCCTTTATTTATAGAAAGGAAGTTAAAGAAATCTTCTTTACATGTTTCCTTTTTTTTCCTTTTTTTTAAGCAAAATATTTAGTTACTGACATCTAATGATAGCCAAACTAGTCAATCTTAGCGTCTTAATAATCTTTAATTTAGAAACGCTTCTCTTACAGCTTATATTAATTTATATTTATTGGAAATAATTCGAATCATTATCATAATCATAAGGTTAGAGAGATTTACTTCCAGTTTAAACTGCACAATAATCTTTAGCAGTTCCAATGGCTTAAATAACTAAGGGTACGTCCATAGTGAACCAGCTTCTCGCTTTCTCGCTTACCAGCTTGATTCTAGTATAGGTGATGGTCATAGTGAACATCGCGCCGGTGGCACCGGTTTTTTTCTGCTATTGATATCTTGGACTTTTCAAGTAAGGAACTATGTATTTTGCGTTTTTTTCGCGACTGATAACACTAGACAACAGTGAAATGGTATTTGAAATATTTTCAGCCAATTTTTACTTGTCTGACCATGCAGAATGCAGATTCATTTATAAAAGTTATTTCTTAGTTCGGGTTTACGCGATCCGTTATAATAAGTGACAAGCATGGGGAACGCTTCCATCAAAGTATCGCTAACATGGAAAAAAGCCAGCTTTATTTTTAACCAGCGTGAACCAGCGCTGGAAAGCGATAAAGAGAGAAGCAAGAAGCTGGTTCACTCACTATGGACGCGAGAAGCGGAGCGAAAGCTAAAGGTAAAGATTCTAAGCTATAAGCAAAGCGAATGGTATCCATAATGAACGCTAACATTAGCGCTTCGGAAGTGCATCAAAATAAACAACAACATGGAAATGGATTCATCATAAGAAGAGGACATTACATTAAATAATTTCAAGAGATTACAAAATCACTTAATAAATATGACGATTTTTATCATCTTTACAAAGATTTACGAAGACATCCGAATTAATTAAAATGTATTGGCGCAGTTTATTAGCATTTACCTGTCAAACCTTAGCTTTCGCTTAGCTTTCCGCATGCACTCTGTCCGTTGCCTAATGAATTCTTTCTTATAGCCTGTGCCTGGTGGAAGCTACAAAAGTTTTGTGTAGTATGCGTTGGAGGTGAAATTCTTTTTTGTCAATGGTATGCTCATTAGATGCAATTTCTTACTAACTGGATTACTGGAAGTCTGTAAATTTATTTTATAAGCACATTGATGCAGGTTTATTTCTTCCGTCTGCAAATAAATCTGGGAATCATTGATTTCATTTCATTAACGATTGCATGTTTTATTGACTGCATCAGCCCTTCCACTCTCTCGTGTATTCCGAATAACTTTAAATGCCCTGTAGTAATAAGTAGGATTTCCCAATGTTGTGTGTACATGAAAAATATAAATAAATAATAACAACTTTCTAATGTAATTAAGAAAGTTACAGAATTTGTTTGCAAACCAGGTTTAAGGAATGGATTTAGCAAAGTTTAAATGGTGTAAACATATGTCAGCCATTTGCTACACTTAATTACAGCAGCATTATTATAAATTAGCTTGAGATCTGCAATAAATACATAAAATCAATTAGCAGTCTTAAAATCATGACTAAATCCATTTGAAGGAAAAATAATCCAAAGTATATTTCAAAATATATAGAAAACGATATTTAATATAAAAAAAAATCGATCGCACTATAACCAAAAATAATTATATTTATTCATAGACTGAAATTCGACAATAATTTCTCAATTGTCAAGGTCAAACCCAACTAGCGTATCGAACGGAGCAGTAGTTGGCACCCATAAGGACATTTAAACAAGAGTAGATTTGTTATTTTTTGAGTGATTTTAATAAGTTTTTTTTACTGAAAATTAAATTTTCGAGTTTTGAGATTTCAATTTCGAATTAAATGGATTATAAAAAATGTCTCTCAAAAACTACAGTAGTTGGCACCCGCATATACAAACATAGTAGTTGCAACTCTACGGAACTACAGTTGTTGGCGCCCAAAAATAATGTTAAAATAATAGCTGCCAATTTATTAGAATGCATATAATAATCTACTCCTTTATTTGACATAAATAAAATAAAAATTCGACACTTTGATAAGTATTTATAATTATAAAAAATAAAAAGTAAATATATAAATTCATTTCTCTTGGTATGCTGCAAACTTCCGTAACTCTTTTCTTTGAAATCTGTCCGCTTTTTATTGCTGAAAGAGCTAGTTGAAGGCGATCCTTATCATAAACTTTCATTTCTTTAGGCATTTTCAAAAACCTGAAAGAAATAACCGTCGTGTATACCTACGTGGCATTAATAACAACTGTGGTGGTCTCTTATGATCAAGTTTTTGAATCTTTTGATACAGTTTTTGGCACCCCTCTTAATTAGTATGTGTTCTAGCGAATCATTTGAACATTTAAACTTAAATTAATAATATTATTAATATATGTGTTTGTACTTATTTTGAGAATTTCAGAAAAAATGTATATGTATTGGAGGTCCTTATTAAAATTTATAAGATTTCACACTAAAAAAATGTTCACTGAAGAGAGCCTTTAATATAAGAATTGCTAGAAAATATAACAAATTTATTATATTTTTGGGAAAAATAAAATCTTTTTCGAAAAGGATACTGAACAGAGCAAATCGCTATTGAAAAGAGATGTTCCAACTCCAGTATCAAAAAAAAAGGGTGCCGCAAATACAAGAAAACACCAAACAATATTTCAGTCAAATAAAATCCTCGAATTGTTAGGACACTTTTGTAATTCGAAACAAAATATCGAGCAAAAACCGTACGCAAAACTCAATTTTACCTTTCCGATGAAGGAACAACAATAGTCGCCCTGAAGGACGAAGGTGCTTTAGCAATTAACGTTTCATTCAAATATCAAATCTCCAACTGACAACAACATTCAACCAGCAATAAAGTGAAAACTTGTGTCCTCGTTTCCACGGATGTATATTATTTTACAATTTCTTCAACACAAATTGTCCTGTATTGTTAGATTCAACCTGAAATAAAAACTCGGAACTTCGCACCAATCGTACAACCGTAACTAAAAGGGAGTCGTCCAACTTTCGCAACTTAAATTTAAACATTCCGCTATATGCAGTCAAATGATTTCTATACAAAAAACCGAAAAGGGAAATACGAAAACATATTTTTTTCTACCACCGTCACACGTGGCCCCCCGTCCATCCTCCCATAAATTTATGTTTGAGTTTCAATCAAAACTTTTAGCACAAACAAATTTTGCTGCACCGAGCAGGCTTTCGTGTGGTGTAAGGAAATGCCACAGTCAGTGGGGTGAGGTGGATCGGATTCGAATGCAGATACTTTCACAGCTCCACTTACACTGATGTCGAAAAAGAACATGGGGGTGCAAACAAATCCAATGTGCATAAATGTGTGCACATTGCACATACATATTTATTTGAGTGTATAAAGTTTTTGCGCATTAGGAGTGAACAAATGTATCTAAGCAAATTGCAACTGCAACAATTTGCCATCCTTCCGTTCTCATTTCTGCCGTATCCTGTCTATTTAAACGGGAAACCGGGAATTGGTGTGGTGACTTTGTGTATGTGTTTGCTGTTTATTTGAAAACAGACATTTTATTGACAATTTACAAAGTTTTAGCTATTCGGACTTCCACAATAGTTTCAGGAATGAGTGTCTGATTGTGCAAGCATACGCAAGGGAATATGCAGTGCATGCATTGTCAACTGAAACTTTATCGTTAGTTGCACTATTGGGAGTTTTTGAAAAGTGCGCTCGGGGAGCATTTTTGAAAGCTGCAAATTGTATGTTTATATTATTTGGTTTTACTTCCAAGTATTGTTTTCGTTGTTTTTTTTTTTGTCTGTTATGGAAATGGAAACATAGTTTAAACTTAATTTTAAATCGTTTTATGTTTCCGAATGTTACGGAGGTTACTCGTATATTGTTGCAATTATATAGTGAGTACTCCCTTTGAAAGGAAGATTTTTGTACCTACTTAGGGGAGAGTACGATAACTTAGGCGCCAAAAATTGATAACGGTGTTTGGGAGGGGGGAGGTCTATCTCGCTTCGTTTAGGCGGGAGGGGAAATTAAAAAAAAATAATACCTAAGTACTTAAAATGAAAAAAAGAAATAATTTAAAAAAAAAACAATGGCAACACTTATAATAAAAGACTATATCATTTTTGAATCTGTTATTTCATATTATTTTTAAATCAAGTTATTTCTGTTAATAGTTTTTGAAAAAATCAACTTCAAACTTTTAGGACAAAAATTGGGGTGAGTACAATAATTTTGGCGATGAAAACTAATGATAGATTTATGTAGAGAGGTTAAATACAAGCATTTTTTGTTATGGGAGGGGGGGTCTATCTCGCTTCGAGGGGTAATTAAAAAAAATACAACTTAAAATGAAAATAAAATATTAAAACTCAATGGCAACACTAACAACAAAGTACTATAGCATTTTTCATAGCTAGGAATCTGTTCTAAAGTGTCTATAATGCAAATCAGCAAAATTTCTTTAATGTGAACTTTTAGGCCAGAGACTGCTACTGAAGAATGTTGTTGACATTGGGTAAACTAATATAATTTAAAGAAAGTTTGCATATACTCCGCATTGAACCCGTCCCAAAATCAAACAGTGACCCCAAGCAGGGAGGTTGCAGGGGGGCAGCATGCCCTCCCATACCCATTTCAAGGTGCAAGGATAACAATTTGTACTCTAAGCGTTGTGACATATAAAAGTAATTTTCCATTTTCTCAAAAATTATAAGACATAAATCAATCTGGTTTTTAGTGTTCGATTAAGAATTGATTTAGTCAGTAAAAATTACAAACAAATTAAGTATCTACTTTCTCAATATTGAAAAAATCAACATACAACTTTTTTTTTTTTTATTTTTTTCCTTAAATTTCAAGTTTGAAAGTATTTTTTTCAAAAACTATTAACTTGATTTAAAAATAATATCAAAGAACAGATTACTGGCTTTCAAAAATCCTAAAATCCTTTATTGTAAGTGTTGCCATTGTTTATGAAATTATTTTTTTTCATTTTAAGTATTATTTTTTTTAAATTGCACCTCCCGCCTAAATGAAGCCAGATAGACCCATCCCCCTCCCATAGTAAAAAATGCTTGTATTTAACCCCTCTACAAAATACCGTTATCAATTTTTGGCGCCGTAGTTATCGTACTCGTGCCAAATTGTAGGTCCCTTTCCCTTCCATTCGTCCCAAAAATAAAAGCTCACACTAACGAATGGTTGTGAGAAGCTAGGCCTACTTCTTATTTACTTATTTATTGGTTTCATATTTAACAGCATTGTTAGATAGTTTTAGATGAAATCATATTATTCCAACATTTGTATTCCATTTATAGATGGTTACGTGAAATCATATTATTTTAAGATTTTCATACCATTTTTAACAAGATGTATGTAATTGTAGTTGTAGCAATGATTTCCATTTCCCATAGGGACATTTCACTACGATGTCAGTCCATCTGTCCGAACCCACTAAGCAAATTTTTCACATAGGTAGGTCTATCTAAAAAAAAAAACTATTTGAAGTAGAAACTGAAATTTGCACACAACATAAGGTATGTATAACCTATAGTTAAACGACAAATAGTTACCAACAGAGGTAAGGTAGACTGAGATACCCATCTCCGAATCCTCTTGCCGCTGGGCCCCTCAATTTTTGCCAGGAATCCGCCATTTTGTTTTCCTATCTGTGTACATCAGTTCCTAACCGTGTAAAAAGATTAGGTGCGAATGTGTTGGTGGAGAGGATTTTTGACGTTTGTCAATACGAATTTCTATGCAACAATACTAGCGCACCTAAACTTTTTGGGAGCGTAAAATTTAGCTTGTAGGCAAATTACTGTAAATAGGTCGAAGATGGGAATCTCAGTCTCTCTTACCTCTGGTTACCAATGCTAGCGATACATTGATTGGTTTTGGAGTACCTAACTAGTAATTTAGTGAAAAAAATATTGTTCTTCATACAAAAAACTGTTTAATTTTGGACCTGGGTCTATCAAATCAAAGAACAACCGACTTTTCAAGAAATCAACTCTGGCCAAGTACGGAACCTTCTTCGGTGCGCGAGTGTACTCGCACTTGGCCGGTTTTTTTAATCTTCTTTTTTTTATTTATAAAATTGTTTTCTCCTTTCAAAATGTATCTTAACTTCTTTACATTATATTTTCTTCTTACATATTTTTATCTGTCTTAGTACCTCTACACCCCACAGTCTGGTTAAAAATATTAAATGTGGCCTCATATCTATTTTTCTTTGGCGTACCCCTACTCACAAACCACAGAGAGTGGTTAGTGCCCCTACTGCGACGAACATCTGAACTCGCTTAAAAATGTATGTTTGTCAAAATCCAATATAGGTAGGTACCTAGCATTTTGGAGAAAAAATTAATTTTAAAAATTACTGTCATTCAAATTTTTAGCTAATCAGAAGAATTAATATTGGGCCTAAAATCTAAAAATTTTCTCCCGAACTATGTAAGCAAACAAACTTCAAATACAAAGTTTGACCTAAATCCGTCCATCCGTTTAGGCGGTATACCTATCTCAGACCAAACGGACACTTTCCTGATTTCCCCTATCATCGCAGTGTCAAAATTAAATAAAGTCTTGAGTTCGAAATTTTTTTCAAAATCAATATCTTCCTTTCTGTTAGAAATTAGTGTGGGAGCCACAATATAACAGTCAAATTACTCTATGGCGAGTTCCCATGGGGCCAGAAAATCACTTCGTTATGTAGATGGGGGTGGGATGGGTGGGATTCTGTAAAAAACGAAACGCTTTCGTTTTCACTAAACCTGTCTCTATCATATCTGCGGCAATAGACAGAGACTGCTATTGTCGAAACGATAGCGTTCGATCGTTTTCGTCTTACATAATCTGGCCCCAGCATTTTTGTTTTTTTTTTTTCTGTTGTTATTTTCAGCTTTTTGGGACTCCTAGATACCTACCTATCTATGTTCGCATCAACGCACGCATGAGAGTTCGATTTCATCCTGCGAAATTTGTTCGTTGTGGAGACAAATTCACTATATGGAAATATGGAAACTCGTTACACAGCTATAAAGAAATCAAAACAAACTAGGAGTAGAATGAAAAAAAAGTTTACTTGAAACAATTTCGTAATAGGGAGAGTTTCATTGTATTTGTACATGTATATATAGGAGTTTGTTATGGGGAAGTTCGACAAGAAAATGTAGTTGAAGACAATTTTTTTAACATAATAAAAATGATCATCGTATGGGAAACCAACACACCGTTCAATTTTCTTCAAATAAAATGTCTCCAAGCAATATTTTATAAGGTGGAAATTTCCTTTTATTTTATCTGCGAGACGATTTATTTGAATTTATTTGCAGAACCTTAAATAATTGAACATTTAATATTCCCCAAGCAAAACACATTCGAAGACCATAACTCATGTCTCACACTTAATATTTCTTAGGTTATAATGTACAAAAAATAATATGAAGTCACATGTTCCAACATTATGAAGAAAACCAAAGTTTCACCATTTTCTTCGCATCCAAAAAAGGGTCCCACGTTAAGCTCCTAAATCATTTTCGATGCCATTAATTTTCCATGTCAATATTATTTTTCCAGTACGAGTACACCAAATGACAAAAAAAAAAAAATGTTGGACCGAACGCCGAATACATTTTTATGGATGTGCATGGAAGGATTTTTTCCTTATTTTCCTCAGCAATGTTATCCAGAAGACGATTTTTTTTAGGAAACAAACTAAAAACGCATGTTACATGCCAAAGGCATATCTTCACTCCACCCCCAGTCTGGCACGGCACTCCCAGATTTATCCACCCACTATGTCGTGACCTCGTTATTTTTTTGACATAGATAAATGATGCCACCTTTAGTAACGATTGAGCATCCATTCATTTTCCGTTTGTCCAATCTACAGTCATACTGTTCGACATTGGTTTCTTCAACTATAACCAGGAGATCTGGTATACACTCACATCTCACAGGCTAGACTAGCTCAAAAGCGCTCTTGAGTGGCTAGGTGTTCGGTTCACATCAGTTTTTTTTATCATTGCATACAAGTATATAAATACAAAATACAACTATACTCAGGTTGTATCTATACCCATTTCGATTTCCGGGAAACCAGCAAAGTGGGAGTAAGGACACCGATGAGGGTTGAAGAAATGTGAAGCTTCACCAAATGTCTTGTTATTTTTTTTTTATCAGGGATATTTGTTGTGTGATAAATGTTTAGCACGTCACAGGCATCGAATGTAAAAGTAAACAGATACACGAAAAAGTTGTTCGTGTGAAACGTCCCCATTTGAAAAAAAATAACGAATCACAAATCAAAATTCCGCTACGTGATCTAATATCATCGGGTGTGTGTATTTATGTCTATTGGGTTATAACAGGGATTGTAACTTATAGTAAGGTATGTGACTTTTATGAGAAGGATCTAATTTAGCAAATTCTAGCTTTTAGATGTTTATGCGTATTCTTGGGCAGCGATCTCAGCAATCAATTTTAGAATTATTTTTGATTTGTTTCTCAACAATTTTCAGAAGCATTTGACTAATTTTCTTTCTTACGAGGCGCATCTTTCAGTTAGCTCGGTCTTTGGTCTACTTCCTCCAGTTGTACATTCCAAGTTGTTTGGGACCCCTTCAAATTGTTGTACTTTTGGGTTGGAGTCGAAAACCCTTTGGGTAGGATCGCCTGTGCCCGATCTACATGAAATCGATCTTAGAAGACTGATAGGTAATTTTTTGACCAGGTCGATGTCGATGTACAGTACGCATAGTTTGTCATTGAATCTCCACCTTCAAAGTCCGTCAACGCAAACGGGACCGAAAATATTACAAAGAATCTTTCGTTAGAGCCGACTAAGAATATCTTCATATCTGCTTTAGATAGAACTCAATTTTCAGCGCCATAAAGTAGGATTATTCTATGGTTATAAATTAGAAATAAGTTTTATTAAATGTACCATAAATAAGTTATAACTTTTTAAATCTATGACAGGACAAGGATAATGAAGGTCTTATCTGGAATTCTGGAAATCCTTAGTTCTTGGGGACAGTATACTCTACTAGTCAATTATTATCAGAATTTATAGTAGAGACGCAAAAGTCCTTGTGACATTCTGTCTCGATGTTGGGTGCCTTTTCTTGCATCTTGATCTTGAAGGTCTCTTGGAGATAGTTTCCGACCTCAGTGGAACAGTGGGATGCCGAATCTATTACGTGCCTCTCATGCTTTTTCTTATTCCTAAGAAGCTGGGCGTGATTTAGACCTCTTTTTCTTGAAGAGGTTTTGAGTCGCTCTCGTCCTTCTTAGCCCCACCGGTTTGTAGGCGAGTTGCTTTGCTGCAACACTTCATCAAACCAGGGGTTTTGTGGGGTGGTCGGGTGAACTTGCTGCAATTTGGTCTTCGGCACTTGATAAAGGCGGCATAGAACTTCTCGATAGATTGAAGGATACGCGATCGGCAAAGATTCTGGCTGATTGTTGCGATTGTAGTCTTTCAACGTCGAATCTCCTCGCAGTATTTCTCCGTTGTTGTGGCGTTTGAGATATCGTACTTAATATTGCTGACACGTTTAGATGAGGAGTTTGTAGAAACAATCTTTCCTATAACATTATCTTTTTCCTCTGTCGGCGGGTATGCTTGTATCAGACTATTGTTGCCGAATACACTCTTGATGCAGATTGCCATAAGACGTTAACTAATGTATCGATAGTTCAAGACTTTTTCCCTAATCGTGGAACTGTTTCCATGGTTGTCTAGTTAACAGTAACCCACTTCGGCATGTGAGAGCTGCCGTTGAACAATTAAGGGTTCATCCGACACAATTTCCATTTCAGCATCCTGGCTAGTCCTGAGAAATCTTCACCGACCTCAGTTCCAAATAATAATCTCGGAGTAGCTCACGTGTAGTATTTGCCATAGCTATTGACTGTCGAAGGCACGATTGACTCATTCTAGTGAATTCATCCGCCGTACATCCTTATTCTAAGGGACTAATATTTGTCTTAAGAGTGTTGATATTTTCTTTGATCCGCCCAGATGAGGAAAACCAGTATCGCGGTGGCTACATATGGGTATAAATAAGCAGCGCCAAGTTGCTGTCAGCGCCTGTCACTCATCCGTCACCATTATTATTCTACAGATATAATACATTTTTATAAAACGTGTCTTTGTCATCAATTCTGAACAGATCACTCCACTCTCTTTAAAAAAAATTGTTTATATATAAGGAATCATCACTAAACACTCTAAAGATATTGCTCTTTGACCTTTTACATTTTAATTTAATCTACTCATATAATTTTCAAGTGGGTAGGTATGTAGTACCATAATCATTCTTCTTGAATTTGTTCAGCCGACTTATATGACATATTGAAACCTAATAATCCCACTTTCCTACAATTCAATCCGCCCAATCACTCCATGGGCAGAAATAAGGACATAATGCTGTTTTTTATAGTTCAAAGTCAATTTTTACTTTTTTACTGTCTTGTAACATTGTATGCGGAAAGGACACATTTATGTGATTTAAACTTATTTTTATACAGTATTTTCATTTTCTGTTCAGGAAGACGACGACCTTTGAATTTAAATGGCTTAAGGGAGAAGTCCTTTCTTCGCAGTTGTCCGTGAACAAAATATGTTCCATGAGACGGTATTGTTTCGTTATTGATTATAAAAGGAAAGAGCCACTCTCGAATATCGGTCGAACGTGACCTTTTCCCCTCCACAAAAAAAAAAAAGACAAAAACAAAATAGAAACATGAAAAGCAAAAGAGAACACGTATCCTGTGGAGTATCTTAACAACTCTCAGGTGTGGTAAAAGTTACTTGGTTTGGCTGGCTGATGTTGGTCATTTACATAGTTTGGGTACGTACAACAGTTCAAGTGCTGCGTTTGAGTAAAGGTCAATTATGTATGCCATGAGATGGTCGATGTGATGTTTTATTCATTAATTTGGTCAATTAAATTGTGTTAGATTGGTGTAAAAAGGCCAGAAAAGGAAAACCCAAGGACAGTGTATTTCGATTTTTGTTTTGTCCTACATGGCTTTCCTGTTTTTTTGGGATTCTAATAAAGTTAGTGTGAAGTTGGGCGATGACGGAGGTTTGTGTCCATTATGTTTGGTATGCTGACGCACGTTGTAGGAAAGTAATTGTGAAAGTTATAACCTTTTTTTTTTTTAATATATAAATAACAAGATTAATGAGAAGAGTTTATGTGTTTTTTTGAAGAAGGCAAAATGAGATTTATAAACTGAGGTCGGCATTTTTTGAAAAATGTTAAATTTGATCTATGTTGGCTTTTTTGGGTTATTTAACGTGACTTTTCAGAAAATCAAACGAAGGCTTGTTTGTGAGAAAATATGCGATTTGTTGTTCGAAAAAAGTGTTTTGGAATGGGATATATAGGTGCACGGTTATTATATAGGGAACTTTCACATTTGAATTTAAATTGTTAATTTCACAACAATGTGGATTTTTTTTACTATAATGTGAAAGATTAGATACGTATCGCATTCGTAGTTCTGTGAAGAAAAACTTCTTGATCATTTTTAAATAGCGGTCTCTTTGAAATAGTATGGCCCGATAAAGCAGCTTTATGGAACTGCACACACCACTGTGACCAGATGCAGCTCGTCTCATGGAGTATCTCCATGTTAGAGATTTGAATATTTTGTTTCTTAACATTACCACTTAAGTCAAAATGTGCCTCGACAAACATACAATAATTAGTTTAACGCGCTGTTGTCCTCTTCAAAAATTAGAATTATCTTGCAAAATTCCAAGCGAATCGTCAAAGTTTGTTTGCTATTTCAACTTTTAAGGAAAATAATCCCAAATCCTTGTGCGTCTGCTTATTTAAGTAGATACGTTGCAGGTCAAAAACCTAGGATTATGGTTTATATAGCAGCAGCTACAGGAGAAGCGATTGTATATCATGAGCAAACTAAACGATTTCGATGACAAGGCCTTCTTTTGACTTACTCACGCTCGTCAAAATAGCGCACTAACCTCATTATAGTCTATTTATCGGAGCAGTTTTTTAACTTTCTCGTATACGTAGTAAGAGAAAGATATTGTTTTCGTACAAAATTTCGAACTCGAGATTTTGATCAATTCTGATATTACGATGATAGGGGAACTCAAAAAAGTGGGACTCGCAATTCTATCCGTCCGTATGTCTGTCTGTCCCACCCCTGGGGAATCTAAACGCTTGGACGGATTTGGTTCAAACTTTATTTAGAGTTTGTGGGCTTCCCGCTAGGGACGTTTTTTTTTTTATTCTAGCCCTAATATTAACGATACCTCCCATATAAAAATTTTACGAAATATTACGAAATATGTCTAAATTTAGATTTTTTTCGAAAACGGCTCTAACGATTTGAACCAAAATTGATACTTGAGTTAATGTAAGTATGCTTAACATGACTGCATACCCAGTTTTTCAGCAACGGCAGTTTTGAAAATTGGCTTTTTCTCGAAAACGGTAAAAACGATTTTTAAAAAAAAATATTTTTAAGGTACTATTGTCATTCTTAACTTGATAGTAAACTCAGTTTTTCACTAAAAAGACTGCGTCCTTTGATATCCACCCAAATCCCAAATTTAAAAAACTGCTCATATCTCAAAAACGCCATTTTCGATTATGATAAAAATGTTACTTTCAGGTAATGCTTAAATCCATAGTAATACTATTTGCTCAGTTTTGAGCTAAACAGTTGAAAAACAGTGTTTTTTGAACCATCAATGCGTCCTTCGATTTCCACCCCAATAGCTAAAAACGGTACTTTAAAAACTGTTCATATCTCGAAAACGCCATTTTCGATTTGGATGAAAATGTAACTGCTAGGTAATGTTTATATCCTGAAGAATACACCGTACTCAGTTTTCAGCCAAACAGTTTAGTAACAGTGCTTTTCGAATCCAAAGTTGTAACATTTGTCAGCATAATTTTACAAAAAACCGCTCTAACGATTTTGATCAAAATACATATTTAAGACAACATAAGCATTTTAAACACGATGACGTACTTAGTTTTTCTCAGAAAACTCGAATATAGCCGTTTTATGAATATTTCTCAAAAATGACTACCCAAATCCCGACCATTGAGACCACTTTTTTTTAAATAATCAAAAATGGGAATTCGAAATTCATCGCCTACTTCGCAATAAACGAGAAAGTTTCGTGCGACCCAGTCGTGCACATTTTTCAAACTTAAATCACAGACTCCAACGATTGATTGGTATGTACATGTACATAATATCCCTAGATCCATTCTCCGAAACTTACATTTTTGTTAAATCTATATGCGAATTTGTAAAATATTTAACCAATTACATTTACATAGAATAAGTTATTAATTTTTTTTTTGGTAGCATGTTTCATCAGCTTGCAATAAGAAACGTTCCAATGCTATTACCGACTATAATTTTTAAAAGGAATACGGCTCAATGCCCCTTTTCCACCACAGTACACTTTAGTTAATGTAATTCTCGCTGATAGGTACTCTTAAATTTTCCGTAGCAATTATTTATTTAGGAAGCCAATCAAATGGGAATGGACAAATTATGATTTGATATTGATTTTTTTTATAATCGACCCTTTAATTATAGCACAAGCTAGACTATTTATATGGGAACATATGTGTATTGTGCAATACTCTGAACGGATAACCCGAGTAGAGCCGAACTATGTTGCACACACTTCTGTAGTAGTGGAATATTTGCAGCCGACCGAACATGGTCTTCTAATACCTAATAGGGTAGTTTCTTGCTGACCCTCCTTGTCGAAGTATTCAAGCAGTCGCTGTTTTGTGGGTTTATTGGTTCCAATTTACACATCAACATATCGCCGATATGAACAATGAGGCTGCAGGAAATAAGGCCCCAAAAGCGAAAATGAAATAAGGCCCCAAATTTGGGGTGTTATTTCATAATGAAATAATGAAATACCCCAATTTCAAATATGAAATAAGGCCCCACTGAGATGAAATAAGACCCCAAACAAAAATGAAATAAGGCCCCAAATCTTGACAGTAAACCCAGGCAGGGGGTTGCAGGGGGGCAACATGCCCCCCCATACGCTTTCGTTTTTCGTTTGGGGTCTTATTTCATTTCTTCTTTTGTGGCCTTATTTCATAATGAAATAATATCCCAATTTTCATTAGGAAATAAGGCCCCAAAAAAGGAAATAACACCCCAAATTGTATTAAAAATCGTTGTTGTTGTTTCCTGTATAATTTTTTGGGGCCTTATTTCATATTTTTTTTTTTTGCCTTATTTCATTGGGGCCTTATTTCGCAGAGCCGAACAATGAGTCAAAATGGAGAGTGCGACTAAGAACAAATTATAGGTTCGTTGCGTTACCAGACAATCTCGGCTATATCTGGTACCTACTCATGGGACTATTTTGAATATTGGAGTTATATTCGTTTCGCCCTCAATTGATTGTAAGTGGAGGATAATATTGGCAGAAGCCAGTGTACTGAGACCGTACTTTATTAGCACGCGCAAGAGCAGCCTAATTTCCTTTAAGGCCAAAACCCTTAGAATGCCGTTTTGTTGACGTATTCAACCAACGGAGACTTTGGCTTTAGTGAAATATACCCACGGTCTTCAGCCTAACGTTCTGCCATAAATCTTCCGCGACTTAATAAAGGTATAAGGTAATCGCGTTTTCGTCATCACAGGAAATGAGAAACCCTATAATGCCAGCGGAATCCATCCATCGCCATTCCTGGGGTATTTTTACGCTAAACCCTGCGTTGCACGGGCTCTTTCTCTGGGGTGGCTGGTACCCTACAGTGGTTTCGGCTACCTCCTTGATGATGTCGCGGTACTGGCACCACTGATTGTTGGCGTCTGTGGTAGGTGAGTGCACAGAGGAGAGTTTCATGCTCAGGCGCTCGCTGTAGGCTCTGGCTACTCCAGGTGTGCTAAGGCGTCCAACGTCGAATTTCTTCTTCTGGGCGGTTCGCAGTTTCTTCTCGTTGGACAGCCGAGCTCAGAATTTTGCTGCGACAAGAAATTGGTCAGAGTCGACGTTTGCCCCTCGGAATGTGTGCACGTCGATGATGTTGGATGCGTGCCTCGCATCGATTAGCACATGGTCGATTTGGTTGGCGGTTCGACCGTCTGGAGAGCGCCAGGTTGCTGTGTGGATCCTTAGCCTTGGAAACCTAGTGCTACTTATCACCGTATTACGAGCTGCTGCAAAATCTATTAGTCGGTAGCCGTTGTCTGTTGTCGTTTCGTGGATTCTGTGCTTACCAACTAACCCGCCAAAGATGTTTTCCTTTCCGATTTTAGCATTGAAGTCCCCGAGTACCTACAACTTTTACATCGTACTCCGGACAGGCTCCGTAGGCTCCATCCAGGAGGTCATAAAACTCCTCCTTGATGGGATCTTCAGCCTCGTCGGTAGGGGCGTGTGCACATATTAGGCTTATGTTTTGGAAAGTAGCTTTGATGCGGATCACAGAAAGGCGATCACTTATCGGCTTGAAGTCAATAACTTTTGTCCTAAGCCGATTTCCCACGACGAATCCGCATCCTAATACATGCAGTCTTTTGTTGCAGCTGTAATAAATGTCGCAATCTTTTCTTTTCATCATGCCTGATCCTATCCATCGTATCTCCTGGATCGCGGTGATGTCTGCCTTGTACCGCGTGAGGACAGACTCAAGTTTTTGAGTGGCACCTGGGGTGTAGAGTGTTCTTACATTCCAGGTGCATACTCTCATATCGTAGTCCATTGACGTTCTGGGTCTGGTTGCCATTTGAGGAGTTTCGTTATCCGAGGCTGGTTGCGTCTCTCTCATAACTAGTCTTTTTTTCCATGGTCGGGAAGTTACCCCGACGGCACAACCGCAAGAAAATGTTGTAAACCATTTTCTTATTGAACTATGTCCGAGAGTGGAATTGATATTCCTTGTGACAAGCATTGTGCAAAGCCAATTGATCATGCTATGATCTATCTACATTTTTATCCTTCCTTGAGCCCGTTTTATTGCCTCTACCCTAAAAGTGTTCGTATAGTTTGTTTTGTTTTGAATTAACGTTTGTTTCTCCATGTTGGTCCGACGAGTGGCTGTAACTGTCTGTCCGCCATGTCAGAGACCCACATAACTATAACATGGTAATTTCATCCCCTCAAAAAAAAGTCTATGAACTCATGTACCTATTTTCTTATTGGATCTGCACAGACTGCAGTCATTTTCCTATTTTTGTGCCTTTTCTTGACTTTGTATACCGGAGTAACATTCATATCATGAATGGCATACCTCATTTAATGTTCATACCCTTTCTGAAGTTGGTTGGCATTTTGACAGTCAGCCGCAACCACACTTCTATGGCGTGGTGTGTTCTGGAGTGGTGTGTCGTGTCGCTGACTCTTGTGTAGCAGTGCCACACTATGTTTCCCAAACTATTTTTTTATATTCTATACAAAAAAAAAAGACAAATAAAGAAAATTTACCGCCCAGATTCAATTTAAATGTTATATTTTCCCATACGCAGCTGCTCTTTTTACTTGGTTTTTGTATTCCCGCAACTTTGTGTTATAATGAACCCGATTTTGTTGGACCAATTCCATTAAATGTTTTGTTCACAAAAAAAATATTACGATTCTGTTTTTATGTTTGAATATTGACGGCAATTTTAAAAACATATATTTGTTTTGTTTCAATGCGTCATAGAGTGGTGTGGCGCAATCGGAACAGAAGAGATTTCGATTTCGATCGACACAACAGACCACACTGCGACACTACACAAATATGAGACAAATATGTTTCTACACTTATGAAACACACAGCAGTGATAGCGACACAACACTCCAAGACACACTACGCCATACAAGTGTGGGTGGATCATGGCTTAAATCGAAATTCAGTTAGTTTTTATCAGATGTATCCTTTTCTGGAAAGTTCCACCACTTCTGTTTTGAATTTATTTTCTATCGCCTAGATAACTGATATTTTGTTCCACTTCCGGGATTGATCCATTACGCTTCACTAAGGCAATGTAAATACACTAATGCCCTTTTCAGATAGTGACACCTTAACTACCGATTTTTCCTCAAATTCCTCTCAAGGGTCGATTTCTGTTTCATAGTGCCATAATGTTGGGAACTTAAGTATTCCCTACTTTGAGAGGTGGCAAGCTACTCAGCTGTCAACGAATTGACAAGTTCATTTGGACTTTACATTAAACAAACTAATTTCTTTAAAAGTTAAGTGTCATTATTTGTCGCTAACAACCCATTTGGAAATTCAACTTTTTAACACAAATCTGCTCAAAATACATTTACTGTCTATTTATATGACTTGGAGCTAAATAATTCAAACTTCACCTTCCCTATTCCCCAATTCTCGTCTTGAGCTTGTCTGCTTTGCTAATTCCATTTTCATTGCCGATCCGACAATAACAAGGATTAATGATTGCAATTAAACCACAACAATGTCATTATACAGATAAAATGCTACGGGCCGAACCATAAAAAGTATTTAAAAAAAAAAAAAAAAAACAGATCCACATGATAAGATATAAATGTATTCAGCCTCATTGTATGCTCAAGGCAAGGCTCTAGAATCTGCAGATACATCCAATATACACACAGAGACGAATAGAAAACAGGAACAGAAACATTATCGAAATACAATAGTCTTGTGTTTTGGTTTTATTTCACTAACAATAGCGTCTATTGTTGTTAATGGGACATGTATATGTATATCGACCACCTCCGTTTTGTCATTATTAAGATGTCATTAAAATATTCTCGTAGTATTATTCTGTTCTCATAATGTGTGTTACGAAACGATATGATTTGTTTCGTCGTTTTTCGAACATGTTTCCCTTTCATTCGTCCATCAATGTCCGACTGAATGAATAAATGTAATAATTTCAGCTACCATCGGCAAAGCTATACAATGGAAATTTTATATCCGCTCTTTTGTCCTGAGACAATATGGGATGTACGTTCGACGAAATACTATACCTACAACATTTATACAAAGGACACAGTCCCGGGAGTGTCTCACTTCCTGTGAAACACGTTAATTGCCATTAGACATGAGAGAAATCAAAGTGGGTGCCGGAAGAAATGCTTTGCTCCCTGATTTACTGATGAGCCTGAGTATGATGTTTTCCTTTGCTTTTATCCCAGCATGGGTCATTAGGTCGGTATTTTATTTGAAATGGGTATTCTTCGGATTATTTCACTTGATATCATACGGCCTGTGAAACTGAAAAAGTGAAAAAGGGTGGTGATTGAAGCTCCTCTATAGTAGCTTTGCTGGCCTAAGTGGTATATCAATGTTGTAAGTTTATTGAATCAGAAAGAAGGAAGAAATAAATAAATGTAGGAAAAAGAACGACGTATTTCTGTTGCGTTAGTTGCGTTATTTTTCATTTTACTTTGTCGGTCTTGTGAATTGACTTTCAATTCCATTCAATAGAATCAACAAGGATTATACAATTGAATGGAATTGTTATGTGGTTGGTCAACCGTAGACATTTATGAACCTACATGAAGGTTGTTGTGGTAATGCTACTTATTATAGATAAGAACTCCTATATATCATTTATTTTATATTTTTATATATGAACTAGTGGACCCGACAAAGCTCGGCTATTGTTAAATTTTGAGTACAACACATCTACAAAAAAACAATACGAAATAAATGAATAATATAATTGAGCTTCAATAGCAAATAAGATGCATATTTAATTTAGATGAGTAGAAATTGACGAATCCGCGGGCAGCAATGAGAACCGTTTTCAAGTGAATTTAATCTATTTTGACATGTTTTTCGATATTATGATGTTTTTTAACGAATATTATCTTCAAAAGCATTTGTTTTTTTTTTTTTTTTTTCTTGTTTGAGCCGATGAAATTATGTACTATATTTCTTTGTATGCACTCCAGTCACATATGTAGGTATAGGCTTTCCGAATGCAACAATTAGATAAAGAGATTTTAGATTTTTCTTTTAAAAGTAATTATTGATTTAAATACAAAAACTGACAGAGAGAAAGATAACAGTACAAAAAAAAAAAAACTTGCAGGAAAACAATCTTGTTAAAAATATTTAAAGAAAGTATTTTGAAAATGTTCAATTGAATGTTTTCTTTTATTGAATTTTGACTTAATAAGGGGGACAGTTGTTTGTGTAGGGAGGACAAACAACAAAGGAAACAGTTACTTTCCCTTTTTTTCAATTTAGTACAATTTAGTTGACTGCGTTGAATTCGAAATTCATACGTTGGGCACTAAGTTGACTACATTCAATAGTCTATCTGTCTTTTGCATCCAGGGATGCTGTTGAGTTTCATGTCTGAGATGTCTGAGAGGTGTGCAAATAACAGATACAAATGTAATTTCGGTTGATTCACATTTAAAATTGGTCCAATGCTATTTGAAGGATATTTTACTTGCTCTTATTAAAATACTAATAAACATTAGGAAGGTTTAAACAACAGTTCATTTTCTGAGAATCAAAGCAAAAAAAAAATTAAATTAACAATAAATTATGTACCCACCTACAAAACAATGTGGCAGCATCCATCCGCCTCCAATATATCGTGATGAAAGGTATTCAAATATTTCATTAGTATAATCAAGGAAGGTATACCTTCCTGATTGGTGATATTGAACCCCGTCTTAATTTCGGTCTCATCGTAAATTTATTTCCATTTTTAATTTGAGCCCGCGGATTCGATATCCAGCTACCAACTTCAATATTAATTAAAAGATCCGTAAATGCAAATTGAAACGCAAACGCAAAGAAACCGAGTCCTTACATTTACCGCATCGAATTACCATAAATCAAGCTGATTACAGTATATTCATTCATCCATGATTACAGCATACATATACAGTGGCACTTACAGATATACATATCTATTTCTTTCACCTGTCCATCACCCCGCCCGCAACCCTATAAAGACAATCAGAACACAGTGATAATTTCATTAAAACGGCTGATTGCTCGCGTACATTTGTGCTTCGCACCCAGGAATAAATTATTTTGATCTCTTCTACAGGCGAAAAGATAAATGACGAAAAAAAAAGTTGATCCCATGGATAAAAAAAAAATCTGCAAAACGTACAAAATTGAGCAAAAGAAAAATAACAGAAATTAAAATCACGCCAAACATTTTACAGCTTTTGCGTTTGTAAACGAAATAATTGCTTTCGTTGAAAATCCTTGTCGGGTGCGCCTAGCATAAATTATCTCAATTTGCAGCGGCAGAGGACGCATTTCAATTACATCGAAGGATGTGAGCTGGGGATAAGTGTGAAGGAAGCTCGCTACAAGGACGAATAAGATAAATAACAACATGAAAAAAATTCCGCTATAAATTATCAATTAAATTTGAGTTTTTGTTATTATGTCATTGCCATTTTCGCAATTCTAATTAACGTGCCTGTAGAGTGAGGAAACGTTTATTAATTTTGTTATTTTTGTTTATTTTAGTGAGAGGTTTTATTTTGTATTTCCTGGAAGTAGATATTGTTATTGTGGTATTTTTTCTTTCAATCGGGGGTAGGGCGCAGTGATAGCATTTTCTCTGGAGTTTTGAATTTATACTTGGGAACATTTTAATCCCAGTACTATACTTTTGAATGCGCAGTAACAATGGAAATAAAATATTTTCCGATTTGTCAGAAGAGATTTTGTTGGCTGGAAGTTACCAAAGGTTACCATTAGTGATAGAAAGCAAATATTTCTCTGTTCACCTGATACCAACTTGTGTGAAATTATATCAATGTGTTATTCATGGGATTTGTACAATTTAATAAAATGTATACACACACGCATGTGTTTTTCATCTAGTGTGTGTAGGTCTGTCGAGGCGACAAGGAATTAGATAGATAGATAGATAGATAGATATTTATTTCTTATAATTATAAAATACAAAGGCTTTCTTTTCTTAATTTATACAAGTATGTACTTAGAAAAAACTATAAGAAAAATTAGTGACATTTTTATTTTTATATACAGGTGTAATAAAAATAGAGTTAAATGCCACTTCGATTGGCGTATACAATACAAATTAAATTTATTTGGGTGGGGTGACCCATTCGTAAAAAACTTAAATGGATTAAGAGCTAAAAAATAAATAAATAATTATAAACCAAACATACTGAAACAAAAAGCAATATACACAAATATAAGAAGCAAATAAAAATTAAATTGAACTAAGGTTAAACCAGAATATCGGAAATGATAGATTCTAAACCGGTATAGTCAAATCGGGAGAGCCAAATTTTAACTTCCTTTATAAATGTTCCAGGCGTTGATAATGCCCTGATGGATTGCGGGAGTTTATTAAACAATCGATAAGACAAAATAGAAAAAAAATTACGATATGCAGTGGTGCGGAAATTGGGAACAGATAACACATTTGAGAAGTTTACACGTAAATCATAATTAGAGATTAAACGAAAATTACGATGACCAGACTTCATGAAAAACGTTTTTAATACCTTGAAACAATATAAATGACGCACAGGAAGAATATCTAGGTCACAGAACAAAGGATAGCTAGGATGTATGCGAGGTTTACGACAAATTAGTCTTAGGATATACTTCTGCAAGATCAGCAGCGGATGTATTTTATTTTGGTATACGCCTCCCCAACAAGCAATCCCATATTGTAGCTTGGAATGGAAAATTCCGTAATATATTACCTTAAGAAGTTTAGTGGAGCATATATTACGCAAATAATAAAAATATCTGAGTGTACATCGCAAATACTTTTTTAATGTAACCGTATGATACGAAAAACTCATTCTAGAGTCAAGGCTGAGTCCCAAGTACTTAAAGTTATCTACAGTTGCAATTAAAAAGCATTTATCACTACAGATTAGACTATTACTGTAAGTTTGAGAGTAAGAACTGGAATTTAATATTGGGTATGAACAACTGATAGCAATGTCCCCGAACCCGGAATATCAGTGGTTAGTGAATTGGACTACTGATTCCCGAGATTACTATTACTTCCTTATTACATAGATTACCGTTACAATACAAATTAAATCTCCTTCCAGATATATTCGACGCACCAACCATTTTCTTCGCCCACTCAGAACACCGATTTTGTGGTGGCGTTTAACTGTTATGACATCAAGGTCGTCGTCGGCCTCGTGCTGCTCTCCAACCAATATGTCGATAAAATTGAAATTAGAAATCTATTTTCGACATTGAACTCTATCCTGTTCCACGTCGAATTGACACTGATTCGTCCTTCTCATCTGTGTCATCTGTCTCTCTCAATATTCATTCACCGGTGGTCCGGCTTTGTTATACAAATCTCCTATCCGGACGAACAAGCAAGCAAGTTATCTATTTTGATACAAAATGGCATGCAGATGACCGCATGCATGGTACTCTGTAACCGGGTATAATATCTTTTAGCGAGTGATAGTACACGTTAGTGACGACCGGATGCAAGAATTTTTGGGAAGTTAGCATGTCATCATGCCTCGCCAAACAAATCTGAAGGTAAATATCAAAGAACTTGCAAAAATTACTACATTTGTGGAAATAATAAAGCCTATTACTGCAAAAGAAATAACAATTTTTACTATTTTGTCGGCGCTTCATTTCACTACCAGCATTGGCCTGCACAGTTTCCTCTCAACCTATCTAATTCTATTCCATATAGATACACTTCTCTTAGGTTAGGTTATAGGTAATACAAGAAAATCTGTCGCCAATTTCGCACTTGGTTCAGTGTAGATCCTGGGGGACCAAACCAGGTTCCAAACAGTCTAACCAAAGTGACAAAGATTTTTTGTTCAATTGCAGGATTCTCTTCGGATTTTGCCATTCTCACAATTTTTTCAACCAAACTTGTCGCAATCCTCAAACCCTAGTTGAAAGAAATTAAAAAAAAGTGTATCCAACAGAACTATATACCTTTCAAGGCAGTATGCTTGCTCAACTCAAACAAAGGTTCAAAATAACATTAATTTATTCTTTTTCCCCAAAATCCGTTCAAAATTACATACCTACTTTAACCGCGAAAGAAATGAAACAAAAACAAGACGATATGTCACTTACCACTTACCATTTACTTTTTAAGTTTAAGAAACTGCAAGCAAATGCACTTTCAGCCTAGCAAATGATTAGTTCGAATTTTCGAACTTACTTTATTTGACTGAAGTGATGATCGTCGCCAGACGCCTCTTCAATGCACTCTGCATCTGCATGTTAGTGGAGTCCCATTGAAACAGGTGGAGAAGTTTAAGTATCTAGGGGTTTTATTGACGAGTGATGGAAGGAGCAATGCTGAGTTTTCCTGTACGATTGGTCAGGCTGGGTCAGTTTTGAAACAGTTTGCTCATTCTATTATTAGGAGGACTGAACATGGTGTCAAAGCTAAGTTGTCTATCTTTGATTCGGTTTGGGTAATGACCGAAAAAATAAGATCGCGGATAGGTTAGGTTTGTGGGCTGGCAAGGATTTTTCCGTGCCACACTCAGGTCAATACTGTCCCATTGTGATGCCCATGGGGGAAGGAGGTCGTCCCTTACCCATTATAACCCTGTATTCAAATTACTTACTGTGCTGCTACATACAAACCATCTTGTTGATTTGACGAAGTTCATTATCTTGTTGTGTCCTCAAGAGCTCCCTCATCACCGCAGCCTCTGCAAAGTTCTTCTTCTGTTAAGCCCATTTTCTTCATATGGTACCGCAGGGTGTTGTGCCCCGTTATGATACCTACGAGCGTGGACAGGGATTTCCTATCCTTCCGCATTATCTTCTTGGTTCTTGTTTCGTTGAAGGATGGCCATAGCATTCTTGTAGTATTACAAGTGTTTAAGGTGGCCCATCTTGCGTTCGCCTCTCTTGTGGCTTTTCTCCCTGCTTCAAGCTTGAGTATGCAAGGCGGGATGTTCACAGAGGGAACAGCTGTCGAACTTTGTCTGGCTAATTCGTCTGCTTTCTCATTGCCTGGAATGCCTACATGTCCCGGAACCCAGCAGAGCGATACCTTGTGCTGTGTACCAAGGTGCTTGAGTTCTTCGCGACAGCACTTCACAAGCTTCGATTTTATTTCTGGTGCAGTTATGGCTTTTATTGCTGCCTGGCTGTCGATAAAAAAGGTAATATCTTCAGGTGGTATTGCCCTTACCACAGGCTCACGGGCTGCTGTTGTCACTGCCAGGACCTCTGCTTGGAAAACTCTGCTATGGTCGGGGAGGCGTATAGATTTTGATATACCCATCGATTCAGAGAAAATCGATTTTAGGTAAGTGGCTTTATTGGTTGCCGGCCACGATACGAGATGCGGATACAAGCAGCCGAAATGAGATTCCTCCGTTGTATTGCTGGTGTGACCCGTAGAGATCGCATTAGAAAGACAAGAATACGTAAAGAACTCAATGTCGAGCAGCTACTTCTCCGGACGGAGCGGTCCATGCTTTGGTGGCTTGGTCATGGTAAACGCATGATCGCATGATGTGCTAAAAAATCCGTACCGGCAGGCAGGCGTCCACTAGGTAGACCCAGCCTGAGATGGTTAGATCAAGTTCATAATCTTCTCTATCCGTATGGAGATTGCCCTCGGCGGAGATTCGAGAGCTATGGAGGGTTCGCTTGAGCGACCCACTTAATGGATCAGCGGCCCATCGAAAATGAATGAATGATGCTTGTTTTATTCATATCGATTGAAAGTAATTCCTAGTTATTATTCATACGACAAAATATCTAAACAGCTACTACAGGTCCAAAGAGCAATAGTAGTGCTACAGTACAAGGTACAAAGCTTGGTTTCTCGCAGTCAATTCTGAATGTGATATGTCATATTAATATTGCTCATATTTTTTACTTTTCCCCAATAACTAATTTAATCTGAATGAAAAATATGCTGAGGCTGACTCGGAATTCCAAGGCTTATGAAATATTTCAACATTTTGACATATCAAAATACATAATTAACCGCATCAATCTCTCAAAGTATGGTTTTACTTTAAACATAACCATTTTCACCACAGTTATGGTTATATTCTTACTGCCTTTAAACATCGTATCTTATATGGCATATAACGTTGATGCTAATTAACAGAGTTTTGCAAAGTTTTGTATTCCGTCACCCGTCACAGATGGTAAAACTTTTTACCCAACAAGTGTGAACATTAACGATTTTTTTTTAAATAGCTACCTACATAATTATAATGGATGAACATTTAATATGAAACCTGGTTACATGCATATTTGTAGGCAGTGATTGTCAATACAGATTCTGTGATTTCACGAAATTTGTTTTCCTACTTTAATCTTAAAATTGTTTCAATATATTCACAGCATGTGCTACACTTATTTAGTATTAATTTTTGTTTGCTGTGACTTTTAATTTCTGCATTATTGAAAAAGAGTCACTTTAGTAGGTAGCTTACATTTTTTTGTTTTACTTACTGGGAACGAAAACAGAATAATAGCTCGCTACATATATATATCAAAAGGTTAAACTCTTAGGGGAAAAAAGTTTCTACAAGGAAAGTTATATTATGATTTTATCTGGCACACAGGGCGTATGTGGAACTTTTTTTCTTAAATGTTATTTTATTATAATCGATATGCGACGTGACATCTAACTTCACAGTTTGCGGTGTTACTTTGAATTGCTATTAAATTTTTTTATGTTTCGTAGCCACATTAGAGCACGACGTTAAAGAATAACAAAACAAAATAAATATGGAGTAAAGTAGGCAATTAAACTTTTTTTAAGGTAGTAAAAAAGCAATAAATTTCGAAAATGACACCGAAGAGACGAGAGAAGGCTGTATTTTGGGTTAATAATACAATAGAGTAATAAAATGTACCTTCGTCAATATTGTTCTTGTCCAGACATGTCTCAATGCTTTCCCTAACGAAGAGTTTTGGAGCTGAAGGGCGTCTGGGACCGCTTAGTTATATATCTCGTTTTTCCACTTGGTTGGAATTCAATAGACTGACATTATTGTAAATTTGTTGTAAATGTCCTGCCCATCTTAGATAACTGACTCGCAGCTTCGGACAGCAAACGGGAGAAAATATTACTAAAGGAATTTCGTGTTCATGAGACCAATAATATGTTCTATCCACTTTCGCTACAGCTGGACTGGGATTATAATAGACACTTACTACTAAATACTTAAATTAAAATAAAATAAATAAAGAATAAAGAATAAAGAAAATACTTAAAAGATACCGATTATCTAGAGTAATTCTTTACATGATTTCTGATATAATGACAACGAGGAGTTCTATCTCACTTATTTATACTGTTTCAAAACCCTTCAAAAATTATGGCCCCGAGGGCTTGAAAGAAACGAAAATGCCGACGAATTGCTCAGAAGGGGCCCATAAACTCCTTTCACAGCAACGGCACCTATCTGCTATTGCTATACATCCAAATCGGCTATAAACATAAAAAGCTTGGAGTTGGAACACACAAAATATAACCGATATTGGAAGAATATCCCAGGTCTAAGACAGGCTAAACTAGCTATCCAGCCATTCAATCGCAATGCTAACAAAGATATTTAAATTGAAGAGCCATGATATTAGAAACCTGAGAAGACATCATGGGTTACTAATTATGATACCACAAAAAAATGAATCTAGCCGAATCAGCGAAATTCAAGCTAGACAAAACAGCTCAACAAATTATTATAATATGTTAATGTCCAGCCCTATGTAGAATAAGAAGAAAGTGCTTCTTCAGACCAACTGGATACCGAAGAAATGAAAAAAAGTATGATAAGCTTTTTTTAAAAAATGAAGAACCTGCTAGCCTAAACACTCTTTCTGACGTATGATACGACGTGCCGCTTTTATCATCTAGGCGAGTCAAAAGTTGAAAAAAATACTCGCCTCATACGTTGTCTTGAGTGGATTAGCATGATGACATAATTGTTACTGTCAGGGGTAAAGTGGAAGTAGCCGTATGCGGAAATTTACAAAGGGGACTCGAAATAACTCGAGAAAGGTGCTACGCGGTTAAACTTAGACTAAGTTCAAAAGAGAATAGCATAGTACCTTTTATGAGGAAAATCAAACTTGAACAGCTGAGGCCAAAAAGTCTGTCGAATAAAATATACAACCAGTGTAGGGCTTTCCTTGAGACGAAATTATCAGAACATTAAATTTTTAATTTATGTAAAAATTAACTTTGCTACCAACAAGAAGAGCTGCAGCAATGAACACAAAGTGACTTACAGATGGTGCTAAGAACTGATGATTGAACTAGAACGGAGGTACGTATAAGGGCCTAGAACCAAGTATTCTGAAGCAATGGGTAAAAGTACAAACATCTTCTAACCTGAAATCAGCCACATAGCCAAGGGGGGGGGGCTTCAGGGGCTGAAGCCCCCTCCGAAACGTTAAGCAAAAAATATAAAACTAAAACTTTCTAATATAAATTCAAATCTTCCGCAACCATTCAAATGCAAATATAACTTTAAAAAATGTCATTAAAAAACACGCACTAGAGAGCCGAAAAACTCGACTTATTCTAAGCCTTTGTGAAACGCAATATTCATTGAAAGGTATGACAGTATTATTTCCTTTGTAGAGCTCTTCAAATGCATCTCAATAAGTCTTGAAGAAATAAGAACGTGGGCGATGTCTTCGAAAGCATAAACACTTTTGGCAGCGATCCAAAAAAGTTATTTCCTAGTAAGCCTCATTGTACTATGCGAAAAACTATTCAATTTAACGCTATACCCTTATCAGTTTTCCTACAGATCATTTCCTTAGATTTCGTTTCTGCTATCGACCGCACAAAATACGTTCTGAATTCTCTTCAGAGCATCAGAGAAAATGCCGAAGATTTTTTCAGAGAGGCTTTTTAATCCGAATCCCAACTTGCCGAGGACTTATTTGAAGTCCCAAGAACTTCATTGAAACAAACAACGCGTTCCAATCCAGAAACCTCTTCTACTGAAGCCTATTTTAGAGTGTCTATACAGTTAAGCAGTATAATCCTTTATGGATTAACTTGAATTTGTAGTAAAAGCCGTTTTTTTGTCAGACAAAAATGGTCAAAAAGAGACTCGATATTTCTCTAAAATAAACTTTTTCTTTCACAGCACCCCAGAAGAAAAAAATCCATGGGTGTTAGGTAAGGAGATCTTGGTGGCCAAGAATTGGGCGAAATCGACCAGTTCACCGTTCATTAAAAGTATGGTTAAGGAAGAACATCTTCAAGGAGCTTCGGCAATCGTTCTCTAAGAAATTCAAGGGAATTAACTGTTTGACGAAGAACGTTCGGGCCTACTAAAGTGTTTTCAAACATTTAAGCTAAACCTCCTTTGAAATAAGCACACATTTTGAAGAAGTTGTTCAAAATAATTAAATTCTTACCTTTGAAATTTGTGTTTTTCCGGGGATCGAACCTGGGATCCCTCGCACAGTAGTCCAGCACACTAACCACTGCGCTACTGCGCCCTTCCTCCCATACAAAGCCAATATTCGTCCCATGTACATATCTCTATGTCTGTAGAAAACACCTTAGTGTCCAAACGAATCGACTTAGGTGAATGAAATTTTGAAAGAGGACTTGTTTTTACCGTTTTCAGGTTGGTATTAAAAATTGTCTATGTCGGTCAAGTATTTCTGATACCTCGCATACAAAACCAATATTAGACACATGCGAACAATGGAGGGTATCAAAGCATCGGCCAGGCCGATAATAACATTTTTACTTGTTTTATCTCAAATAGTCATTCTTTGACTCTAAAGACCTTAACTTTGAACGTTCTGGAAGTGTGCGGTCTAGGGTCCTAATGTTTGTTTAATGAGTCTAAAAAGAGTCAATAAAAATAAAAAAAATATTGTTAGGGCTTACGTTTTTAATTATTATTATTGTTGTTATTTTCATTTTCACTTCATTCAAGTTTGTGTTGTTGTTAAGTTTAATTTTGTGTTTTGTAGGTATATATTACTGAATTATTTTTAATTCCTAACAAACTGTTCAAATTCAAGAATTCGTGCGCATGGACTTCAATGGGTAAACTTTTGATTTATATTTATCGAAAAATTAACATCAATATTGAAAATCTTTAATTTTTTTATTGACACAAATTTTAATTAACACATTTAGGACTCCAAATCCAGATGATTTCCCTTCCGCTTTTGACCGGTATTACAGTTAAATTTAGAGTTGAAATTATTTGTTCTGATTTTTAAATTAGTACTGTGCTGTCGCGTGAAGCAGCCCTTAGCCGGGATTGCTTTATCAGAAATATTTGCGACCTTTCTACAAGAATACAAAGAATACAGAGCACAGGTTAGCGATTTTTCTTTGGTTATTTTGTCCAAAGAAAAATAACAGAAACACTCTCTGGCCAATATCGAGGATTGGCTGAAAATTTCGTTTTAATCGGCTCGGTGGTTTCGATTTCGAAGGCAATAGATGGAGGTTGATATCGTTCCGAAATTGCTAGTCTCTAATTGTAGCCAGGGAGATAGAAAAGCGTATTTTCTCACCAATGTATTTACAATACATGGTATGGCATCCCAAATGAAAGTTATTGGCTACCTATCTACCTTCCGCACATCTGACAATCTGACACTTGTTTTTCGTACAAACTGAAAAACTGAATTTATTTTTACGTTAAATAACTCTGCTTTGCAACATTACTTAACGAGTTTAAATTCAGCAATCAATTAGTTCTACAATTAATTTCATCTGCTTAAGCAAGCTTGACAATAATCCGAAAAATATGTTCCATACACACATAGTACACCCACAGGCCACAATTTATTGTGTTAGCAAAATATTTACGGCAATGCAGCAATGTTCTGCGTAAAATACCACCCCTTGTACCACCCTACCTCATGTTATGTGAACTGTAGAAAATCAGTGCGATAGAAAGGGAATACGTCCCTTTAGTAATTAAACCATTTGTATAGCTTTTTACGATCCACACAAGGAGAGTGCTTCTAATCTGTTTCGAAAATAAGCCATTAAGTATAGAACTTTATGGACCCCAGAACTAAATATTAAGAAACACAATATAATTAAGATAATATGAAGGAAAAAACTTGATGGCTGCTAATATTTTTAATGTTGCGTTCTACTTAGAGCGACATTTTTTAAAGAACAGAGTATACAGCTGTATAAGTGAACAGAAAGGATAAAGCAGGGAATTAAGAAATAAGGACTACCTATTATTTATTTAAATGAAGCACGACTCAGTTTTGGATCTGACTAATTATAAGGTTGAATCGATAACGTGTTTCATTGCCAAATGTACTGTGAACATTTAGCATACAGATTTGATAAGGTTAGGTAGGCATGGTTTCACGCGGTTCAGTAATGTTGTCCTAGGACAAGGGATATGAAAAATCACCCCTATCGTAGAATCCGCCGGGGGGAATTATTCACTGAAAAAAAAAAACATTTTGGTATCGTCGAATCCGCAAAGTGAACAGTTCCCCGTGTGGGTAATGTGAATGAGTTTCACTGTATCGTTGAAAACGTTCAAAACGAATTTTTCCCGAACAAAATGACATTTCTTACCCGCAACAAAATCATTGCGGATTTCATAGGTTTTCTTACTTGCTGCAGATCGTGAGAATTTTTTTTAAGAAAATGTACATGTAAAAAAGCTGCATTATTAAGCCGAACATTTCGAATAAAACTGTGCAATATTGAACTTTATTAAAACCAAAAAAAAAAAATCATTCTAAAAACACATTTCATCTGTTAGCTCCATGAAATCATTTACTGCTCCTCTTAACCTGTCTCGCACTCTTCTCTAAGAACACCGCTCATTTCGTTCTTCCTCTTATGCTTCCAAAAATAGAGCTATCGTATCAATTGTTATATCAAACACTTTATTTATTATTGAAATCACTTTTAAAACACACTTTTTATATGCCTCCGGTGAATGCAGTGGGTCTACGTATCGAGTACCGAGTAGCTCACAAGACAGTGCAGCGCTGTGTAAGGCACGACAGGAGAAAAATAATGGACGAACTTGCGGAAAGTGATGCAATAAGAGGAGATACGAGGGAGCTGTACAGAATCGCCAAGGATATTGTTGTCCGTAAAAGCAACACCAACCATCCTGTTTTGGATATGGACGGCACACTATTGATAACAATCGAAGATCAAATGCGAAGATGGAGAGACCATTTTTGTGCCCTGCTAAATGAGGAATCAGATGAGCTGAGTACAACGATGAGCTCCCAACAGCTAGAATTGCGGCGATCTTACAGGGTAATTGACACCAGACCCCCAACAGCTGCAGAAATCAAAACTGTCTCTTAAAAGTCAACAAAGCAGCTGAACTTGATGGCATACCAGCCGAGTTCCTGAAAGCCGACACAAAGGCCTGTAAGTGTATACTGCTACCACTAATACAGGCTATATGGGAAGACGAAAAATACTGGAAGGATTGAGTTATCGTTACGATACCAAAGAAGGGAAACCTTAAGAACTGTAATAATTAGCGCTTTGTCTGTTTTCCCGAAAATAATGGCAACTATAATTCTCGAACGGACAAAGGAGAAGATCGAAAATACGCTTAAGAGGCATCAAGCGGGCTTTCGTAGTGGTCGGTCCTGTGTCGCCGATTATTCTGAGACAGACGCCTATTGAGGAGGTTAAACAATTTAATTATGTAGGCAATTTTGTATCATCCGATGGAGGAACGGATCTGGATGTTAAAAGCAGAATAAGTAAAGCCCGCAGCGCCTTTGGAATTTTGTCTACAGTACGGAACTCCAGTCAAATATCCGTATGCACCAAGTTGAGGTTCTTCGAATCCAATGTGAAATCCGTACTGCTGTATGCCTGTGAAACCTTGAAAGTTCGTGCGTTACTTAATTACCTTTAGGAACTTTTCAACGATCACATAGTATCTGATGGTTGAAGCAGATGTCTTTTCTGTGTATTTAAAGCCAAACAGCTTTTTTTTAGCAAAGATTTTAAACCACCAAGTTTTAACCAGATGAAAGTATTCCTGATGAATTTATCCTCAGTATCATTTGTCTGAATTATACGAAAGAAAAGTCTCTTAGATACAATACATTTTCTATCAGTGCGTCGAATCATTTTTGAAAGAACTGATTAACCCCTACCAGTGTGGTTCTAGGCCCGGTAAAACCGATAACCGAACAAATATTTACATTACCCAAGAATTTCAATTCGATACCTACTCACATTCTTTTTTTCGATTAGACCGCATAGGAAGCATTCAAGGAGGCGAGCTGTATAAACGATGTCATAAAATTCACGCAAGAAGTATTATTCATAATAAACACCGGTATTAATTAAAAATCGTAAAGTTTTTATTGATTCATAAAGTTTAAGGTATAGGGTTATGTTTGGAATAGCATATCAGCTAAAACGGCCTCCACGGCTTTACTGGCAGAGAAGAACTCTTTTGTCGAAATTTTCAATGACCGTTTTACATAAACTAGGCCCACCCAGTGGTCGCAATTCGACCACCATACATATAAACACAAAGCAACGCAACATGCATGGAGAACGACAAAAAAAATGAGTATGTGCTTCAGCTTCATTATGTACATAAGCACTCTACTGAGGTAAAACTTCACAACAACTGTGTTTTGTTTTGCTTTGCTTTACTTTGTTTTGGTTTGTATTGTTTTGACCCACTATAAACCATCCATTTAAAGAGGAAATAAATAAAATTGCTGCGCCATCTACCGGGTCCTTAACTATCCAGGGATCCCCTCAAACACACACAGCAAATTTCAGCAAAATCGGTCCAGGCGTTTAGAAGGAAATAAATAATATTCCTGGAACTCGATTGCAGCGCCACCTACCGGGTCCTTAACCATGCAGGGATCCCCTCAAACACACACACCAAATTTCAGCAAAATCGGTCCAGGCGTTTAGAAGGAAATAAATAAAATTCCTGGAACTCGATTGCAGCGCCACCTACAGGGTCCTTAACCATCCAGCAATCCCCTCAAACACACACACCAAATTTCAGCAAAATCGGTCCAGGCGTTTAGAAAAAAAAATAAAATTCTTGGAACTCGATTGCAGCGCCATCTACCGGGTCCTTAACCATCCACGGATCCCCTCAAACACACACACACCAAATTTCAGCAAAATCGATCCAGGCGTTTAGAAGTAAATAAATAAAATTCCTGGAACTCGATTGCAGCGCCACCTACCGAGTCCTTAACCATCCAGGGATCCCCTCAAACACACACACCAAATTTCAGCAAAATCGGTCCAGGCGTTTAGAAGGAAATAAATAAAATTCCTGGAACCCGATTGCAGCGCCACCTACCGGGTCCAATTGTGAACCTAAAGTTAACCCATCCAGGGACCGTGCAAGTCGGTACGCGTGAAAGAAGTGAAACTTCTTAAAAAGTATCGGATCGCCATATACCTACGCCAATGGAGAATGAAAGACAACAAATATAATGTGCACCCCCTGCACCGCCCTCCCTTTCCATGACCATGGTACTTGTTCATACAATACTGCTTCTCATTTCCTTTGTTTCCCTCTTCATATGAAATCCAAACAACTCCCCCAACCCAACCTTACCCTGTTACCTGGTTTGTACGTCTCTTCTCTTATGAAGATTATTAATATACCTACCCCATCATGCTATAGTGCAGCACGCACCCCATCCTGCATAGGACATACGATCACTATGTACATACAGCTGCTCCTGCTGACCATAGCACTCACTGAGAAAACAAATCAACCCTTTTCGAATGAGGTACACAGACACACCACCCCCACGTATAACGATGTGGTTTTGTTTTTGTTTGTCCTGTCGCACGATCGCAAAAAGTAGAATTTCGACTGAGCGAAGGGGAAATATTCATTTTCTTTGTTTGTTGTTGTTGTAACCAATGCAAAAATATTAATTTACCTATTTTACAAATGTTTTTTTCAAATAATTATTCTTCATAGATGTGCTATGAGTGGTAAGCTTCAATTTGGTAAAAAGAAAAATGGATTTTGTATTCTTTAAGTAGGGTAAATGACTATCACAAGAAATCGGGTCGGCTTTTAATATTATAATAGATATATACTGCTAAATTTTATTGAGAAATTGCTCATGGATTTTCTCCATTCGGGCGTGAATGGTTTTTTGCTTGTTATCATAAACTTTAAACTTAAAAAAATTAAAAAAAAAAAAATTCCAAAGAGCCTTTATTTAAAGAATAATGTCCGATAATGCCAAATAGTGACACCTTGTGGATGCATTTGTTTCTTAATAATCACTCGTCGATTTTGTGAACCCCAAGTTCAATCATTTTAAGGATTAACAAAACCATCAAGAAGAAAATGAGCGTCATCGTAATAAATTAAAATCGTGAACTCAACAATTAAAACGCATTGTTCTTTCGTGTAACTGGTTCTGTCACATTGTGTTTTTTTCTGGCATCACTTTACCGCACAAATGGGGAAAAATTTGCATCGTGCTTGAATTTTGGGACACATTTTACAGCTATAAGACATACCCAACCCAGCTTATGCAGAATGGATAAAGAACGACCAATGCTCCATTGAGGTACGAAAAAATCTCACCGTGTCCCTTTGGTTTCGAAAAGGGATTTAATCGATGGATATTTTAGGTGACCCTTGACATATGAACTTTGAATAATGGTGTTGGACTATAATATTAACTTCCCTTCATCAAAATGCATGTCTTTAAAATTCAAATGAGGTTACATTACCATATCCAGAAGTAACAACCGTAGGCGTAGATTTGTTTTTGCAAGTCGCATATGTTACGTTTAAATACATAAATTTATTAGCTGTTCCTGTTTTACTAACCGCATATTAACTCAATCAAATGGTAATTTTCCACGTTTCCAACCATTAAAAATTCGACTTCTTTTATGCAACCCTTGTACGTACAAAACAAATATTCCTGCGGATACCCTACCCACTCATGTGGGGTTTTTTTTAGCGCAAACACGCGTTGAATTTGCAAACAAAAAAGTATTTTAGCTAAAAGGATTCTAAATATGTATACGGGCTTTTTTTATGTAAAGCAGTAAAAGAAACTTTTAGGCAAAAGCTTTTAAAAATGTTGGTATTGCTTCTTTTTTTTTGTCTGTCGCCCACATACCAAGTTGGGAAACATTATTGCTAAATGCTAAAGTATATTTTACAACTACACAGATCACAATATTATGATAAGCGTTCACCCAGTTATGTTCGGATATACTTCGCTATACCTATAGAAAAGGTCGACTGCAGCTTGAAAGGCAAAATATATATGAACTGCAGCTCTATAGAAAATATTCAAGTATATTCACTGGTATTGAACACTTGTTAACCTCGCTGAAAACTACAAGACTGGACACCGAAAATTTGTATGTCCCGTAGAGGTCCCTTCCTTTATAGATACATAAATTGTTCATAACCGCACAAGCATCGTAAAATTTGTAATTCCGGACTTAAAAAAAAAACGTTTGGGTGCGAATTCAAATGGATTCAAACATAAACAATAGGAATGTTTAGCATGTAAGAGCACGTCCGACGATAGCACCACTTTTGTTTTATGACAATGATTTTAAATACCAAAATTGTCAATAAATCTGCAGTAATGAAAACGGAACTCGACAATCCGATATCATTTTTGTGCTGGGTCATAAATTCAAAATATTTTACAACTTATTCTTATTTTATTAGCGCATTGCGTTTAATATGGCTATAACCTGCAATTTTATTTTCTCGCAGTAAGTAAATAGGTGTAATTCTCTGGAGTAGAAGTAAGTACTTAGATAAGCATATATAGCTATGTGCATAATAAATATCGGTACATACATAATGTAACAGAACTGACGCCCTGTTAATCTACAACAAAAGAGTATTTCTTCAAAATGTCCTTAAATAGTGATCCCAAATGTATTTGCGAGCATGCCGCGGTATTCAGATTTAATTAAATAATTTATTATATCACTGTGGTTACGGCTAGTTCAATGTTCAATATCAGGAAATATAAATACTCTCCCACCTACTGTTCAACTGAAAGGCATTCACTTCGGGCTAAGAAAAACAGAACCGAACAAACAAGTCCCAAAAACCAGAATGTGTACCTTTAGGGTAACCAATCTTCAACGGCGGAATGTAAACGATATATACAGCGGGTCATTTGAATAGAGGGATGACCGCTTTAGGATTTGTTTTATTCACAATTTCCAGTTATTTAGTTTGGAGAGCAAACCTCAGTTACCTTTAAATAGGTTAGATACTTTATTGATTATACTTTTCGGGAAAAATGGGTAAGGTTTGGTTACGAACAGTTGCGGGTATGTATTTCGTTCAAGTGAATTTTCGTTTAATTTCCCAGTTTGCTTCAGGATTGTGGTGTTATTTTAAGGGTAGAGGAAAGTCATTAAATGTAGCAAAAATCGACGCTTTGAAAGAGGGTGGCCACAGTGTATGTTAAATAGCCAAACAAAATGAAAAATCGATTGCCCTTGAATATTTAAGAAATAAAAGTAAACATAAAAAAGGATGAAAGGACGTATGCGGGGCTAACTTATACTTTGGTGGCTCTAAAGCCGAGCCGAGACCTAAACAAACAAGCCTCTCCAGTTAGACCAGTCCTTTGCTGAAATCATCCAGTTGGGTACTCCAAGAAGGTGGAGGTCTCCCACACAAGGCGACGTCTGTCTTTATTTAATTATCCCTACGAGTTCGACTCGAAGACTCTAGGGGCCAGAGTATTCAAATTATTAAATGAATTTATGTGATATTTATTTATGAGTATGATGTGATGGTTTAGGTATAGCTCTCATTTACGATGAATTATAATATAAAACCACGACGTGCTATGGAATCCGTACCATCGTGCAGGCGTCCTCTAGGTAGACCCAGGATGAGATGGTTAGATCAACCCGTATGGGGATTGCATTTAATGATTTGGAGTCGATGGCGGATGATCGAGAGGTATGGAGGGTCCACTTGAGTAACCTACACCCGCGACCCACTAAATTATGGCGTTATCCGTCACTCCAATTTTCTAAGACGTTGTTGATGGTTTCGGGCTGTAGCTCATGGATTGCTTGGATGATATTGGCCCTAAGTGCTTAAATCGTTTGCGGATTGTTGGTATAACATCGGTCCTTCACGGTTCCCCACAAAAAAGTCCAAAGGGGTCAATTGATATCGCCAAGACGGCATAACGCGCCATCATGCATGAACCAGAGGTCGGTCGTTCAAATCCATGTCTTCGATTTCAGTAAAAGAAAAGTCGGTTAACATGGCTCTGTAACGCCCTCCGTTGACCGAAACGGTTTTCACAGCCTCATTTTCGAAAAAAAAAAAAAAAAAAAAACAAATAATAAAAGTGTTATCATAGGCTTGGCCGATGCTTTGATACCCTCCACTGCATAAAAGAATGATAAAAGTCATGCAAAATGTTTGCCATGCCATATTGGTTTGGTATAGGAGGTACCAGAACTACTTGACCGACATAGACAATTCTCAATACCAACCTGACGACGGTAAAAATAAGTTCTCTCACAAAATTTCATTCACCTAGGTTGATTCGTTTGGACGCTATCGTGTTTTCAACAGACAGACAGACAGACAGACAGACAGACGTACATGGCTAAATCGATTCAGAATGTGATCCTGATTCAGAATATATACTTTATAGGGTCTCCGGTGATTCCTTCTTGGCGTTACAAATGTAATGACAAAGTGAATATATTTTCCTGTGGATGGTATAAAAAATGGCCCAATGATGCCACCACTCCACAATCCACAACAAATTGTCACTCTCTGTGGGTGCATTGGCTTCGTATGACGACTTAAAAATTTACATGAAAACTAACAACAGGTGGAAGGGACTAACTACCTGTGAAGTATTATTATTATTATTATTTTTTTATTATTAATTAATTTATTTTCTTCATAACTTACAGCTAAAATAAAATATTATATCTGCAGAAGCTTTGGCCAAAATACGACAGTGGCCGGACCATCAAACTTCTACAGTTCGACAGGTCATTGCTGTCTAAATTGGAAGGGGCTCTATTGGGTCATAACTTCCTAAGGAACAATACAATGAAACTAAATCTCAAAGATGACGATATATATAGAGGCTGCGGACACATTTCACTCCCTCTATCACTGCCCGAGCCTCTGTCACTTGAGGAACAGAACACTTGGAAGTCATTACTTCCATGACCTACAAGAACTTTCTGATGTCTCACTTTCTGATCTTTACAGGTTTTTGAGGATGGCTGGACTTACTTACTTCTTACTTAAGGTGGCGCTACAGTCCGGGGTGGACCTGGGCCTCAACCAACAAGCGTCTCCAGCCAGCACGATCTTTGGCCAGCTGTCTCCAGTTTCGCACGCTAAGTTGGTTGAGGTCCCCTTCCACTTGCGTGCGCCACCTGAGTCGCGGTCTTCCTCTACTGCGCCGTCCCTCGGGTGTGGATTCGAAGATCTTCCGGGCCGGAGCATTCACGTCCATTCGCTCTACATGACCCAGCCACCGCAGTCGTTGGACCTTCACTCTTCTGGCTAGGTCGATGTCGCTGTACAGCCCGTACAGTTCGTCGTTGTATCTCCTCCTCCATTCACCGTCTATGCAGACGGGACCGAAAATTACTCGAAGAATTTTCCTCTCAAAGCAACCAAGAGTAAGCTCATCCGCTTTTAATAGAGTCCATACCTCTGCACCATAAAGTAGGACTGGGATGATTAAGGTCTTATAAAGGGTCACTTTAGTTGTTCGAGAGAGGGCTTTGCTACTCAATTGCTTTCTTAGCCCAAAGAAACAGCGATTGGCAAGAGTTATTCTTCGCTTAATCTCAGCGCTGATGTCATTGTCTGAGTTCATAGCGGAGCCTAGGTAGACAAAGTCCTTTACCACCTCAAAGTTATATCTGTCTATAGTGACATTCTGTCCAAGACGTCGGTGTTGGGTGTCCTTTCTTGATGACAGCATATACTTTGTCTTGCCCTCATTGACCGCCAAACCCATCTTCGCCGCCTCCGTCTCAATGCTCATGAACGCGCCATTGACATCACGCTGCGTTCTGCCGATTATGTCGATGTCGTCGGCATAGGCGAGTAGGTGGACGGACTTTTGAAAGATAGTGCCTCTGGTGTTAGCGTTTGAGTTTTGCACTATTCTTTCAAGAACGATGTTGAAGAAGTCACATGACAGCGCATCGCCTTGTCTAAATCCTTTTTTGACATCGAAGGTCTCGGTGAGTTCTTTACCGACCTTGATGGAGCAGCGTGCATTCTCCATTGTCATCCTGCACAGACGGACGAGTTTGGCAGGGATGCCAAAACTAGACATTGCTCTATATAGTTCGTCTCTATAAATGCTGTCATAGGCGGCCTTAAAATCGATGAAAAGATGGTGGGTATCGATTTGGACTTCCTGGGTTTTTTCCAAGATCTGCCGCTGTGTGAATATTTGGTCGATGGTAGACTTTCCTGGCCTGAAGCCACACTGATAGGGACCAATCAGGTTGTTGACGAAAGGCTTCAGGCGTTCACACAACACGGCAGATAGGATCTTGTAGGCGATGTTAAGAAGACTTATCCCTCTGTAGTTGGCGCAGTTCAGAGGGTCTCCTTTCTTGAGGATCGGGCAAACAATGCTGAGGTTCCATTCATCGGGCATACTTTCCTCCGACCATATTTTACAGATGAGTTGGTGCATACTCCTAACCAAGTCATCGCCTGCGGCTTTGAATAGCTCGGCGGTTAGGCCATCTGCTCCAGCGGCTTTGTTGGGCTTAAGCTTAGATATGGCTATCTTCACTTCGTACAGGTCGGGTGGACGGAATTGTTGGTCTTCATCGTCCAGGTTGAATGGTTCATTCTGCCTGACAGCGGCATTTAGTTCGTCATCGCCGTTAAACAGTCTGCAGAAGTAGTTCTTCCATATCCTCAGCATCGACTGCGATTCTACTATGATGTTCCCTTGTTCGTCCTTGCAGGCTTCGGTTCGGGCTCTGTAGCCTTGGCAGGTTCTTTTTACCCTTTGGTAAAACTTCCGAACCTCATTCCTGTTGTAGCATCTCTCTATTTCCTCGATCGCGCGCTTCTCGTGCTCTTTCTTTTTTCTCCTGAGAAGCCGGTGTTCGTCTCTTCTTTTCTGCGCGTAGAGCTCACGAGCAGCTCTGGTCCTTCTTTGCAGCGCCGCTTTGTATGCCTCTTGTTTCGCTGCATGTGCTTGCCGGCACTCGTCGTCGAACCAGGGGTTTCGTTGTGGTGGTCGTGTGAAACCAAGCACATCAGAGGCGGCGTCTCTGATAGCTTTTTGGCAATGTTGCCACTGGTCTTCAATGCTTGATGCTGGCTGCATAGAACCTCTTGAGAGATTTAGAGAGACTCGATCGGAGAAGGATCTGGTGATCTCTTGCGATTTTAGCCGTCCGACGTCAAACTTCCTCACAGTATTTACTTGTCTTGGCGGTGTTCGGGATATCCGAAGACGTACCTTGGCTACGACAAGGTAGTGGTCCGAGTCAATGTTCGCTCCTCGAAACGTTCGGACATCCATAATACTGGAGGAGTGCCTTGCGTCGATCGCAATGTGGTCAATCTGGTTGACGGTTGATTGATCGGGAGATCTCCATGTGCCTTTATGAATATCGAGATGCGGGAACCGCGTACTTGCTATGACACCATTTCGCCCCGCCGCGAAGTCGATCAGCCTAAATCCGTTATCGGAGGTGGTGTCGTGTAGGCTGTACCTTCCGACAGTACTACCAAAGATGCCCTCTTTTCCTATCTTTGCATTAAAATCACCTAGGACGATTTTAATGTCATAGTTAGGGCATTGCTCGTACGTCTTGTCTAAGAGCTCGTAGAATCTTTCTTTGGTGTCGTCGTCTTTCTCCTCCGTGGGGGCATGGGCGCATATTAAGCTAATGTTGGCGAATTTAGCCTTGATGCGGATTGTCGCGAGGCGCTCGTTCACACAGCTGAAACTTAAGACTTCTTGCCTAAGTCTGCCTCCAACGACGAAACCACATCTAAATAAGCGCTGTACCACATCCAAATAAGCGCTGTGCCAGGTTCGTCAACAGTAAAATCATCCGTATCCGAGGCTTGTTGTCGTTTCGGAACTATTGTTGTTTTCCGCAGTCGGGCAGTTACCCCGGCGTACAACCCCCAACCTGGAGGGCCAGGCCCTTTGTTGGACCCCTTGGACGAAAGGGGCCGGATTCCTCCGGTGTCAGTAACCCACTTCGGGGATGTGAGAGCTGCCGTTGGCCCATAAAGGGTTCATCCGCCACCATCTCTGTTTCAGGACCCTGACTAGTCCTGAAAAATCCTCACTGACCTCAGCTCCAAATATGTCGAAGTAGCTCAGGTAAGGTATCTGGACGGCGTTGAGTAATCGCTAGAAGAAGGGAGGCTAACCATCCCAACATCACCGGTTAACCCCCATCTAAAAGGGCATCACAAAGGGTCCACAAGGAACTAAGTGTGGCACAGCAGGATATACCCTGCTCTGTCAACCCGTTAACCTAACCTAACCTAACATTATGGAAAATATTTGGAGATGCTGGCGCGTAAGGCGTACGAAGGGCGCAGTGTGTCAAGTCACTTGCGAAACGATTTCCCTAAATAATAATTATAGTTACCATTTTTATACGGTTCAAAGTCGTGTAAAAATGTAGGATGAGTTCTAAATAACGAATGATGTACACAATCATTATTACAAAAAATGGACTCATGGAGGGCGATCAAGTAGCCTCTAATAGTCTAATATATCTAAAGATATAATGAAATCCCTAATTATTTTTTATCCAATTAAATGATTTTTAATATCCCATTATCGAAGTTGGGTCATCTGTACTGCATACAGTCATCATTTCCCCATTGCAATATTCGACTGAACTTTAACTACAGAAATCGTAGAAAAAGTTTATATCAAACTTTATTTTTAGTACGTATAAGTTCGTAAACCCGTATGTTACGTATTTTAAATTGCGACGAAGGATACGAATGCATATTTATTGCCATACCAAAGTTTGTTATTTTCTTTATACATACATATACGTAATGCCAAATTTATTCTCGGCGACTACTAGGTAACTGCTCACCGAAGAAGGTTCTAAAAGGAGTCTATAAAATACAAAACAATAACTTGAAATGTTGATAAGAACATACAGGACAGGTATAATTAAGGTGTTTTATCGCATTTCAATTTACTGTTCATTGGCGGAAATATTGTTTTGATGATAATAAAGAACAATATGGAAAGCAAATTGCGATAGCATGACTTGAATATTATGTTTCTTTTATGGATAAAAGGTTTCTTTTAAATAGCCATGTTATTTGATTGTGCTAAATGAGCGTTCGATATACATACGGCTAGGGGTATACCTGCTTAAATTTGATATGAGCTGGTAATAAAAACATATGCCAACTTCTTTGCCAATTTCTAATTATGTGTATCATTCAGTTTGAAACATTAGACATCCATCCATACTACTTTATAAAATGCAACGTCCGTCTGTTCGTGCCTCCATAACTCGAGAACCATTCGTCCGATTTTCATATTAATTTGTCTCTGATTTATAAATGTGTGGTTAAATTAGGCCGTAAGTGGGTGAGAATTGGTAGGTTGGTAGTTAAGTCAAAATAATTACATGCCTCATTCATCGTTTTTCAAAATTCGTCCTATGTGCATACTGGATAATTTCTAATCACAATACAATAAAAAATGGCACAATACAATACATCACTCGTGAATAAGACCCCGAGATACTTAAACTTCTCCACCTGTTTCAATGGGACTCCACTGATTTGCAGAGTGCATTGAACCGGCGTTCTGGAGACGACCATCACTCCAGATTTGTTCACGTTAACCTTCATGTTTTATTAGTTTTTTTTAAACTAGGTATGATGTATTTCATTTTTCTCATTTATAGACTTGATGCCCATTTAGGTTTTAGTGTAGTGGTAGAGGAATGAAAATAAAGGAGGTGGAGGTATAGGGTATCTCTGGAACTACTAGGCCGACTTTAAAAATTCGTTTACCTTTATCATGGTGACACCGTTCGGATCAGTCAGGTTACGTAAGAACTAAGTTGGTGACGGGAGAGAGATAGAGGGTTGGTATAGGGACTAACTCTGGAACTATTTGGCAGATTTAAAAATTTGTTTTCAACATTGTACCTACTGGCTACATCCTCCGGATCAGTATAGATTACATAGGGAAATGATGGGGGAAGGGTCAAAATAATTTTTCTGTGTGGGAAAGTGAGGAGTAACAACGATTATCGCTAGTTGCGATTATCGCTAGTTAGGATTACATTTTTTTTCAGTTTCAGTCTATGAATTATTGTTTGAGAGAATTACATTAAGAACAACTCGTAGACACAGTCACTTTGGTTGGACTGATATTATTTCATTTTTATATGCTCCACATTTATATATTCACTTTGCCATTACATTTGCAACGTCAAGAAGGGGTCACCGGAGAAGCCATATTACTTTATGGCTTATTCTGAATCAGGATCAAATTCTGAATCGATTTATCCATCAAACCTTCTTGAATAATATAATAACTTTAAGTTATTATATGAAATAAAGTGATTGCCTTACCACCTATCAAACTTGTCCAACCTTACCGGATATTATATATATATATTTTCATCCATATACCTCGCAAATATGACCCCAAACAAAAGCTAATTATAAACTCGCTTTGTACAACGAAAATCACTCATAGTAATATCAAACTCGAGTACAGGTTAATAAAATCATAACAGTTGGTATGTTCTTTGAAGACAACGTTGGCATGGTTATAATCAGAAGGACTTAAGGACTGTAATGAACACAATAATAAAATGCTCTACTAAACCTTACATCATTTCTGTGCACTGTAACTTTCTGATACCCTCTAAGTCCATATAATAGTACAAATCGCAGTGAGGAGTTGTTTTCATGAAGACAAATTATATCCCTCTCCACAAACAAATAGCTAGGCAACGGCGTTTGGTTTTGTTAAGACGCTTTACTGTTAAGCGATGACCACTGCAATTGGAATTTATTTCTATACTACTCCCTACCGCCTACCCCAAACCTACAGTATTTATGTCGGTGGCTTTTGAAAATAAACCAAGACGACCGACATGGAAAAGGAATCAAAGACTTAATCGCTTTAAAGTGATTCATTCACACTCGATGGAGCCTTTTGCGGATTTTTACTTTTTCTGTCATTTTGTTGGTTTGCTGACCAATTCAGAGAATACATTTCCTCCCTCTCTAGCTATTTGCAAAAATGAGTCCATAAATTTCCGGATTGTAAGTTTCTCATTTAGTTTCGTTTTTTTTTTTCTTTGCAGTTGGTTCCAGAGATTCATCTAGTAGCAGCAGTAACAGTGCCAGCAATAGTGGCAGCAGTTCTGGTGGCAGTGGTCAAACTAAGTATCCAGTATTAGTTTTTGTTCATGGCGAATCGTACGAGTGGAACAGCGGAAATCCTTATGATGGCTCAGTGCTGGCCAGCTATGGTCAGATTCTCGTTGTCACAATTAATTATCGCCTTGGCGTCCTCGGTAAGTGTGAGCTTTTACTGATATAGCTAGGTATTCTATATATCTACACAGTTCTTGGTTATTTATAGAATGGATTTTTCTGCGGGATTGGTATATGTCTATAGTGAATTAGCTTATTGGCAAAGTAAGACTGAATCTATTGAATACGATTAGCCATTTGATGCAAATAATGTGAAGGGTCTGAGTCTATAGGTATACCTACCTACACCTACCTGTGGAAGATATCTTCATATTCGGCCTTACTAATAATCAAACCATAATTCCGACTATTAGTTGGATGCCAGCTTTACCTAAAATCTATAGCTTTATTGAAATTGTACCAATAAACAATTTGATCCCCACATTTACTAGTGTGATAACTTTATTAGGATCTATTACATTTTCTGTCATTGCAGGAATCAAATTCCATAATTTAGTTTCGCTGAAACAATGCCACTGATCATTTTTATGCCGAATAAATTATTCTAAACGAATTTATACACAAATTACAATTAAATTCGCCCATTAGATTCCTCCCAAAGGCTTTAAAACGATTATTAAAAGCAAAAACCGAAACGCGAATTAGGTAATCTACAAATTGTCTGCTGTTTTGTCAAATTCATACGAAAATTAGTACTGCCGTATCATACAATTAGGATCATTTTTCAGTACTATTTACAATACGTCATTTAGGTACTTTTGTATTTATTTCGAAAATATATTAGAAGCTGTTCTAATAAAATTAATTTCAGATAATTGAATAATAATAAGAACACCGTTTTCTAATTATTCATAGGCTAATGATGCAAAACGAAATTTATTTGTACATAGTATAAAAATCACAATTACAATGTAACAAATAGAAAATCTACTGAAACATCACATGAATATTATGTGAACATATTTTCTGCCGATTTCATGGAACGTTGTTTCCAAAAAAAATCACACTGAGACTATATAAAATATCATAATTATATGAATCCAGCATGTTGACTCCATTATTGAACTTTCGGAATGAGAGCGCCTCCATTTAAAATATAAATGTATAAGCAATCACATTCTATAAAAGAGTGCAAGAAATGTTGTAGTTTTGTTGAAGTACTACCTAGACCTACCAGTTTATATTATTTTATCCCTTTGTTTGTCGACTAAGGAAAAGAGCACATGCTCAGTGGCGTAACTATACCATCTGAGGCCCATGGCAAATTCTTTGGATGGGGCCCTCCCAGTAAAAATCGTCACCTTGTAATTTAGGTAATTTAAATAAACAACCTAAGTAAGTAGTTACCCAACACTCTTAATAATATTGTGTGTGTGCATATTAGTTATAGATCTAATAAATTTTATTTTCAAGGGCATACGCACAAACTAGAGAGAATAGACCACCAGCTTCGGGCAAAAAGAGAATTCCATAGAGCCAGTTTTGAAATGAGTAGATAGCTCCGCCGCCGCCTCTTTTTCTATCTGTGAATACGTGTTGTAGCACAGAAATAACTGTAAATGTTATTAGGTGCCAGTGTATGCGTGACCAATTCGCCCTCCATTTACTTTAATATGGCATGCCACCTAACCACCTAATAACTTTTTGAAACTGGCTCTATGGATCTCTTATTTCAGTTAAGAAGTATAATCCTTTAAGGGAAGATTCCTAAAGTTCTGCCGAACAAAAAATTGTATTGCAGGTATATTTTCTATCGTATTTTCCGTTATAGCCCATCAAAGTAGGTGACCTCTAATTTGGAGGTGGTACAATTTAAAACGCTATAACTTCTAAACTATTATAGCTACAAAAATAATTTTGTACATTTTGAAAAGACAATTAGCGCATAGTACATTAGACAATAGTAGCGCATACAAATCCTAAGCACTTCGGGTAGGTACATCTGTGGAGCTACAAAAAAGTTATGGCTCCTTAAACAAATTTTCCGGATCTTGGAGATGCTCTCGCAAAGTTCGTCAAAATGGCGTTTTACCTTCCTCTGACGAGTGTTAGAACATTCAGGGTTGATGTAGATTGTAGGTACCATTTTTTTGCAATACCTACTATTTGCTTCCATTTTTAAATTTACAAATTTATGTCTATAGCCACCTTTCCAATTCTTCTAGACAAATTTTCAAACGTTTTAAGGCATTTGAAAGATCAGTGGCTTTAGACTGAAGTGCTTTAGAGCTTATAATTTTTTTGAAATATGTACTTAGGTACAACATTTTTGTAAAAATGTTAGGTTATTTCTGATGAGATTGTGGCCTCTTGGGCCGGAGCCCGTGGCATTTTGCCAGCCCTGCCGCCCTATAGTTACGCCACTGCACATGCTTACACCATGCACTATCACAGAAAAAGATCCAATTATGTCGTTATATTTTCGATTCGATTTCTGTAGTTTACTGCTATTGTATTATTTCGTGTATATTTGAATGAATTTGCGTATAACATGTATAACATGCTCAAAAACCAATAAAATAAGAAATCATGTTACAATTTGATAAAATTAATTAATTAATACATATGATCAGCACAGGCAGAGCAGATGCAGGGTATTTAAATCCACTCCTATTACAATTTTTGATACTATAATTTTGATTGTGTAGGCAACACTCCTTTTGAAAAGAGTGGATTCATTTAGCTATTGGCCGAGATAAACATGACATTACATTTAACCCTACAGTTAATAACATTCTGGCAACTAAATAGATAGATAGATAGATATATTTATTTCGTTAATAAATTACAGTTTGCTATCAATTTACATTATTCGCACAGAGATATGATTTACAAATGTATATCTTTCTACTGAAAAATTATTTATATATTTTATATGCTATAAAATTACAAAATAGCTATAACCTGAAACAACGAAAAAACCTCAATTTGAAAGAACAGAAAAGAAAAAAAAAAGAAAAAAACTAATAAGGAATAAATAAGTATATAGTTTTGTATTATATACGATTATAACAAGAATAAGCCACTCTATAGATATGACTAGAATAAGTGTGTTAAACAAAGCAAAAAAAATTAAATACATAAGATAAAATGACTAGATAAATAAGAAAAAATTAATAAATAAATAAGTAAATAAATAAATAAATAAATAAAAAAAAATAAATAAATAAATAAATAATTTAATAATTATGACGGTGTAAATAAATTATTGTACTCCCATGCTTTTGGGCGAGGGGCGTTGCTATAATTTGTTTCTACATGCTTCGTAGCGGTGCGTGTTGGCAGAGATGGAAAATCGCTCATTGATTGCAATGGGATATTGATGCTGTGGCTATTGTTGTTGTTATGGCGTGGTACAGGGCGAAGAGCTTTGGCTGCCGTTTTGTGTCTCATTTCCATATACGTACATCTGCTAGCGCATGCGCTGTCGGTAGATTTGTGATTACCATGGCAGTTCGCGTTGACATTGGGTAGTATGCAAAAAGATGAGCACGATCGCAAAGTCAGAGCTGACGCAGGCACGTAGCCAGGGGGGGGGGCTTGAGGGGCTGAAGCCCCCCCCCCGAAACGTTAAGCAAAAAATAAAAAACTGAAACTTTCTAATATAAATTCAAATCTTCCGCAACCATTCAAATGCAAATATAACTTTAAAAAATGTCATTAAAAACACGCACCAGAGAGCCGAAAAACTCGACTTATTCTAAGTCTTTGTGAAACGCAAGATTCATTGAAAGGTATGACAGTATTATTTCCTTTGTAGAGCTCTTCAAATGCATCTCAATAAGTCTTGAAGAAATAACCAGCAGAACGTGGGCGATGTCTACGAAAGCATCAACACTTTTGGCAGCGATCCAAAAAAGTTCCTAGTAAGCCTCATTGTATGCGAAAAACTATTCAATTTAACGCTACCCTTATCAGTTTTCCTACAGACCAAATCCTTAGATTTCGTTTCTGCTATCGACCGCACAAAAGAAGTTCTGAATTCTCTTAAGAACATCAGAGAAAATGCCGAAGATTTTTTCAGAGAGGCTTTTCAATCCGAATCCCAACTTGCCGAGGACTTATTTAAAGTTGAATTAAGAGCCCCAAGAACTTCATTGAAAGAAACAACGCGTTCCAATCCAGAAACCTCTTCTACTGAAGCCTATTTTGAGTGTCTATACTGATTCTTTGCATAGGAAACATCGTTAAAACAAAATCTTACGGACAGATTCATGGTTAACGAAGACGTTCTAGCATCATGTCATGTCAAAAAAAAAATCAAGACGTCTTCTGCTTTGAAAAAAATAATTTTAGTATGTTCGTTTAGGTACATACGATTTAAAAAGTAATAAGAATCAGTGAATTGGTATATACAGGGTATCCCAGTTAAGCAGTATAATCCTTTAAGGGAAGATTCCTGGGGCCAGATCGCGTAAAATAAAAACGCGACAATAGACAGAAACTGCTAGTATGGAAACGACGTCGTTCTATCGTTTTCATTTTACGTGATCTGGGACCTGAAGTTCCGCCGAACAAAAAATTGTATGGTAGGGGGGGTCTATTTTCACCATATTTCCCGTTTTATTTTTTTTATGGAATTTTTATCCTTGAGAATTTTTCTAAAAATTATGTTAAGCAACTTGAATTTGTAGTAAAAGACGTTTTTTGTCAGACAAAAATGGTCAAAAAGAGACTCGATATTTCTCTAAAATCAACTTTTTCTTTCACTGCACCCCAGAAGAAAAAATCCATGGGTGTTAGGTAAGGAGATATGCGGGTAGCCAAGTGACGCTGCTACTGTCACAAGGTGCTCCATCTTGTTGAAAGAACATCGCTCTTCTCTGAAAAAGAAGAACATCTTCAAGGAGCTTCATCATTCGTTCTCTAATAAATTCAAGAGAATTAACTGTTTGTGGAAGAACGTGCGGGCCTACTAAAGTGTTTTCAAACATTTACGCTAAACCTCCTTTGAAATAAGAACACATTTTGAAGAAGTTGTTTAAAATAATTAAATTCTTATCTTTGAAAGGATGTTGTGTGTATTAAATTGGAATTGGGGTTTGACCAATGGTGCAAATTGTGGAGGTTTGTAGCTTTATAACTTAGTTTGTGAATTGCGCTTCTTCAGTCCACAGAATGTTCTTGAGAAAGTGTCCGTACCGGTGCTAAATGGGAAGGGTGTAACCTATTACTCTGGAGAGTTCTGGGAAGTTCCAATTGCACAGCTTGTCCTCGGACCTGACTAAAGGCTTAACTTCCACAGCACGCAAAATCCCACCCTCAATTTTTGCCGCCGCTGGGTCTGAACGTCGTTTTTTTTATTTCGAAGAGCTCACCCGGTATCAACAAGGCGCTGATACGCATCAGTACCCGGCTATACATGGTGTACAGTACACCGTGTACTACGATTTGGGTATCGGCGTTGGACTCCTATCTTGCCAACAAAGCGTTTCCATGACAAAACCCGTTTACAAACACTATGTCCGCGTAATCACGTTTTGAATACGTTTTGTGGAGATCAGCTTATCAATGTTAAGCTTTTTTCATATTCGACAATTAACTGTTAACCATTGCTCATAACTACTTTAGTTTATTATTCTGACTTAATTTTTTTGACAAAAAACGGCTTTTACAACAACTTCTGTTGATCGTACGTAAAAAAGTTGCTTAACATAGCTTTTAGAAAATTTCTCAAGGATAAAATTTCATAAAAAAATAAAAATTTATTAAGTAAACATTTTGAGAAAAAAGTATTTTAAGTAAAAAAATGTAACAACAAATTTTCAAAATGTTGAGTTTAAGGAGCTATAACTCTTTTGCAGCTGCACACATGTACCTTATGACTTGTATGCGCTTCTAAATTGTCTTTTCAAAATGCACAAAACAATTTTTGTATCTCTAATAGTTTAGAAGTTATAGCGTTTTAAGTGGTAACACCTACAAATTAGAGGTCACATGCTTTGAAGGGCCATAACGGGAAATATGGTGAAAATAGACCCACCTTGGCACAAAATTGTTTGTTCTACGGAACTTCACGAATCTTCCCTTAAAGGATTATTCTGCTTAACTGGGACACCCTGTATATAGTTTTTTGTTTAAAGATTCCTCGTAAGATTTGGAAGCAAGCCCCCCCGAAACAAAATCCTGGCTACGGCCCTGAGCTGACGAGCTTGAATTCACATGAGAGATCGATTGTGCAAACCGAAACTCGGACTCAGTTTCATATGCAAAAAAAATAGTTCTTTCTCAACAGCTCTAGCTCAATGGATTAGAGATCGATCTCAAAGCTCTCTGGGTAATGTAACGACCCGTTACGAATAACAACACCACAACCTGTATTTCCCCCCCAACATGATCAACCAGTACCATGCATACCACCATCACCCGTATTAACAAACCGCACCACTCCACCACCCGCACCACCAATACCGCTGATCGCCACCACTGGATGACGTTTAACACCACCGCCACCACCAATTACCGCCACCGCCAATTACCATAAACCAGAAAACCTGCACTAGTACATACCAGCCGAATCACGTCACCCAAACAACAACATCCATGGTTAATTTCACTCGGTGCATATAATTCACACCGGCTTTTTGTTGCAAAAAGCATGAGTACCTGGGAGCAAAATGACTTCGGCAGAGCAGTTTCTTCAGTAATTGGTGCAATACATCAAGCACTGATCCTGTTCTCTAGAGACTTGCACCATTCTCTAAATTTTTGGTAGGCGGAAGTTCTGCTTGTGAGATTACTCCAATCTACCACATCCTAACCCCTAACCCGTGGACGAGTGTATTGTGAGATTACTCCAATCTACCACATCCTAATTCCTAAATCCGTGGACGAGTGTATTGTGAGATTACTCCAATCTACCACATCCTAACCCCTAACCCGTGGACGAGTGTATTGTGAGATTACTCCAATCTACCACATCCTAATTCCTAAATCCGTGGACGAGTGTATTGTGAGATTACTCCAATCTACCACATCCTAATTCCTAACCCGTGGACGAGTGTATTGTGAGATTACTCCAATCTACCACATCCTACCCTGTGGACGAGTGTATTGTGAGATTACTCCAATCTACCACATCCTGCCCAGTGGACGAGTGTATTGTGAGATTACTCCAATCTACCACATCCTAACCCGTGGACGAGTGTATTGTGAGATTACTCCAATCTACCACATCCTAACCCGTGGACGAGTGTATTGTGAGACTACTCCAATCTACCACATCCCAACCCGTAGTTAGAAACTTACGTATAAAAATTGTTAAAGATAGATTAAGTAGTTATCAGCCTGAATTGTTAAGTATCACGAAGACGATTAATAAAAAGGTGTAATTTGTACTCCAAAGTTCGTGTTTCTTTGGGGGCAACCCTGGACCCGACGAGTATACCCCGGCTGAGGTAAAAAGCACATCACAAATTGGCGCCCGAGCAGGGACTTCAAAAACGAAGTACACCCACCGACCGCACCATGGACACCGAAAACAACCTACACATCCTGAACACCTCCGACGACGAACTAGGTGTCCCACCAAAAGAAATTGATCCCTTCTCCAGCCTGGGATGGATCTACCAGATCAGCAAGGCTGAACTACTACCAATATTAGCAGCCAAAGGACTCCCCACCACCGGGACCCTCGACCAACTACGGAAATCTATGAGCGCATACATCAAAGACGCTCGAACACATCGTTCAACCCAGCGGCTGTGTGAGGAGTGGGAAATAAAACTACAGACCCGAGAAACGAAGCAGCCCGAATCCGCCGAACCCTACACCGCACCACAAGAAGACAATCAGGGAGACGCCAAGGTTACATTGCAAGTACCCACTCTGACGACGTCATTCCCACTCGTAGTCCGGACTACCGAACCACCAGCGGCACCATCCGAATGCCAGGCCTGTCAGAATGCACCGCACCAAAATACACCGCACACGTCCCGACATACGCCCAGCTACGACGCCGAGGTCATGAACACCGTTCGCAAATGGGGATTGCGATTTGACGGTACCGGCAGCGTCCTCGAATTCCTGGAAAGGTTTGAGGAACTCGCGCAATGCTATGACCTCTCACTCGAGCATATGCTCCGACCGTTGCCAGAAATATTCCGGGGAACCGCATTGGAGTGGCTACGCGTGAACCGGAACCTTTTTTTCGGATGGGAAGAATTCCGGAAGGCTTTCCTAAAACACTTCCTACCACCGAGATTCGAGCATAAACTCGAAGAAGAAGATAAAAGATAAAAGAAGTGAGTATGTCTTCTGAGAGAAAAAGTGTAAAGGGAGCATGATATTAAAAAGAAAATTGGGTTACTTTCATCAATTTTTGGTTAAATAAGAAAATTTAAATTTTGCTCGAAAAATCACAATTGGGTACCTACCAATAGACGTGTTCGTTTTGCTATCCCATATAGGCTTAAAAAAATTATCTGGGCTAGTCATTTCTACATAAAACCTTATAGCACTCATCATTGATATTTGGAAAATGTAGCTAGCTCAGAACAATAAAAAAAACACAAGAAAAAAGATTATGCGAATATGTACACAAACAAAAACAAACAAAAGATTCGCGAATAAAAACGTTTTCCAAATATGAAAAATGCACATAAAAATTTGTAAATTGTGGATATATTTTTGGCAAATGCTTTGTTTGCTTTTTTAGTCGTTTATTTAATTAATTTTGTAATATTGAATGTCATTTATGACACAATCGAGAGCATTTTGCGCTAACTTTTGAAGCAATGATAGCTTGCGAGCACAGTTTTTTCGGGGCTTAATTATCCTGGCTAACGTTTGTATGAAAATATTTTGCTAAGACTGGGATAGGATAGCAAAAAAATCACGCCTAATGTTTAGGGCGAAGAAGATTGATTGAGTGATTAAAATTATAGGTAGGTACTTTAAAAACCAATTTGGTGAAGACATAAAAGTGGGAATATGAAGTTTTAAAAAACAAAATAGTACATAGTCAATAAAACCGGAAAAGAAATATTTCAGTTAGGAAAAAGAGTTGCTAATTTTCATATACCTATAAAAATGCATATAATTTTACGCATTACGGTAATTAGCTATAATAGAAGACACATGAAAAGGAATATAATGATTTCTATTTTCAAATATCTTTTCAAATATCCAAGAAAAACCGTGTGTTTTAGAGTAGGTAGTAGTTTTACAAAACGACGAAAATCTTCACTAACTTGACTCCTTCTATTTATATAAATTTGATTTGTAACAAAATTTGGCTAAAATTTGGTCATCTTGGCAGTTTTATATGAACTTAGCAAAAGAAATACCATGCTTAACTATTTGTGAGATCGAACTCATTCGATCAATCGTTTTGTCATCTTTTTGCATATCAAAACGAGCTCCGTCTCACATCGTGCTTTCAATTTTAGATCGATCTCAGCACTTTGATATCGAGCTCACAACATGAGATCTAACTCGGTCAGTGTATTGTTTTTTGCATATAATGCTAGGTAGGTAGGTAGGTATTTTGGTGCTCTTGTGGCGGCTGCCACAGCTTCACGTAGACCATCAGTTGGGTCCATTGTGTCCAATCACGGGAACCTTCCATTTCATACCTGTTGGAGACAAAGAATATACCGCTTTTATTGAGTCACCTAGATTTGATATTAATCTCAGGCATTCACAAGCTCTTGTATCCGGATTTCTATCTTGTCCTAGGAGCAACCGAAAGGATGTGGAGTTTGTCGACCTACTGGAACCACCCCGATTTGAGTATGAATCTCAGGAGTTCTTTAAGATCAGCATTCTCCAAATCCTCTAGTTCATCGAAGAAGAAGCTGTTGAGAATCCTCTGTCTACTGTTTTTAAGGTTCGCTCTTTTGGGATTCCTGAACTGTTTCCTACCATGACAAGCCATTTGTAATTCATAGAGAATCCAGCAGTGGTCTGATAGCGACGCCCTGCTAGATACTCTCCAATTAGACCCCTTTTACACGCAGAATTTTTTCACTCATGACTCTTCTTAATTCTCTTTTGGGCACTTATGGTGCATTTATACGTTCAGTGTTTTCACTTTAGTGCCTTGATTGTCAAATTGTCTTTGTTTCCTTTTTTTCTCATTCGTCGCTCGCGGCGCAGACCGCATACAGTTCGAAAATAGAGCAAATGCAGACGTCTATCGGGACTGAGTACGGTTTGAGAATAAAGCAACGCTGAAAATAACGAAAGAGAGCGAAAGAGAATACAAGAATCGGATGGGAATTCGCGGCCCATCAGTGTTCGGCTATCCCCTGCACTTTTCATCCCCTTTACCTACACATTCTCGACACTAAAGTGAAAACACTCTGCGTGTAAAAGGGGTCTTAGCAACTTGGACGGAATTATTTTGGGATACAAAAGTTACATCTAAGACCCCTTTTATACGCAGAGTTTTTTCACTCATGACTCTTCTTAATTCTCTTTTGGGCACTTATGGTGCATTTATACGTTCAGTGTTTTCACTTTAGTGGCTTGACTGACAAATTGTCTTTTTTTCCTTTTTTTTCTCATTCGTCGCTCGCGGTGGTAGCTGCATTTTCGAAGCGCAGACCGCATACAGTTCGAAAATAGAGCAAATGCAGACGTCTATCGCGACTGAGTACGGTTTGAGAATAAAGCAACGCTGAAAATAACGAAAGAGAGCGAAAGAGAATACAAGAATCGGATGGGAATTCGCGGCCCATCAGTGTTCGGCTATCCCCTGCACTTTTCATCCCCTTTACCTACACATTCTCGACACTAAAGTGAAAACACTCTGCGTGTAAAAGGGGTCTAAGACTTCCTTTCTGCTCGCCGTAACGAAGGTGGGATCATTTCCCCGGTTACAGATGAGCAGATTGGTACTTAGAAGAAAGTCAAACAAAGCCTCACCTCTAGCGTTAATATCAGAGCTACCCCATATAGTATGATGGGCGTTAGCATCACAGCCTAAGACTAAGTTTTTCTTACCTTGTTCTGACGCCGTTACTAGCGCCTTTACCGGTTCGGGGGGTACTGGTGTGTCGCCATCGTCTGGCATGTACGCCGACGCCACCACCACCGTCAGATCGCCTGTGCTGAAATGAATTAGTATTAGTGCGTGAAGTTCTTTCTTTGCCATGATACACGATCTTACCTTTCCTTTATTTCCATCACCTGATTGTCATTAATCCATGGTTCTTGGATTAGGGCCAGGTCCAGCTGCTCCTTCTCGAGGAGAAGCTTCAAGTTGCCTGAGGCGGCCTTACTGTGGTGTAGGTTTATTTGCACTACTCTCATCACTGGTCGTAGCCGTCACCTCCACCGTCTCAGTCTCCTTTGGGTTGTCTGCAGTCCGCTTTAGGAGCTTGAGGGTCACCTCGCTCGCTGCAAATGATAGCGGCATCTGCATCTCCTTTTTCAATGTTGCAGGTGGTTCATCAAAAAGTATGATATACCCTCTTGCGCCATTCTTTGGTTCCTCCTCGGACACGATCTCCCAATCCCTCATCGGGATCTGGGGGTTCTGTGCCTGCAGAATGCTCAGGATCTCGTTTTTCTTTACCCCTATCTCGGGGATAGAGATTCTGCCCTTGGACTTTTTGGGCACTTCCTCTGTGGGTACAGCCTTAAGCAGTGCTCCCTCCCACAGTTGTGCACCGTTTAGCACCGTCTTCGCAAAATCGTTTGACACCTGGTCCTTGCAGTCGATGTAAGTGATGCCTTTGGACCATCTCATTTTCCCGTAGGCGGGAATCTGTGCACCTGTCTTTTCTCGAATGTGGGAGATAATCGCCACACCTAGCGTGTTCTCAATTATCTTGCCACATTCTACAGAGTACTGACCGCTTGGTTTCTTCGAGTCCACCACAGCTAACTGCAGCGGGTTCTTAGTCACATCGCTGTACTTCCCGCTTGGGCCGGTTCCCCGCGCGGGTGTTCTTTTGGGGCTTCCCGTGCTCTGTTCGTTCCGCTTTGCCTTCTTCGGAGCGTTGGGGGCGTCCTCTGGCGACCTCAACCTCTTCGCGGCTAGCTCGTTTTTGTGCCCCTCAGTGGCAGGTTTCCTTCGGAGTCCACTCGGGCCCGGCTTATCGTCGGTCATCCTTTGTTTCGTCCTAGCGTCCCCCTTCACTGGATGGCTGCAATGGGCTTTGGGGTCTGCCTTAGCGGCATCGTCCCTCGGCCGTTTTGCGCCGTCGGCTTTGTCTTTTGAGCCAACTCTCTTGTTCACCTTAGCAGCGGACGGTCTTATCGGCTCAGGCCTCGTAAGAGCGTCTTTTGCAATGGTGTCCCTGGCCCATTCCAGGGAGGCTCGCTCCTTCTCTGTAAGAGAGCTCTTCTCTTTAGCGACGAGGATGCCATAGATGTGCTTGGCCTTTAGGTATTCCCGTTTCCTCAACAGGCCGGGGGATACCTTCTTCTCCTTCGCTTTCTCTTTTCGGGGTCTCTCGTCCGAGGGTTCAGCCAGAAGCTTCTCCTCCTCCTCTTTAGAGATCTCCTCATCCGATGTTCCGGCTTCCAGAGCCTCTTGGATTTTTGTGAGGTCGTATGGCTCCACGGGTATTGTGTCGGCCACCGTCTCACTCTCGGTACTTATCGCACCCTCTCTCCCTTCATCCTTTTTGTTTATATTTTTTGTTTGTTCAATTTTGTTCCCACGAGTATGTCCGGAAGAACTGTCCATCCCGGCAGAGCCGACATACCGGGACAAGGCACTGAATACAACCGACCTTGCCTGGGCATCGGAGGGGACCGTTAGCGATCTGCATTTTTAACCACCTGCTGACCATGCAGCCATCGGCACGGGTGCCTCAACACCTTGGCTTAAGTGGGATTTTTGCTGGGGTTTACTCCCCGGACACCTTAACTAAAGGTGGGGTGATCTTAGTTTCGGTCTAGAGACAACTGATTTGCTACAACTCACTCAGAGGGGTGACCTTTCGACCGCCCCTCTGTTGTTTGCGCCTCCCATGTCTCGTAGACTTACTACAAGCTCTTCCGCCCCGACAAGGCGTCAACCCGTCGAAAGAGGCATATAATGCTAAGAAAGATCTTAGAAAAGTGAGTAAACAGCTTGAACTCATCTTTTTGCATACAACCCATTGTTAGGACTGGTGAAGTCGGCAGTTTTGTGATGACCAGCGCAGATTGAACCATATGTTCTTATATGGCAATTTTTCTCGCCATGGCCAAACATTTGGCAGTTCCGGCATTGTGTTAATCTATTCTTTTGGTGAAGATGAAAATTCCACTTGATTTTAGTGTGAAATATAGACCGAACGTTTTTTTTAATTCAATGGGGCATATTCATAGATCTTTGATAAGCTATTACTATGTAATAACTAAACTAAACCGGAGTTTATATAATTTATAGACAATTTAAACCCATTTCTAAACGATAAATAAGTTGTTTTTAACTCTATTAAACGTCAAAAGCAAGTAGACGAAAAAGATTTAAGAATTTTGCAATGCTTTTGCTTTTCGCACTGATGGATAATAATTATATATTGTGATGTCTCTTTTGTTTTTTTTTTTTTTTTTTTAATTATTTTAATGACATTTCTTTGATCGTCTACGACTTTTTTTAGATAACTTCGGACTAACTCATATGCAGCGGCAGGATTTTGTTCCTGCTTCCATTCTCTCGCTCTTTGAACACTTTTTTTTGCCGCTCATCTTTTTTTTTGTTTACAAAACAGCAGAACAACAACAAAATAAAAATGACAAGTCAAATTCATCGACATTTTGTTGTCAGAAAGTGTATATTGTAATAGATTTGTAGTAGATTACACGTTAGAATCGGATCTAATTAAACAGAGCTAGCAAGTTCTTTATGAATAGCAGTCGTGTTTTACCTGTGGGTTAACTTTAGAACCGAGTTTAGTTAGACTCGGGTTTATAGTATGACTATGAATATGCCCCAATGATTTTTGTATAACATGAAGAAGGACACTAACCTAACCTGCGTATCTTTGCCGATTATTACATTTCGAGTCTACAACAAAATTTGTCCTAGTTTAGGTTGGGGTTGTGAGGGAAGTGCATTTCAAGTGCCGCGCTTTCACATTTTCTTTCACACTGATGTGAATTGTGATCACTGATTCGTATCTTACAATCAGGCATTAAGCAGTCTGCAGAAGTTGTTAATCAATATCCCTATAACATCGACTGTGATGGTCGAGCTTCAGTGGTTATTGTACTGGACTACTTCTAGCGAGAGTATTACTGTCCTGGAACTGGAACACCTGCTCAAACCTGCCGTTTGGGCTCGACATAAAATCCTAGGTACCCTGAATAATCATAAAAAAATCCTCTCTGAGCTCCTCCAAATATTTCAAAGAAGATCCATATAAGGTATGTATTGTATACCTACACTATATCCGTCACAATGGCTTTTGATGAAATCGTTGATTAATTTTAGTGAATTCATCCGCCTTCTGAGGGACTCATTTTAGATTTCTGAGCCTCATTCAGTCAGTCAATTTCAACAGAGCAATATAGCGTTAATATTTCCATCTTATTCTCGCTTAACATAGCAAGTCGAGGTCGACCCCAGTTCCAACAATTGGACATCGCCAAGGTGATGCCAATCAGCACCTACTCCACCCAACCATCACCTATATAGGAGACATAGGTATGTACCTACATATAATTAAATTCATAACTGTCAAATGCGGAAGGTAGCAACTGTTCTCGCTTAAATTCGAGAGCTGCCCTTATCAATATCTGTCGGCAACTACACCATCAGAATCAGATACATTAAAGTGATTTACACTTCAGTTGACTTCTAAGTTCTAACTTTACAGTCAATTCTATGTACCTACATATGTGTGTATCTCTCTTGGAAAGACATATTGTATATGTTTCAGACATCTTCCTGTAGACGAAGGAACTAACGATTAAAACACAAAACGGCAGGCGGACCCCAACTTTGCAACTTAAATTCCTGTTCGGCGATTTGTTCGTTCGTGATGAAGCAACAATTACCATTTTGAACTGAAAACACTCAATATTCTGTCTTATAAAATATACATTATGCTAATTAGGTGACTCGTCTTTCTATCCCATTTATTATAGGCTTTCTAAATGCCAATACAGATCGATACTCAAAACTGCCAGCCAACTATGGCTTAATGGACATCATAGCTGCTCTGCATTGGCTAAAGGAGAATATTGCTGCATTCGGAGGCGATCCACAGAGCATAACATTAGCCGGACATGGTACAGGAGCTGCCTGTGTCCACTTTTTAATCTCATCAATGGCTGTTCCTGAAGGTAAGTGTATCATATACGTAGTAGTATACGAGTAGATATATTATCTACCAGCATGCGTTCTGTGTCTGCCAAATGCGAACTTTGAGGGGTATTAGATAGGTTTACTGTTGTTGGAGCCGCAACATTTTCCAATGACATACCATGGAATACATGAGCAAAGATGGGCATGTGTGTACTGTGCATGCGGGTAAATTAATGGCAACGAATTTAAGGAAACAAGATGATGGTAACTACAACGATGACTGTAATGCTAATGATAGCAATGGAGAGTATGAAGCATGAAGTCGTTACAACATCGTACATTTGAGAGGGTTGACATTTGAGATTTTGTTAGACAAAAATAAAGTTTCGGGGAAATTGAGCGAAAGCGCTAATGATGTGGTTATGCTATTAAAAAGGGTTGCGAGCACGCCTCGCTCGATGGTTTTTGTCAAAGAGATAATTATATACCTAGACCTACTGTGGATTTATAAGTTCGAGAGGTGCAACTGAATATCAGTTTAATTGGATTTTGGTTACTGTATTATAGATCCAAAAAAATTGGATTATATTTTACATTTTGTCATCATTAGGTACTATAGAAAATCACAAACAAACAAAAATCACAAACAAAAATTTAATTTTTCACAAACAATTATTATCATCATCATTATAATTATTACTAGGCTACACAATTTTTTTGTCGTACCATTATTTCCGAATTTTATGAAGTATGGACCAAATGAAAGGTGAATTTCCGTAGATGATTTTTTGTCCCAAATGAAAAGATGTGAATTCTTTTGATACCAGTACTTTTTTAATATGATGGATCTTTTCTTGAATGGCTTGGAGCTTTTAACTCCACACCCGATTCCATTTTGGAAATATCCGTACCGTATACTACATATCACTTCATGCCGCCTTAGCAGTTTGGTGGCCATGTTTCTATGCTTGTATCCCCGTAGATAACCGTTTATCGAAGAATACGCTTTTTTGAGGCGGTCTGTTATAGCGCAAGCCGCAGATCATTCCAAGTTCTGGAAGTGCATTAGTGATTAGTCCCTAAAACTTCTCTCTTTCGCTAGTATTAAATTTGCTAAGCTGCGTATTGCCACTTTGTTTATACATAATACGTGTAGGGATGTGAGATAAGGGTGGCGGTTTGAGAAAAAGCCAAGTAACTATGTGCCGTTTTGTTACCACAAATCGAATAGTGGGTTTTACAGAGATTAGGTAGTGAGTCAGAGTTCCTTTTTCGGCTGCGTCATTGCATCTGCGGCAGTATGTATTACATGGGATGCCTAAATCACACCGCATGGTCCCCAATAGTCGAGTCCCCTGTAGTGATTGCTATTATTCTGGAAATAGTTTTGTATTTGGTTTGAAGGTAGATTGTTTTTTCCGAGCCGTAGTTTGGCCTCCCCCCTTCTGGATATGTTTCAATTTCGGCTATATCCTTCATTTTAAGTTGGCCTTCGATAAGAATTCTGAGGAGCGAAATATAAACTGATTGCGCAAGTGAACAGTTGAGCGCTGAAACTTTCCTGGACAGCTCGTCAGGTTATTCGTTTCCATAAACCCAGCTATGACCTGGAACCCAATTCCGAGTAACCTTGAACCGATCAAGCAATGCCAGCTCCTTTCGAGATTCTAACACTAATTTTGAGGTTATATTGACTGAGGCTTTAGCCTTGATGGCAGCTTGACTGCCAAAGAATTACCTGCATTGGAGCTATATTTGTGTGTAGTTTGATTTGGTGGTGGGCTTCGTGAGTATCTGAAAGCCTTAAGGATTTTGAGATGTTAAGAGACTAAGAAAAAACACCTGCACGTCTTGCCAACCCAATCTTAAAGGGAATTCTACCTCTAAATGTTTTGTGAAAGCCAAATGGAGTAATGTAATGGCCAATTCACAATACAGCGAGAGGGCGAGACGAGAGCGAGTCTAGCGCGAGTTGTCAAATAATTTCCAATCAAAGGAAATGCATGCAGCAATACACAATGGCGCGAGTCTTTCGGAAAATTGGAAAAAACTCGCGCTGAACGGCGATGTTGTTTACTATTTTGACGTAGGTGAAGGTTATGTTTGTAGTTCGGTTCGTTGCGGTTTTGATTTCTTGTTTGAAATTATATTTAAAAATGAATAAATTATCGTCGTTGGAAGTTGAAAAATTAATCGAGTTTATTAAAGAAAAAGCATTTATGTATAATAAAGGCGATACATATTATAAGCACGTCCAGATGAAGGAACAAATTTGGAAAGAAACTGCAGAATATGTCGGGGCCAATGGTATGTAAAACGGTATTTTTTCATTTAATGTTATAATTATATTTTTGTGCTTATTCCAGAAAACGACTGCAGAACGGCTTGGAAATCCTTGAGAGACCAATTCGTCAAGGCAAATAAGGATATGAAAGGGAAGACGGGACAAGAGGCGACGGAAAGAAAAACTTATAAATATTATGAGCAACTTTTGTTCTTAAAAGATAGCCTTGAAACCAGGAAGTAATTAACGAATAAAAACCATTTACTAATTTACTAACACTTATATTTTAACAGAAGAACTAGTAACTACGACACTTGGATGAATGAATCGGGAGCGGCGTTAAATGACACCGTAAGCAAAGATCCTGCTATGTTATGTGACGTTAATGATCCCTTCGATGTCATGATCGCTCCTTCGACGTCAGCCAACATCCCCCATAATACCAGCAACACTCCATCTTCAAGTGGTTGTTCGTCTCCAAAAAGGCGTAAGAGCAGCTCAAAGGAAGATGACAGCCTAAATGATTTCTTAAGTGGTATACTAGCTGAAATAAAAACGTCAAATTCACATGATTGTGATAGCGACAAATTTTTTTAAGCCTTTCCGCAATGACAAAAAAGCCAAATTAACGGCAATTCAGACGCGGCAAATCCACCGCAAATTATTTAATGCTTTAGTTGAAGAACTAGATAAAATTGAAACCACAAATCAATAAAAAATACACATAATTATGAACGAATGTTTTTTATTTAAAATGCATTAAATATTGCGAAAAATTGTTGCTGTTAGATAGTGGTTGAACTCTGCTTTCATTCCTCCACTCACCGGGCACGACTTCATCGCCTACAAAATGGTCGGCGTAATTGTTGGGGCAGTAACTAGCACATTTGTTAAAAATTAAGATGTTATGGAGTAAAACCGTCGCTTTGACAATGGCATCTACGTTGGAAGGTTTCGCATGTATATGGTTTCTAAGTATTCTCCACCTTGCGGATAGAATTCCAAAAGCGTTTTCAATTGTTACTCGTGCATGAGATAATCTTTTGTTAAAATTCTCCTCAATTGGATTAGTTTTCCCTGAAAAAAAAAGTATACAAAAAAGCATATAAGTGACATGCTCAATGAATTATTAAATAATGACAAATTATTGTACGTATCCCCAAAAAAAAGTCCCATAAAAAAAGTTGTCCCTGAAGAAGTTGGAAAAAAATACCAACAAAATTTTGGTTGAAAAATTATGTTAGTTCTTTTATAGCATTAGAAAAAAACACGACAAAAAAGCGTATAACAAACATATTATGAAACATACGAAAAGCACAATCAACAAAATTTTAATATATTTAGTTTACTTACCTGGAAAAGGTCGCATGAGATTTTGCTTCAAAGGAAATGCATAATCCCCCACAAAGAAATAAGGAAATCTCTCATCCGAAAGTGGTTAAATTGAAGATTCTGGCATTCCCAAATTATTATTAAACAGATGCTTGCCAAAAGAACTTTCGGCTAAGATCCCTCCATCGCTTTGACTCCCATAAGCGCCTATGTCAACCATCGTAAATGAATATCGAGCATCACAAACAGCTAGTAAAACAATGCTATACCTTCTTTTAAAATTAAAGAACAATGAGCCGGCATTCGGTGGACAAACCCCAACAATTACCCCAACGCAGTTTGGAAGTCTCCAACGATTTTCAAAATCGTTTGCGATGTCCATCCATTCTTTTGAGTTAGGAGGCGATAAATAAATTTCATTTAACTCATCCCATAGAGCTTTACATGTTTCGTAAATTATATTTGAAAAAGTGCTCAAACCTATTTTAAAGCTAAAAGCATAAATTTGCCGGGAACCACCATGTGCAATGTACCTGCAATGAAACAAATTGTAATTTCACATTCATAAAATAATAATCTCTTACTCTGAATGCTTTTCTTTTAAACAATTTTATTTCCCGTAATCCAATTAACTATATACCGTGTTTCGCGAAACGTGCTCTGCTTTTGTTTTGCTTGTCAAATGTCAAATATAAATTTATAATAAGAGTTGCCATTAAAGTTTCTTTTGCAAACAGGGCTACTCTTTTATCGTTTTCGTAGTAGGTACTATTTCATAATATAATACTATAATTTGAGACCCACGAGATGATAGTTCAGTTGTAAAAGTTTATTTTATAGGTAGTTGTTTACACTGTAAACATTTTTGAATATATTCACGATTAAAAAGTAGTTTGATTAACAGAGCTCAGAAAACCTAAAAAATGCTTGACATTGTATTTGGGTCGGCCATTTCGCTTTGATGCTACAAAATATGGAAATATTAGCATGCTGATATTTTTATAATAATCGCCTACGGAATTTGACTCCCGGAAGTGATGAATAGTTTTTCATTGAATTAAGTAACGAATGGTTGATAAAATTTACTGAAAATATTTACAATATTAGATGGGTTTTCGCTCAACTTCTTATACAATTTTCCCCTCAACGTGATTAAGCCAAAGATATATATGATTATAAATCAAGAAAGGTATTTCCACCGAACTTAACGTGTTTTATATTGACATTTCTGTCAATTCCTGCGAAACTTTTCATTCTAAAGTTCCAGGATGAAGAACAAGTCTTTTCGGACCAATTTGCCCTTTTTCCTTGTTCTGCTTTGGGAACATATTTAACAATATGACAATATGAATATAACACTTTTTAATTACCTACATGCACTGCACACACTAAAAATATCACTAACTCATCGAAGCATGTGGAAATTCAAAAAATTTTATTTATTTTCATTTAAATTTTTTTTGCTCAATAAATAACTGAAAAAAGCTGGAGTTGAAAAGGTAGGTATGTTCCATTTGATTTTTCGACGAGAGTGTTTTAATTAAAAATAAAACACGCATAAATCACGCAATTAGCAATAATGGAAATGTATGATAAATCACGTAATTAATTACATGATTTATCTAAATCAAGTTGATTTAGCTAAATCACGTTGGTGGGAACATGTCATTAAGGTGTCAAGGATGCACAAGTTCCGACTAACAACATTTTTGCAGTTATCTGAAAACAATTCCATTACTGACTTAAAACTTGACATATAAGATTAGTAACTAGTTTTAACAACTTTCATCACCCATTTGTCAATAAATTCAAAATTTAAAAATGCCGAACTTTCCTATAATTCATATCACGTAAGCAAAATGGCCGACCAAAATACATCTCACGCATAAATCTGCATATTAGGTGTAGCGGTTTCTGACCATCAGTCGACTGCGCTTAGTATTTAACATTCCTGTTGTCTTACATTAGCTTGCTTGACGTTGTCATTGTACATGAGAACAGTAGATCTAATATAATATGTACTAGGTACACGTAATCGAATGTGCCATAAATACAAATTAATTTTCCATAAATACGACTTTATAAAAAATTATTATATTTTGTGCCTCCGAATATTAAACCGTATCAAATACTACTAAAAAAACGATAAAATTGCATCCCTGTTTGTTGCAAAAAACATAAATGGCAACAGGAGTCGTAATGGTTTCTGGTCTCATTTTGCTGTCAAAAAGCCTCGTCGACGCCTTCTACTTTTCATTGTGAATAGCCGAACGAGGTTAAAGCGAGAACGAGGCGAGAGCGATTCTCGCCTCGCTCTCGTCTAGTTATCACGCCCGCATTGTGAACGAGGCATAATCCTTAGATACTGGTACGAGTTCTTTGATAGAGAAAGTAGGATGTTGCCATGGCTGTGTACTGTGATATTTGTAGTGCGAAGGCCTAAAGGTAAAAGATGCACAAAAAATGCATGATGGTGTTGACCGTAAAGCGCCTGTGGTACCCATATCTGTGCCGTTCTCTGGACTTTCTTAAGTTTGGTTATATTATATTCTTTTGCTGAATGTTCTATTGCAGGCGTAGAAAGCTATGCATGCGTTCTTCACCCGTTGTTCGTTGTTAAGTTTCTAGTTGAGCTTGGGATCTAAGATCACTTCCAGATATATATAGAACTGGACTATAAGGGGAGCGATTGGCCTTTAGGCGAGGAAGTGTGAACTCGGGTATTTTGGTGGTGAAAAGCATTAGTTCGGTTATGCTTGGGCCTTACTATAGAGCATTTTTCATAATTTTACAAACTTTCCGGAAGGGTGTTAGTCCTATTATTGCTTTTATAGCAGTTGTGGGGGAGGTACACATACAGAAGATACCCGTAATTATCATGGAACAAGTTATATGGGCGTAGCGGATTATATCGAAGTCTAAATTACATAACTTATAAAACAGGGGTCGAATCACCGCATCCGTGAAGGAGTTATACGTTCACCGAATTAACCGATTCTACACACAAAGCATCCATTTGGACAAAGTTTGTCTCTCATTATCTCTCCTTGAACGACTATAACTATCATTGAAAATCGATTAGATTCCGTAACTAGGTCATCATTTACAAACAAAACAAAGAATATATCATACAATCATCTTCGGTCAATTAGCCATTTAAAATTCAATAGAGCACATCGCCATTGCACTCATCTGTGTCTGTCAAGTTTTGATAACTATGACCTCCATAATTCTAGAACCATAAATATTCTAATGCTTCGTAATATGTATGTCTACCTATAAACATGTCGATACAAAATGAATGAAAATATTTTTTTTTCTCTTCAGGACTACTTTTCAATCGTGCCATCCTGATGTCTGGTTCAGGACTCACACCTTGGTCGCTTGTCGAAAATCCGTCAAAGTATGCAGCAATTGTTGCGCATCATGTTAATTGTTCACCGGAACTGCCACATGCCCACCTCATGAAGTGCCTGCGGGATAAAACGCTCGATCAATTATTGTCGGTACCAATACGTGAACCCGAATTTGGATACGCATTCGGACCCAGCATCGATGGTGTGGTCATTGATGGAGGCGATAGTGTAGCATCGTCAGCAACATTGGGTAGTCGTCAGGAGAATATTGGTAATTATAATATTATTTTGATTTGAATTGGTGTCACATGGTCACGCGGGTGTTGCTGCTTAATTGCACACCCACGACACATGTACATGCAGTTAGACAGTAATTCATAATGATGATAAATTTCCAATTTAATTTATACAGTTTTAATGAGGAAAACGGCCGTTAACAAGTTGTCAAGGTAAGTGAAAGATGATAAATATATATTTGGTTGGATATAATTTATATCATGTAATTTTGAGTTATAAAAATTATATCATACCAGTGTAATTACTTTTTTGGATGATCAATTACTGCATAGAAAAGAGTACTTGACGTTAGAGGGGCTTTAATTCATCAGTATTCTTACGAAAGGTACAAAGTTAAATCTGGAGCTCCTTAACTTCTTAACAATCAACTACAGTATTAAGCTTGCGAATAGAATAAGTATGTCGGAAATTGTCGTTTAAAAGTGCATTTTGGAAATGATACACCAAGAAATGTTTTTAACTCTGTCCAAAGGACTATTTTTTAAATTTACAAAGAACATGTTTTTCGTTCTTTTGAACAGTGAAAGATGTCGCCTTCGGTGGCGGGGTTGTGCACATTGAGAGCAGAAGACTGATGCCTTTATAGTGAATACAGTTTAATATACATAGTTAAAAATGCCTAGAAAAGATAGGTAACCCAGGAATTTAAGTGACCAAGATTCTTCTCTGCAACAAATACTCATCAAAATTTTTCAAGTGAGTAATGACATTTATTGCTCGTTGACAATTCTGAAATTGTCTGTGTCTTACCTAGAGACAAGATTCATTACGATTTTCTTAATATCAGTTCAAATATTTGATTTGCATTTTCGAATGCATAATGGTCTTTTGTTTTACTTACTTAATTAATTCGGTGTTGGCAACAGTCCGGAATGGTCCAGGGCCCTTAATCTACGCCTTTTGACTTAACTCAGTTTTTGGTCAACTGCCAAAATATTTATGTCTAATCTAACGAGAATAACATCATCGTCCCCTATACATATTAGTCCAAGCTTTACCGCTATAAAGCCATACTAGGATGATGAATTTCTTATAAAGAATCGTCTTGGTTGTTCGAGAGATGGATCTAGTACTCCATTGCCTTTTCAGGCCAAAAAAACAATGATTGGTAAGAGATACCCTTCGTTAAATTTCTGCTGAGATATTGTCATCACAACTTATTAACAAAGCTATCGAATCGGCAACCATATCTTCCATACAGGAGTGCCTGTTGCCCCGAATGGGCGAAAGTTTCATGGTCACAATTTTCAGTGTTCCAAGGCATATTGACAGAATTGATAACGAGCGATGAGATGCTAACTACGCAGGTGTCAGCTCTACACGGTTCACTGGCGAGAGGGGTCCAAATTATATGGAGAAGGATAACCATAACCAACTGCGTCATATTAAGGAAGATATGGCCTATACCTTCGAAAAAAATAGAATAAATGCACTGTACCGAACCCGCCCAAATATTGTCAAAATCACGGCCACAATCACGCGGCATTACCTTACCAATTGGAGACCATACAGCCAAACTACATAATCCCACACAAGCACCAATGCCGCAGTTGCGGCAATGCATTTGGGAGAGAAACTCTCCCATTTCCTCTGTAAATGTCAAGCTCTAGCAAGAGGACCTTACCATCTCGGGTAGAGTGATACAATATCTTATTTGTTTTCTCAACTCCACAGCTTGAATGTAGGTATAGGTACCGACGAATGTGTATCATATCCTTAGCACTCATCACAAGCTTTATATTCACGGCTTTATATTCAATGTCAGAATTTTACGCCTGACTGACATACCACATACCAATAATTAAATTTCCATCGTTGCAAGTCACCGGGAAAACCGAAAATTCAATCCTATCTGATCCACGCTCAATTGCAAACCATTTTAATTATATATTTTTTTTTTCAATGTCTCAGAAACTTTGGAACCTTTTGAGTCTCCTTCCAGTAGTTGCAAATGTAATATTGCTTCGGGTTTAGCCGAAGAAGTAATGGAGAGTAATAGCTTCCGTTTTCACCTCAGTGTCAGTAGCGGTAAGTTTCCCAAGTCTCTAAAAAAGGCAGAAGTTGTTCCGTTATTTAAAGGGGGTATCGCAAATGTATAACGGCCGATTTCTTCACATTAGTACTAGTACCCGGTCTAGCTAGATCTGGTACTAGCTCTGATACTCGGTATCTACCAACGAAAAGTTAGTACTTGTGTATTTCTTCACATTGCTAGTACCGGAGCTAAATTTATCAACCGTACTAACGGCTAATACGTTTAAAACTGGTCTAGTACCAATTTTAGGCTATGAAATGTCACATTTAATTGTTTTTTGACATTTTTATTGTTCATTGGGATTCAAACATTTTGCGGGATATTTGCATACGCCGATTTTGCCGAAAATCAGATTTATTCGCAGTGTATGGAGACGCCAAACAGCGTGAGTTCGAGTACTCAGATTCGCCGATTAAAATATGTCTTTCAAACTCGCCGGCCTCAAATCGCGCGCGTAGATTCGAGTGACGGAACATTTTTTAATCGTGTATAGATCCAGCCCATCGTCGATTGCACCCATTATCCGTGGAAGATAAATATCCGAGACAATTCAGCCGTTCGGATTCGCCATAGAATTAAAGGTCCCTTCTATTCGCCTGAAACAAATCAAATGGGTTGCGAAAAGCTAGGTCTAGGTTTTGCTGCACCAACTATTTATTTACATATTTACCAGATAAGAACCGTTCAATTCCCAAATGAGCGTAGCCGATGGAATTCTCTTGTAAAAGAGTAAATTTTGGGAGCTTCAGCTGAACATATTTGGATATTTCGAATACTGGGAAAGTGCATTGAGCGGGTTTAATGATATGGTGGCAGCTATGTTCCATTGTCATTTTTACTAAAGTCAATTATCCTAAAAATCATTCCATACCTACATGGTATCCAAGTAGCTATGCTGCCAAAAAAGTCTTCCTCTTTATGGGCGGGAAATCATCAATGATGATTGAAACCTCAGCTGTAATATGATTTGTTGAAGAGCTTTTATGGAAACAAGTCTTTGGTAATAGGTACAAGCTTTAATGCGGGATTGTCGAAGGATGCTCACTCATGTGTCGAAAGCCTAATACCAAATGTCTACGACTGGCGCTAATGACAGACAGACAAGCAGACAGACAGACAGACGGACATGGCTAAATCGAATCAGAATTTTATCCTGATTCCTAATACTTACATATACTTTATGGGGTCTTCGGTGTTTCATTGGAGTTACAAAAATGTATTGCCAAAGTGAATATACCTTCCTGAGGAGGGTATACAAAATAATGAAATTAATTGAAACGAAAACGTACGACGTATTTACTTTTTTCATAGGCAAAATAGGCAAAAGCTGAAGTAATGAAATCAACCTAATTCAGGTACTAACGCCGTTAGACTGCCGATTTTGAGGGTCCGGCTAATACCGAGTACTAACTAATACTCGATACCAAATTCAGCTTAGTACTTCGTGAAGAAATGACTTGATACTTATTTGAGTATCAACTTTTGGTCTAATACCGGTACTAGCGCTAGTACTCTGTCAAAAAATCGGCCGTAAGCAATACAGACTGAAAAAAACATTTTTGAAAAATTAATGAAATCTAAGGATGAGAGTATCTAAACCGAAATAATTTTTTTCGGAAGACCAATATGGTTTTAGGCCAGTTAGATCCACGTAAGATGCTATTTTTAAAGTCTATTGCGATCTGTTTAATGGTGTTAACAAAAGTCAATCAACTATGGCTCTTTTCATTGACATGACAAAAGCATTTGACATGGCAGATCTGCAAATATTACTGGAAAAGCTATATAAGGATGGCTTTAGAGGTATGATACATGAATGGTTAAGGTCATATTTGTTAGAAAGCGAACAAAGAGTTTTCGTAAATGGGTCTTACAGTGTATCACTCAATCTTAAAAATGGCTTATCACAAGGGTCAGTGCTAGGACTCATAATGTTCCTTATCTACATTAACTCTCTTTTCATTCAAAGCTTTTATGGCAATCGTAGTGCATTTGCAGATGGCATTGCTTTCATGTACATTGACCTTTCGCTCCATGAATGCGTCTCAAAAGTTAGCTCAGATCTACACTTACTCCGGGTCTGGTTTAATCCCCACAAGCTTATTATCAGTCAAAAAACAAAAATAATGAATTTCAAACTATCACAAGATGTTTTAGAAAATTTTGAGTTCATTTTTCCCTCAAGCGCTTTCCAGAAGTTTTGCCACTACGTACCTGTGGGAGGTACAACTTAAACGGTAATCGACACTGTTCAACTAGTTGTTTCAAAATTGAATCAGTTGATTCCTACAAATATTTTCGCGAAAAAGGAGTTTTCGACTCGGTGTGAATAGGGTATTAGCTAGGATCAAGAATAATATTTTCAATCAAAAAAAATTTAGAAATCCGACAAACGGAGGATTTATCTTCCCAATTTTTCAAAATTAATACAAAAAAAAATTTGCCTAATCAAACGATTAGGTGCAATCCAATCCGGGGTGACAAAAGTCATTCCCGTCTGCAGTTTTTTTAGATGGGTTTAAGGTCCATCACTGTAGCAGAAGCATCCCCCGCGTAATAGCTCTACAATGCCTTTTGATGTTTTTTTCTTCACCTCAAAAAAAAAAAAATTTAAAGAAATCTCAACAAATGAAGCACACCCCCTTCCCCCTTCTCCTTAACTAAAGTGGCTCAAACTTATGTGAAATGGCTCACCTCCAAAAATTCTGCGGAACAACGCTGCTCCCCCTATCTATACGATCAAAGCAAAACTTTCATTCATTCTTTAAATCACTTAAAGTCTGGCTTTTTACTGTGAACCCTTCTAACCTGGAGATACTTATGAAGTTACAATTTAATAGAACAAAAAAAAAAGCAAAAAAGATTCTTTTCGTACTTTTAATTTTTCTCGATATCTTTTCTTAATACATATAAGACCATGGTACCCTACGTCAGTTATTCTTTTGTATATGAACCGTTTTTTTTGTTAGCTATCATTCAACAAGTTAAGAAAGATAATGAATTTATTATAATCACTTTATATTCTTAAGCTGAATTCCTATTGTAATCTAGTTTATAGTGATAAAGAATAAAAAAAAAATATTTGCTTATTGTAACTTATAATCGCAAAATTGTCAGTAATAAGATAGACGGACTGAAGCTATCAGTTTTCCTTTTCATTCTAGAGAATATTCTTAAGGTCTTTGCTTCTCACAAAGAAGTCAAGTCCCTCGGTGGCTTTGGGTTTCTACTAATTCCACTCGTATGTATGATGCCGATCAGGTTGCTGCTGCCTTCCCATATACTGAAGGACGAAACTACAAGTGAATTGAAAGCGGTTAAGAAATGTCCAACAACTGTTCTGGACGTATTGGTTAGAGTTAGATGTGCGTGTGATAAGGATGTATTTCCAATAAGTAATTGATTTCCAGTTATCCTTGCCATTGCTACGAGTAACACATGCAGCTGATTGTCATTGCCATAAAACGTATTTCGGAATATGACCCGAGCCCCATAGCCATACACCAATTGACGTCGAAAATTTGATCATTTACAACCCCTTTCTCATGCCAACAGCATTATAAGGGTCAAGGCCTATCTGTCAGAAAGAAGTATTTATTATTAAATGCGAACAATTTATTTCATATTTGAGTGACCTGCTTCTGCTTGTCACCCGTAAACTTAGGCGTTAACAAAAGACCTTTCAATTATAAAATGCTAATTTCTAAAACTTCACTGCGTGTGTAGTACATAAATATTAAACATTAAAGCGATGATGGGGTATATATGCTGATAGCGAACATGTTCTGCCACTCATTAACAATTACTCAGCATAAACTGTATATAATTTCAAATTAGTCGATGACATAAACAGAGCATAACTCCTATAGTCCTATATGAGCATGAGTCATTAAAAATTAAAACCCAACCGCACACAGCCTATTCCCATTAAGATGTGGCTGTAAAAACGCAAAATATAATATAGGCAGGCACCTATAGCTACACCTACAACACAAAATCATTCTTATGTTTCTAATGTAAACATTATTCAATTTATTCAGTAGTCACATTTTGCTTTTCAGAAGGTACAGGCAATGGGCGATTTCCTTTCATACCAGAGACTTGGCAAATCATAGAAGGAAGGACTTTACTTCATTCGTCAAACTCTGACATCCGGTCCCAGTTGGACCATTTTAATGGTTTATTGCTAAAATATTCCGCATTCACCAGTTCCTACGCCAACATACATCATACCATCCATTCGTTGTCTGCAAATAATTAATGAAGTCAATTCGTAACAAGGATGTTAGGACTTGTTTCTATTTCGCTTAAAGATCTTTACAAAAGGTTCAGTTTCCTTAAATATTAATAGAATATTCATAACGGAATGCTATATTTTATTTCTTAAAATTGAATGTTCTTTATGGGATTGTGATTTATTTCTTATTTCCTACGAAGTATACGTATATAATATAATATTGAATGCTTCAAGGGTTTTTAGTGAACCAAGAAGTTATAGCTATCAAAGAAATATGATTGGATGTCGATAACGTCTTTGATGAAAATTGGTTTGTAAGTTGTTCCACGTTCTTCTGATGATTATGTTATTAGCTTGCTCCTTGGTTCAAATGACTGTCTAATTTATTTATGGAATTATGCAAAGAATAGGACGAGACGGATTTTAGCACATTAGTAGTAGAGTAGTACATAAATCCAAAAGCTACGTTTGTCAATGATAGCAATGCATGTCGTCGGAGATAAACTCAGTAATATAAAATACTCTTGTGTAATTTTATTGACTTTAACCAAAAGGATTTCAATTTAATTTCGAATATTTTGGAAATTGGCAATTATCGTGTTTGAACGTTATCTGAAAATAGTAAGAACGTTAAATGGATTTTGCTTATAAGTAGCTAGCGTTACAAGTATAGAACACTAGGACTAGCTTCTCACAAACATTTTTGTTTGTGTGCGTTCATTTTTTTTAACAAATCAAAGGGATCTACTATATTCTAGCCAAGAGTTGACGCAGTGAAAACAATCTTAAGCTCTGCTCAAACCAACGCGAAAATGCAAAAGCAGGAGCGAATTACGCGCGGGAAACGGTGTGAAATACCACCATCACCATGTATTTATTTCCCGCTCCCGCGTTAGTTTGAGTAGACCTTTAAACTAAAATCGTTGTGTGAATTTGAGTGGCCTTTATACTCAAAATGCATTTCGCCCCGATGTGGTGGGTGGGCTAACAGTATACAACTATACCACATCAGATCTAGACACAATGTTTGCTCGAACCTGAACTGTGCCACTGTATCATTGTATTTTGCTTAAGTGTCTGGTATTACTAAATCGATGAATTAAGCAATGCGAAGTGAACGTCTTAAAGTTCGCATCGTGTGATATGTTAGCAAGTGAAATAGGTTAGTAACGAAAAACATAAAATAAAGAGGACCAAGAACTGAGCTTTGTGAAACTCCTGCTAATATCTCAATGAATTCGTAGAAAATATTATATCCAGTAAAATACTGCTTGGGCGCAGTGGTTCAGTATAACAAACGCTTACATCTAAAGCTATTCGTAAATCATCAGTGACCTTGAGCTGGGCGGTTGTACAACTACTCATGCATTTTTTCTGCAACCGAACTGATATCTGGACCCCAATTCTCAAATTCCGCATAACGCAACTCGTATACGAGCAAATCCGCCTGAAATTTTTGCATACGAAAAAAATTGGTATTCTCAAAGTTTTTTCCACCTCTGCGAAAATTGTATTCACCTCTCGCATGAGGTAGAATTTTACGTCGAAATGTACTACCTACTTTTTGTGCAACGAAAAAAAAATTCAATTCAAATTGGGTAAGAAATATTGTGGATGTGGGTTTTGATATGCGATTAACAAAAACGAAAAAAAAAAAACATTTTCCGATTGTGTGTGATTGGTTCTAATTTGAGTAAATAATTAATTGTGTTTTTACAATGGCTACATTGGGCGAAATGAGATTAGCATTTGTTCAGTTGGCAATGGAGCAGTTGGAGCAACTTCAAATAGACCGAGATATCCGAGAACCCAAAGACTATTTTGAACTTTTCGACACAAAATGTATGAAATTATTTCGATTAAACAAGCGCTTGGCACAGGAATTCATCGATTTCTTGGCTACTCATATACCTATGATTGGCCAATTTAGACCAAACGCTTTATGTAACTGCTGAAGAACCTTCTTCTTTTGTTTTCCTTCCATTTTAATTATTTCTGCTTTTTCACAATAAATTATTTCACACAGAAATTTAAAAATCAAATTGTCAAACTCACAATTCCGTATGCGAGAAGCAAATCCGCCTAGAAAAAGCAGACGAGTAACATTCGAAGAGAAATTCTCGTATGCGGAATTTGAGAATTGCAAATTTCAGTCTTTCGCATGAAATTGGATATTTTGACATATAAACGTATGCGAGAATTTTTGAGAATTGACCCCCTGATATTAATATCAACTGATCTGTACTCAGCCATATAGAGTTTCCTGGTTTCCTCACACCTTGCTTTTTAGTATCAGACAATTGCTAATATTCATGAAGCCGGGAACGTGAAAGTCCTAAATATTTTATTAGTTAAGACTTGAGTCATAACTGGAAGTACGAAAGGAAATTACATATTGGTTGCCGGTAAATTCTTTAAAAGTCTTGCTAGAAACTATATGACTTTAGGCTTAACATTTACATTGATATTCAAATGAATACCTACACAAAATGCAAATGATTGGTTAGAAATGGAAAATAAGGCAGTCAAAACATTTGCGACAAACTCTCTTATCATTTCGCAAAGAATAGTCTGGAGTACATAAAATATGTGATTTATAATTATAACGATCTGACTGCAATTTTTGTACTTACCTACAAGAGAAAGCATTAAATGCTAAATTCTTTTTTATAAATCATTTAATTTTTCTTAATGATATTATATTTATTACTTAAACATTCAAAATATTCATGCTTTATATAAACTCTTACAGGTATGACCTTATGGCCGGAGTAACTCGTGCCGAAGCCTTTTTCTCCTTCAACACGGGAGATGTTCAATACGGCATTGAAGCTGATCGACGTTCAAAGATTCTTAAAGCGTATGTTCGAAACACCTACATGTATCATTTAAATGAAATATTTGCGACTATTGTGAATGAGTACACCGATTGGGAACGGCCAGTACAGCATCCAATTAACATCAGGTGAGTGAAGACTGTGTGATAAATAAACCGCGCAAACAGCATTATTATTGCTTCAATTTTCATTAAAAGTTTTATTTGGTTTGGTCCTTACAGAAACAACAAAATATTATTTACATTCCAAGTTGTGTCGAAAGAAAGTTTGAAAAACACACTGAATTGGGGGAGACGGATTTGACAAAAATTATCATATTGAATTGATAAGTTTTTGATATAATTTCGTTGTTTCGCTCCTCAAAGCTGTATAAAACTTTTCGTTTGACTTTTATGTAGACTAGCAAGTGCCTATGCATTCAAATTATGAGTATTTATTGCTTTTCTTTGCAAAGTAGATATCCAGGGATGGAGGTAATAAACAAATTTAAAGTTGATAAACATTTCTCTGTTTTGCCTGCTTTTGTTATCTTACAAAATGCCTACCTAATTGTATAGAGTGTTTTCTGTCTAGTAGATAAACTAATTCAATGGATAAACCTGGCAAATAACTTTTAGGGTAGCGGTAGGTACGTACGGAAGAGCGAACAAATAGGCGAGAGAATATAGATTCGATTTTTTTTGAAAGAACATAGATTGGATTTTTGTGGATGAGGATTTTTTTATATGTTGGGCAAATTAATTGGAATTCATTCACGATCAATGGTTACATGCTTATACAAAGGTTTTGATTTGTTCAGATAAAAAAAAAAGATTGTCAACAATATGTTCCCTAATAGTTTAATTCATTTCATTGGACAACATTACAGCAGCAATCTAATATCATTTTCTCTTTTCACTGCAGTAACAGTATTGTCAAGCGACAGAAATAAATAAATTTACCAATTGGAATTACGAAAAGCATTGATATAAAGTAAATTCGTAGGTAGAGGGTAGGTGGTGTCCCTTTTTAATGTGCTAAATAGGGGTCGAATTACCGTGAAATATTCGCGAGCAAGCAATACGCCATAAAATAGTATGAACTAGGATAATCCTGCGGCCAAAATTTCACAGTACTCTAGGGAACAGTAAATGGGACACACCTTACCTTGCCCTTATTACTAACGTAATACACATTTTATGTTATGTTACTTCTTTTTTATACCCTCCACAGGAAGGTATATAATTCACTTTGTCATTACATTTGTAACGTCAAGAAGGATTCACCGGGGACCCTATAAAGTATATATATATCAGGATCACATTCTGAATCGATTTAGCCATGGCCGTCTGTTGAAAACACAATAGCGTCCAAACGAATCGACCTAGGCGAATGCAATTTTGTGAGAGGACTTCTTGTTTCCGTCGTCGTCAGGTTGGTTTTGAAAATGGGCTATGTAGGTCAAGTAGTTCTGGTACCTCCCATAAAAAACCACTATTAGACCCATGTGTCTCTCTGTCTGTTGAAATTACGATAGCGTCCAAACGAATCGACTTAGGCGAATGAAATTTTGTGAGAGGGCCTTTTTTTTACCGTCGGTCGTAAGGTTGTTATTGAAAATTGTCTATGTCGATCAAGAAGTTCCAATATTAAACACATGCGTGTACCTGTACATGTACAGTACATAGATACTAACTCGCACTTTTATGCAGTGGAGGGTATCAAAGCATCGGATGATAACACTTTTACTTGTTTTCTTTTTTTTTCCCGAGGCAGGTGGAAATCTTCTAAAAGACACAATGATGACAGTCAGCGCGTGCTCATAGTAGTGTGACATTTTGACGCACTAAAACCACCTCTCACAAATATGTTTCGTACTGCAACTAAGTTATGACTTATCAAGCAATTTTTTATCACGAAGTTATACACGTTTGGCAGGCAATATTCTGGCGATAGTTCCTGCTCGTTCCGCAATTTTAACGCGGTTATGATAATTATCGGGCTATGTCGGAAGGTTTAGTTCGTTGAAGGCGCTGCAATAAATTTCTTTCATCGAGCATTTCAAAAGACCGAGTTATTAACGTGTCCTAATAGTCGATTTCTATGCTTTCGAAGGCAATTTCTTGTATCGTCTTTAACCGTGGGAATTCCGATGTCTCTGCATTTCTAATATACCACCGTGCATTGACAAATGATCTTAACACTTCATTTTGAAAAGTTTGTACAATATTCAGATTTGTGTCACTGTACCAACCCCATAATTGTATACCATACGTCCATACAGGCTTAAGCACTTGCTTATAAAATTAAAGCTTGTTATCGAGTTTAAACTTGGAATATTTTCCGAGTAACCAATAAAGTTCTCTATATTTATTTTTAAGTTCTTCGCATTCCTTTTTTACATGCATGCGGTTTCCATTTCAACTTTTTGTCGAGAGTCATTCCGAGGTATTTGGCCTCATTTGAAAACGGAACTTGGACCGTGTTTATAAAAACAGGCAAATAATTTCAACGTGAACCGATTTCGGCTCGTTAATCCGACCGTACGGATGAAGCAGACCTCCCTATAAGCCATAATTTGAAAGGTGCCTATATGTAAAATGACATTTATTTATTTTGATAGAAGAGAAGTGAAAAATAATTATTATAACGTGGTACAAAAGAGTGGATGTGTTTTTTATTTCAAGTTTCAAGAAACACCTTGTAATATTTTGTTTGTTTCTTTTTAGTTGTACCAACTGCTATAGTAAAGCAGTGACATTGGCAAAAGTGGCTACGGGAGTATCTCCTATTTGCGGTTCATCACGCGTAAATAATAGGTACACGAGTGGCCCAAGGACGATTCTTTTGTTCTAATCTTACGATTACGTCTTCTCTATAGGCCTTTAGTTTCGTACGAAAAGGCCAGGTTTCCTTCTACGTAATTTAAATTTAGACGTTACTACTGAATTATATTCACTGTCCCTGAATTGAGAAATGTTTTCGTTCAAAGGCTTTCCTGCAATCATACGAACTGTAATAGTACTATACCAAATAAGATCAGAAATATGCAACGTATGCTTCCTTTGTTTATACCCATCACAGGGAGGTACCTATATTCACTTTACCATTACATTTGTAACGCCAAGATGGAGTCACCGTAGATCGCATAAAATATAGTACATTTTCTGTATCCCACTTTCAGTCGCAAGAGCTCGACAACATCGATATATACTAGCTCATGGCGAGCGTTCATCAATTGAGCGCCGCGAACATACATGCAAAGATTCTTTAATTATATGCGAAACATTGATATACAAAAGTAGGTACATGCATAAGTAGGTACACCCAACCTGAAAATGACCTGAAAGTGCCAGAAGACCGTAATGGCCTTCTGACGCATTTTCAAAGCGAAGTAGGGCCATATTGTGCTCGAATGTGGCATTACGTCGCTTTCCGAAAGCATCATAGGGCCATATTTCGAAATACATATGGCCTTATGTCACGGCACCAGTTGACACCACTCGATTATTTTCGCTGAAGCTACGTCAAGTCCTTAGTCTACGCTTACCAATTTTGGACGAGGTCGATGCCAACTTTCGAGACGCTAATGCACGGTCCAGCTAAAGTCATCAAAAAGTGGACTGACCGCTAATTTGGCATGTTGTTTTTTTAAAGAAATCCACTATAATGGATCAGCATTTTGATGACTAATTTCCTACATGAGCTACGGTGAGCCTATAGTCATGGGATCAACGTTCTTATAAAAATAAGGATAATGTAATCTATCGGCTCCCGAAAATTACGCCAGAGGAAATTACGCCAGATTTTTTTTTGGAAAAAATGCCTGAAAATTTTCTGTAAAAAGTCTGGCCTTTTTTCCTAGGAAGAAAAGAAAGAATTTTCTGGATATCTTTCCGAAATTTCAGGTCTTTTTTCCAAAAAGCTGTTTTCAGAGAGAAAAAGTTTGGAAAAAATGCCAGAAACAATATTTTCTGGAAGAAAGAAAATGGGTGCAGTTCTGAACTTTACACAGAAAAAAACTCGCACCCAGTCCAAATCCTACAGTGACCCCAAGCGGGGGGGGTTGCAGGAGGGCAGCATGGCCCCCATACATATCCCAGTATTTATATAATATATCATATCCACAATGCATAAACAGTAGAATATGTTTGGGGGCATGCTGCCCCCCCTGTAACCCCCCTGCTTGGGGTCACTGTAGGATTTGAGGTGGGTGCAAGGTTTTTTGTATGTAATCTTCGATAATTTTCAAATAAATAACATTTTCTGATCTTTTTTCCAAACATAGTTTGGAAATTAGGCCGGAATACGAGTTGTCTATTTTTATTATTTGGCTTAATTTCCACTTTACTTTCTGGCTCCTTTTCCACACCTGTCTGACCTAATTTCCAACGTTTCTGGCGTATTTTCCAAATAATGTTCTGGTGCTTTATCCAATTTTGACTAAATAAAAATTTTCGGGCGTTTTTTCCAAAAAACAATTCTTGCGTAATTTTCGGGAGCCAATTCTATCACTGTAGAAGTAGATTTAGATTTCCATTAACATTGCTTATTAAAAATTTCTTCTTCAGTAACATAGTTGATGATACTGCGCTTTATTTTATTAATGTAATTTAAGTGGCTACAGCTTTCCGAGAATTAATTTATCGGACTTAGTTTATTTTCATTAGGCAACTAAGTACAAACTTTGCATGGTTAGTTCGCTCTCAAATGTCATATGACTTGCCTTTGTGTCTGATGAAGGGTTTTAACCGAGATCGATCAAGGTCGCAAAAATAAGTGGGTTCGTCTGAGCATGTTTTCATCAACTGACTCTATGATTTACCATCTGAACCTTACCATGTGCCATGAGAAGAAATAAAACATCTAATTACCCCAGCCTTTTATTGCTTTGAAAGCAATTTAAAATTCCATTGAAATGCTAATGGCCTGCAGTGAGTCCAAAACAACGCGTGGACCTCCTCCATCATAATTTTATTTCCTTTTTTCATATCTCATAAATATCCACCAGATACGCGCTCGGTTAAATAACACCGCCAACAGCTTAGCTAAAAAGGGTTTCCTTGAGATGGTTTTACTCGAATTTTCAGTGCTTCATTCAGAACACGTTCTATATGTCGGGTTTATATCTGCATATATATTTATATTAACTTGAGTACGTCCCAAAATTCTCAGTCCCTACACTCTCGTCAAATGAATGCCGATTCATTAAATAGTTACGGTGGCGTATACGCATTATAATAAACGAAAAATGAAAAAAAAAACTTGTTATCATCGCATTTCCATGAAAGGAAGTGGCAAGCGGAAAATGTTTTAAAGTTTTCCTTTTATGCCTTCTCTGAATTCGTCCCATCTGTTTCTATGGTCCTTTGGCTGACGCTAACACGTTCACACACATCAGCAAAATAAATTGATTTCGGTAAAATTGAATTTTTAATGTGTGCTAGACCAGGTTATGCCAGGTTTGTTGTCATTCCTCCTACGTACTTGTTTTGGATGATTTTCCTCACTTTGCGGCGCTGATTCTGTTCTTTCAACATTTCAGTATACAAAAAAGCTCAGCATATCCTATTTGAAATCAAAATGGAGAGAAAAAACAGTTTTTTCCTTTCTTTGGCATATGGCCTGGAGGAGGTTTTATTAATGAGAGCGCATAGATTTGAAACTCACCCTGGCGAATAATTGACAGTGGAAGCTGTTGATATTTTTATTTGTTTTTGTTGCTGCTCACCCCATGAACGGAGCAACGTCATGAGCAGAACAGAAATATCAGCAACGCAAAATGACATAAAATGGAATATCTACATGTAGATACTGATACATGTGTGTTTGTATACGATGAATCTACAATTTATTTTTGGAATACGTGAAGTATAAAGTATTCATCACAAAAAACATTTGTGGCACTACGATATTTCATGTATAATGCACAGGATTTTCATCATATTATACAACATGACACATGAATTTAATTGTAAAATTCCCTGTGTTTGTTTAAATTGAGCTTTACCTAAGGTGTTAGAATTTGCACTGCCAGTTTTCCAGTCGAACAGAAAGTCCAGCTGTGGATTTTTTTCAAAGTTCATTTTTGGAATTGTCAGCATTTTTGTATTTGTGGTAGACTTGTTTCCATTTTTAATTAAAAATCGGAATCCAAATCACAAAACAGCATTTGCTTTTGACGCACATAATGTATGCGCCCTGCATAGGCAAAGTTAAATGAATATTATAATTGTAGACCTTAGACGTTAGGTACGATTTTCCTATTCGGGAGAATCGAAAAAATTCACGATTTTTTTGCTTATATTCGTACACTGCCGCTCAACAGAATAGGTTCAACATTTAAAAAAAAAGTAAAATGACGGTATCTCTTTAACCAACTTTCCGATTTTAATGAAATAATTTTTTTTATATACAATAATCAATTGTTAATGAAACACGAAAGTTTGCGGTTTCTAACAGACCTACATATATATTTATTATTATTTTTGGAAAAACTTATCAAAAAATTATTGATTTATTTTGGCTCATCAGAATAGGTTTAAGGGCAATGACTTTATTTTGTGATCTACAACGGTTATCTAATGACGTCAATTCTTTTTCTTTTTTAAATTGAAAGTAATTATTGCCGTTTATTTTCTAAAACTAGTCACGGAAAGCAATTGAACGACTTTGAAAAAGGCCAAATAAATGGATACTTCGAATTTGGTTTAAAGCAGCGTCAAATCGCTTAGAAGATTGGCCGAAGTCAAAATGTAGTTGGTAACTTTATTCGGGATGAATTAAGCTATAATAACAATATGACAGGAGGGACTCAATATGCGACAACACCAGCAGCCAGAAGACTTATCATCAGAGCTGCTTCAAAGTTCCAACGTTCTGCTGCTAGAATCAGGGAAGAATGCGGTGCTAATGCAAGTCTGGCATCTGGAAAAGGCATTATTCGGAGTGCCAAGCATTTGAAGAGACTGAAAGTAAAAAAAAGAACACAACTCAATGATGTGCGCAAAGCTGCACGACTTCAGTTTGCTCGAGAGCATATGACGTGGAACACGGAGTCCCAGACTGTCGTGTTTTCCGATGAAAAGAACTTCAACCTGGATGGACCGGGTGGCTACATCTATTACATTCACGACCTGCGAAAGGATGAATGTGTTTTAGGTAGCCACCACACCTCTGCAGGGGGCATTACGGTGTTTCGCACATATCGTATTATGGGACTTGTGAGCTGTAGTTTGTTACATCGAAAATGAACGCGAATGTATACAAAACTGTACTACAAAATGCTTTTCCAAATTTTTCGAATATTTTTGAACGGATTCCGTGGACAATGGCCCCATTCATACCTACCGGTAGGGTCGTTAAACAGTGGATAAACGACCAAATGTAATATTGCTCGAGTGGCTGCCATACTCCCCGACAATAACTATCATTGATAACGTTTGGGAACTATTGTCCAAAAAAGGATATGAAAGCAGGAGACAATTTGATGATCCTGCAAGCCCAATTGGCGCCATTAAAAAAGCCGGGTCAACAATTTCGCTTGGAATTATTAAAATATAGTATAGTATTTTCCAAATCGTATATATGAAGTTATATTGAACAAAGGAGGTAGTCCTACATACTAAATTATACTTAAATATGTAGTTAAATGTTAAAAAGAACCAAAACTGTGAATAAATACTTTATATATATATTTTTTTAATTTTAAGTTTTTGAACCTATTCAGTTGAGCCAAAATAAATGGGAATTTTTTTATATGTTTTTGGAAAAATAATCATAAAAATATAAACAGGTACGTGTGTTAGAGACCGCAAACTTTCGTGTTTCATTAACAATTGATTATTCTATATAAAAAAATTGATTTCAATAAAATCGGCAAATTGGTTAAAGAGATACCGTTATTTTACTTGTTAAATAATGTTGAACCTATTCAGTTGAGCGGCAGTGTATTTATTTAAGCCCGCTAACTTAAGTCTTGTAGACAGGATTTTTATTGCTGTCCGTAGTTTCGTGTGTTTGCCCGTGAATGAACAACGCATTCAAGATGGGATCAAAGTAGTCCTCTAATTGAAGATGGGTAAGAGAAAACTTGGTTGGATTTTTTGATTTTGATTTAAGCGGCGCTAGGGTGCGGGTGAACCTATGGTTCAAAAAAACATGCCCCTTCTGTTACCCCGGTTAGCAAACCGCCTCCAGTTGCGCACACCAAGTTGGTTGACGTCGCCATCCACTTGCGCGGGTCACCTAAGACCTTTCTTTCTACTTATGTCCAATCGCTGATTGACCAATCGCTCTACATGTCCTAGCCATCTTAGTCCTTTTACGTACTTTTCTGATCAGGCTGTCTCTGTACAGGTGGTAGAGTGCGCTGTTCCTCCTCCAAAGCCCATTTATGTAAACGGGAATAGAGTCTTATATAGAGTCTCCTTGCCTAGCCAAACTTCGAACAGAGACAAGAAAACTCTTCAACCGGGCTAAACGCAATTTCGAACAGAGACAAGAAAACTCTTCAACCGGGCTAAACGCAATGGTGAATGGGAAATATATAGAAATACACTCACAATGTACAACCAATAAATTAGAAGGGCCAGGCAAGAATCGTGGAGAAACTTTTGTCATTCAATCGATGACACCAAAAGTTGCTACCGCAATCATAGAGTACTCTGTCTCCAATCCTTCAATGAAAGAACTTGATGGCCCATATGCCGAAAATGGATACAGACGCGTCAAATCTTAACCGAAAGACATTTTCCAGACTCTATAATTCCAAAATCCCAAGAAACCCCAATAAGAATAAACAGACCGCTCAGAGAGGACTGGAATAAGTCAAAGCAAATTTTTCATGAAATCAACTCATTCTATCCCTTCAAAACCCCTGGAGAGGATAGAATATTCCCAGCTCTACTACAAAAAGGCATTCCGCAACTGCTACTTGTCTTAATTAATCTTTTCACGGGTAGCTATGCGTGCGGGGATACATAATACTCAAAAAGTGGATAGGGGTAGTTGCCATATATATAAAAAAAATAGGACGCCGACCGGAAGAAATCCTCTGCAAATGGCGCAATAAAAACTGCACCAACAGTTGCAGCTTGAAGTTATCCTAAACATCCCACCACTTCATCTAGAACTCAGGAAATAAGCAATGCCTATAATGCCACACTGCAATTCTATGCAGGAACGCAGAAAAAATTAACTGCCTACTCGGAATACATCTCATAGACAAAATAATGTCTAGATATCACGATATAACTTCAGACACATCTTTAAGGTTACATTCCCAGACCGTCTAAACTGGGAACAGAACAAACCAAAATTTGCCAAGGAATCCCCATGTATGATATACAGGCTGATCCAGAACAAGGAGTTGGAGCCGGAGTATACGGTCCTCGTACTAAAACATCCCTATTCGCTAGGAATAGAAGCAGTTCCGTATTTCAGATTGAAATACAAGCAATAGAGCATTGCACTCCAGATAATCTAAAGTCTACCTATAAAAAAGGAGAACGTTTAAATTGTCTCCAATGCCCTACTTGCAATTAACGCCTTTGAAATACCATCAAAACTGGTCTGAAACTGATTTCAAATCCTACAAATATTGGCCACCACAAACCTGGTAATTTGGGTGCCAGGGAACAGTGGATATGAAGGCAACGAAGCATACGAACTAGCCAGAAAGTTACCCGCATCGCAATTTATGATGCCAAGACCATTCTGTGTGAAAATCTAAATCGAATGTTTCTTAATAACAAAGCCTTACTAGTCAGTTGCCTTCTTAGGCCAAAGAAACAAAGCTTGGCAAGTGTAATTCTTCGTTTGATTTTTGCTGCATGTTCATTACCCAGAGTTAATACGGGAGCCAAAGCAAAGTCTGTAGCCACCTCACACCTGTAGCGTGCCCCTACTTGTTGAAAGCATGTATTTTGTCTTGCCCTCATTCACAACTAAAACTATTTTTGACCCTTCACCACCTTTTAATAGAAAGAATATGGTCGAAATTAACACAAATAGAAATGGACAACCAACCCATCGATCCCATACATGCACCTTCTGGGGGTCATTATCAATTCGGAAATAATATTTCAGGACCAGATATCCAATATCGCAAGAACAGCAACCTTAAAGTTAAGAAACCTATTTTAAGCAAACAGATATACTTAATCCGGAAAAAACTCCTTCTCTAAAACACAAGATGTACTAGGTTAGGCCTCGAATACCTACTGCTCCCAAATATGCGTCAGTCGGACTCGAATAATATCACATTTAAATCTCAAAATGTTTAAGCCAGATGCCTTTTTTACATAATTTGTATTGGAATTATATCTCTTTATAGCATATCGCTTAGTATCACAATCCACATGAAGTTATTCGAAAATAAGTCTGATAAAATACTTTTCTCGTAAATTTGTTCCGCTAATATCACACATATTAATACACTAGCTGTACCCGCCCAGCTTTGCCCGTGCACAGGAATTGTATTGCTTAGGTCTTAGATAATAATGTTCTTTCGTAAAATGAGAATAAATCTATTTTCTGGAATTTTCTTTCTGCCTAAACCTGAAATACAGAGCAATACGAAAAAAACAAAAAAAGAATCATGAAAATCATAGAAGATGTTTTTTGTATGCGAGGCGTCACCCCCTCCACGTTTGTCCAATTTTGGCGTGGCGATATCGATAATGGATGTAATGTATCGGATATATGTATAATGTGCACCCTCTGCATCGCCCTCCCTCTCCTTGATCATGCTACTTGTTTGTAATGCTGTATTTCCTTTCCTGTTTCCCTCTTCCTATGGAATCCGAAAAACTACCTACCCCAACCCTACACTGTTACCATACACCATATCGAATGAAATTCTGAAATGTAATTCTTCGTTTGTATTATAGGTACGTCTCTTCTCTTATGAAGATTATTAATATACCCCATGCCATACTGCAGCACGCACGACGCACCCCATCCCAATCCTGCATGCATCGGACATACGATCATAATATACATACCTACATTACATATACAGCTGACCATAGCACTCACTGCGAAAACAAATCAACCCTTTTCGAATGTGTAGTATACGTATTGTTTTTGTTTGACGATCGCAAAAGTATAAACATCCATTTGTAGCAAGGTATATGTGTATGTATATATTTTCACTTCAGAAAATACATTTTGGCTAAAAACTGTTCCTAAGGACGTGGATATAAACGACGTAGCCTATAGCAGTCTTACAGTCTTAAGGCACATTTTAAAAAAAGTTTCATCGAAATCTGTCCAGTAGTTTTCGAGTTTTTAGCTGACGAAGAAAAGTCCTACAGTTTTATTATATGTATAGATAATAAACATATGTAGAAAATTTTTACGCTAGTAACGGATGGCTCACACGATGGAAATATCGTCATAGCATAATTTTTCAAAAAATTCAAGGAGAAAGGACGCTGATAATTTCATGGCGAATGATTGGATCATGAATACGTTGCCAAGCTTGATTAAAAATTATTGTCATGCAAATTTGTTTAACGCTATGCTTTACCTATAGTGACACAAAGGCTTTTAAAGGGGAAAATCCTACTAGTGGTAAAATGCAGAAGGAAAATGCTGTTTTTAGTAAATATGGATGACTTCGAAAAAAACATTTTTACCACCAAACACCACATCCCATATTCAGCCCTTAGACCAGGGTATAATACGCAGTTTCGATGTGTATTACGTGGATTCCGCTTATTTGGGACACTTTGGGCTAGACTGTTTTGTTCCAATTAAGCGGCTGACCCAATAATACGAAGACATGATGAAGTATGAAAAAAACAAAACAACAAATTATTTGACTTATAATGTCGATTATTATTTTATATTTACTTGTCGATGTATCTACTTCTCTCGGCAACTTACTGAAACGAAACTAACAGCAAGCCACGTTCACAAAACAACAAAAAACCGTTTTGCACACACTTTGACACTCTTCTAGAACTGCACAAAGGTAAAAAGGTGCGCAAGGCTCAACACCACGAAAAAATGGCGTTAATTAAAAATATCGTTGGGTCAATATGCTTTCTCATCTTCGGTGATAGAAAGACAAGCAATGTGGCGATATTTTGTATGTCAAAATGTGTTAAGATGTGTGATGAATATGTCCCGAATAAGCGGCTGCTGTCCATAATAAATGCAATCTAAAATATGCATTCGTTTCCGTTCTTTAGCATTTGTCCCAGTTAAGCGGCTGTCCCGATTATCCGGTGTCCCAATAAAGCGAAATCCACTGTACCTATATGTAAATAATTGTAAGGCGGGGGCTTTTGGCATTGGAAAGAGTCAGTCATTACGTGAATTTGCAAAAACAGTCAATGTTTTGGAGACTTTCAAATTTGTGAAGCGCTCTTGGTGGCTGATAACACCGACAACAATTATTAAGAACTGCTTTATAAAAGCAGGTTTTGATACCTCTAGCCAAGTGCACTGCGAATCAGAAGAGGCAATCGTTCAGCCAGCTTCCTATTTCAGGCAAGGAATTTGGGCAATATGCATACTGCGATTTAAATGTTGAATGCTATGGAGAGCTGTCAGCAGAGGAACTATTGGAGTAAGTCAGATCTTCTAGTACTGTACTAATGAATCAAGATGAAAAAATATCTTCATTAATTTAATTTCTTCCTGGAGTTTTCGATTTTATGGCTTTAAAAAATTAACTGAAGGTTTTGCATACCTTCCATATATTCACGCCACGCCACCGGAAGACAGTGATAATGATGAAGAAGAGTTCGATGCAGCTGTAAATAAACCTCAAATATCTAGTAAAGAAGCAAACATTGCTTTTTCTGCATTAAGAGTGTATTTTGAAACTAAAAATGTGGACACGAATCACATAGATGAGGTTAAAGAGCAACTGGTCAGAATTTCTTTTTCTAATTTGGTTCAAACGAAAATGTGTGATTACTACAAACAAGAGAGTAAATTGTTTCTTCTGGAAAAACATTTTATTTGTTTTGTGTTATTTTTCATTTTTTCAAACTGAAATAAAATACGTTGAATTAAAATTGTTGTTTATTTTTATGATTTTGATGCGTTCCATCCCCCATTATCTTGCTTAAAAAAAATGTACATATATTCTTTTCACCGATAAGAGTACAGCTACAAAGTTCGGCTGCCCGGTTGATGTGACTATATCCGGGTCCGATTACTTTGTAAGGGGTCCGTTTGGTTGGAATGGATGCTAAGAAGAGAGAGTGAAAATATTCGCAGAAATCATCACATATCTGTGGTTATTGTATCCAATGGTATGAAAATATATTTAAAATAGATGAAGATTGAAGATGACTGTCACGTAGTTTCGCAGTTGAGCTGACGCATTATTACTTTAGCTCTTGGCCCCAAAACATTTAATTCTCCTTTTACAGAGATGAGTAAAATCTGCAGACGCGCGCCGGCGAGCGTATAGAAACATAAACAGAAAACCAATGCACATCACCTAACAATACCGCGAGGATATCACTTTTCAAATAGTCAATTGGTCTTCTGTTCTCTTCGCTCATGAGCCATTGCATCAAGTTGTAAAAAGCAATCTGGCAGCCGCGGTTATTTCTTTAGAATGGAGGTTCAGTCATCCTTGCATGGCTGCCTGCAGCATTATATTCCCTTCACTCGATGGAGTCGAGCCAATGTACTAGACGTGTTTTGGCAGGAGACCAGAAACCACATATAACTTGTACAAATTTAAGTGCAGCACTTACATATATCTTACAAGCTCTCTGTGCGCTGTTTAAGAGTTTTATGTTCAACTTTCCCAGAAAATTATTAAAAGCAAACAAAAAAAATCAATCACATTTTCGTCTCTAAATTTGTTGAAAATACAAATGCAAGAAAAACAGAATCATAGGTACACAAAACATTGGCCATCTAAATAGTAATCCCTCACACAGACGTTGGTTTGTATAGTTCGCGTCTAAGAAATGCTTCTAACGGTAACCTTAACATCGATGACCGCAACGACTTCTGACAGTCTTCACCCAGATCTGCCGTAGTGTGAATATGCAGTCAGTGATCAATGTATGTGTCTCTTAATTTTCATGCTGTTTATTCTTAAAGTCTACCCCAATCTCCTTAATAGAGAACAGTGATAAGTTACTAACTGTCCTCGCTAATGCATGCATACAACGAAGCGCAAAGAGGAAGCCACAATTGTCATTTAAATTTTCGTGGAAAGTTTAGTAGTATTATGTCCACACAAACAAATGCGATGACTGAAACTCATACAAACATGATCAAATTTCTAATGTGCTAAAAAGGCAAGGAAATTCCAGTATCAAAACACTATGGTCATAATAACAATTTTGCAATTTAGTTTGTCCATGTGTGCATTTCAATTTACTAACCAGAACTATTTCCCTTTTTTATATCTCTTTCCTATTCACAGAGACGAAACCCTGGAAGCACTAAGTGACGCTCAGGTTGTAGCACCGGCCGCACAAACTGTCGATTTGCATTCAGCTGACCACAGGAATTCCTATTTGTACGTGTTCGATTATCAAACCAAATATGGAGATTTCCCACAGGTAAGGTATTATGCGGTATCGTTGAACAAACCACATGCATACAGCAAGTGCTGATGCTCATTTAAAAAGGCTGTTCACTTGGTATACGCTTGACCCTATGCAAATACAATATCCTGTACGTTAGGTATGTAGTCAGAGTCACCAACCAATGTACAGCTCAGCAAATGCCACCACATAGCCAAGCACTTTGTATGCTGCATCAACAATAATTTCCCAATTACTTGAGGAAGCAGACAAAGGAACATATCGAGGAGATTGTATCATCTATCGATACCAACCCAACCCACTCGTACGAGTGATTTTCTCAGAAAATGCTCTGCACATTGTCTGGCTCAGTACTATACGCATTTGATTTTTGTAGTCCCCAATTATTGTGCTTGGCTTTTTAGTGTTGTAGGTTTTTGTATTTGTTGATGCAAACTTTTACAAGGATTCCATATGTGCATCCTTTTAAATTTATCGAATTGTGCCAACGAAGGATGAAATATACTATGATAGCGTAAAGTGACTGGGCGCATAAATTGTGCACTTCTCAGGACATTTGAATGCGAGACAATATAAAAGGATCTTTAAATTTAAAGTCCTTATATGCATTATTGACTAAAAGTTTTTTTTTAAATATCATCTTTTGTTGAGTTCCTATCCCAACACTTTCTTTAAAAATAAATAATAATAAATTTCTTCATTAAAATTATTTCAGAGACAAGGATGCATCCATGGCGAGGACTTACCGTATATTTTTGGAGCACCTCTTGTTGGTGGATTCAATCACTTTAATAGAAATTATACGAAATCTGAAATTGGTCTTTCGGAAATTGCTATGCTGTATTGGGCCAATTTCGTTCGAACGGGGTGAGTGCCTTCGAGGAGCTTCTACTTATTGTCGAACTTTTAATTAAAGTGCAAACCAATTATAAAGTACTGACATGTTTGCATTTTGTTTTATTTTTCAATTGCAATCACTCAATCAATAAAAGGAACCCAAATGAACAACTTGAGGGGGATCATGGTAGCAGACAGGAAAGAAGTCGATACAAGACTGTAGAATGGACAGCGTACGAAAGCGTTCACAAAAAATATTTAAATTTTGGTAAGTTTATTTATATAAACATAAGTACACAATATTTCAGGTTTATTTGTATTTACGGGTATCTTAGCCCTTGCGTAAATAGTAAGTTGTATACTTAAACGTGTTCCGCGTTTTCCGATACGATTTCAAAATGTTGACAATTTGGGAAGGCTTCATGTCCGGCTTCTATTGTCTCCGTTCCTGTAGGGAGTACTACAATAGGTGTCATTATTGGCCACTGCCAAACGACTATTCAAGACGCTGTATAAATGAAGAGGAGAAGGAACCTATTTCTCACCTTCTTTTTTTCTGCTCAGCTCTATTCCGTATTAGAAGGAAACTTTACTTAGGAGCCTTACAACGACTTAGGCTCGAAACACACTTCTTAGTCGCAAAAAATGAAACACACACATTTCAATATGAAAGCGCGCACATAAAATCCAAAATTATGTGCGCTCATTCACATTGAAATGCGTGTGTTTCATTTTTTGGGAGTAAGTAGTCGTGCGATTGAAATCGCATGTGTGTTTCGAGCCTTATGTGATATGACAAGTATATCTAGACATCAAAAGTCTCTTACCCTCTATAAAAAAGCACAAAATCGGTCAACGAGTAGGTAGAGACAATTTTTTCTCCAATGATCCGTTTTTCGTGGTATCACAATGGACCTATGCTGGTCTAGGTTAGGTTAGGTAAGGTGGCTGTCCTGAAAACACACTTACACCATACACTTAGACCATAATTAATTGGTCCATTGAGGGTCCACAAGAGGGGAAGTGGCCAGAAAGATTCTATGTGCCAGATTTGGGTGTCGTTGAGAGGTTTTTCTGGTGACTGAGGCAGTCAAATCTTATATAAGTTTACATCTCCTGAAGGTTGCGGCTTAGAAAAGCTTGATTGAAGCACTCCGTCATACTGCTTTGTACCGAAAAAGAAAGGTCGCGATTTGTCTTCGCTGAAAAGGCGAAGGGTTAACCAAGTAGTCTAACCCCCCGCTGGTAGCCTCTGACAGTCAGTTAGTAAGGACGGTGGCTGGTACAGATCAGATAAGGAGACTGCGACAGGAGAGAACGACGAAGGGTGACCGAAACCGTCTAACCTCCCGCCTATCCCTTCTGACGGAGTCTGAAAGTTCGACGTGCGAAGGTGAAATTGTCTAACGTAGTCAACTCTTCCGGTTGGCGGTTAGTCTTCAGAAAGAGACAAAGGGTCACCGAAACAGACTAACCCCCCACCTGTAGCTTCTGGCCGTTCGCTTTCAAGAAGTGTGGCTGGTGTCTATTCAATAAGTAAGTTGCTGGGCTAAGTATGTTGGCGTTTCTCAGCTGGCAGTACTTTCTTTTTCTACCAAACCAAACCATATCTATATAGTTAACATTAAAGTTACGATCAACATAGCACTCGAAACTGTCCCTTAGTGCGCTAAAGCAGTTGAAGGATTTGGAGAAGAAGTCTCTCACTGTACGTCATCGTTTCCTGAACTACCCTATGCGTAATGACCATTTAGGGCAAATGTTCAACCTATAAGAGGGAAAAAGTTTCTTCCACTTTGTAGGAGAATGTTCTAGACTATTAAAAGCATGAAATAATTAGTTAACCCTAACTTCTGGCCAAAAAATATCTTAGTTAAGGAGTTTACAAAACGACATGGCAAATCCAATAAGAAGCCAAACAACTTACCGAGCTTGCCTACTTTCATCACAGTGTCGTAGAAAATTGTATATTTCATAATAAAACTTCTGAGGTAGGTATATGATTTTTTTAAAAGCTGACTAGCTAGTTAAAACGCTGTAATCTTGTTAAAACGTTAGATTTTTCAAAAACCGATTTTAATGGTTTCAAATGTAACTTTCATAACATTGATTGGAATAGTAATTTTATAATTTTTTCAAGTCTGTGTTGTTTGACGGATTTAACTCTTTTGTCCCATATAGCTAGATCGAAGAAACATTAATATAAGCCTCCGTGGTAAAATAGAAGGCTCTCATCTTAAGAATCTTAAAAATAAGGCACACACAAATTTCAAATTGCCCGGTTGTCCTGGGGATTATGAAAATTTTGACAAACTACGGAAAGACACTTTCTTGCGTTAAGTAAATTTGTACAGAAAAATTACGTAAATCAAATAGAAAATAAAATAAAGACTGACTCCAAACGCTTCTGGACTAAAGATGTTAATACAACATTCGAATTGTAAGCGAAATTTTTGGAATCTGTATACTCAAAGCCCAATACACCTAGTTTTGTGCCAGCTATAGAATTGACATTGGCCTCATTCAACTAAGTCTTCACGACATTATCTTGGCTCTTATAATGATCTTAAGCTCAATTCAAGTGCTAGGCCCGATGCCCTTCGATTATTTTTAAAATGTGTTCTCAAGCAATTTGCAATCCATTTCTGCAAATTTTCAATCTATCGCTGTCCTCTGGAATTTTTCTTGAAGAATGGGAATCGTCTTTTCTTATTCCAATTTTTAAATCTGGATCTAAGAACGATATTGACAATTATAGAGGAATTTGCAAATTATCTGCTTTGCCTAAGTTTTTGAAAGTATCGTAAAATCAAAATTGGAATTTTTTATAAAAGAATTTGTTTGTGATGCGCAGCATGGCTTTGTGTGAGAACTTATCTGGCTTGCTTCTCACACTATGCCATTAATTATATCGAAGATGGTTATCAATTCGACCGTGCTTACACTCACTTCAGGCAGTTTGATTCCGTCAATCATCATAATATTATTCTAAAAAAATATTTCAAAGTTTGGGGTTTCACTCAGCAATGCATCCTCCTACTTGATTGGCAGAAATCAAAAGGTCAAATTGGATGACTACATTTCACGATCTCTTAGGTGCGGATCAGGAGTACAACAGGGTAGTGATTTGGGTCCGATCCTCTTTATACTTTTTATCAATGATATTTCACGAGTATTAAAATATTTCCATTGTTTGATGTACGCTGATGATTGAAAGCTGTTCCTTATAAAATGAAAACTTCACTTGACTTTGAGTTTTTGCAATATGATATATCTGTTTGGTGCGTGTGTAATTGTTTAATGTTAAATATTAGAAAATGCTTTATAATATCCTTTTATAGAAACTCTTCTCGTTTTGAATTTCAATACGAAATCGACAGTATTGCACTAAATAGAGTCATAGAAGCTAAAGATGTTGGCATTATAATTGATTCGAGGTTCACCTTTGCATCTCATGTTGATCAAGTTATTGCTAAAGCAAATAAACTTTCTGGTTTTATAAAACGAAATAGCAAAGAATTTTCGGATTCTCATATACTTATTATTACATTAGTTAGGTGCTAGAATATGCTGATGTAATATGCAACCCATTATACAAGGCTCACTCTGACAGCATTGAAAAAGTCCAGAGGCGTTTCACTAAATACTACCTACATTTTTCGAAAAATGAGCTGGGACTTTGAAATTCCTTACCGAACTCGGTGTCAATTGTTAGGCATTTCAATTTTAAGCTCAAGAAGAAAAGCTCATGGTCATGACATCATGTTTGTAAGGGAATTCTTATGCTATCACATTAACTACCAATATCTCTTATTCCAAGTAGGTACCAATCTATGCCCCGGCTAGACCTTTAAGGGAAAGAAAACTTCTCCTTCGACCTGTTCACAGAACTAATTACGGCCACAACGAGCCTATGTCCAGAGCTATTGTTTCATTCAATGAAATTTGTAATTGTGTTGATTTATATTTCTGTCGTATTCGCTTCAAAAGTTTTTTCCTTAATTTGTTTGCATTCTCTTAGTCTTTAGTAATTATTTTTTGTATAGTTATCTTGTAATCTGTATAGCTTAGCTAGTAGATGAAATAAACAAAATACATATATCATTGCAAATATAATTAGAATATTTGTTTGTAATTCTAGTTACATGGTAGGAGTTGTGGACTTGAGAGAGCATTACCTACATTAAAAAGCAACAGAGTCTATTTAAAAACATATTTGTAACTGTAATTATTACAAGTGATTAAAACTGTCACTTTGACGGTTTCAAACAAATTGACTAATAACATTTGTTTACATAACATAACGATTAATTAAATTCCCCATTATAGCGTTTTCATCTGATTGAGAAAAAAACAAAATTTCAAATTCCAATCGCGTAACTTCGACTTTGTATCTTTCTCAGAAAGCCTTTTTGTTTTCCTTCATATACATACATGCCCAAGTTTATGTACCAAATGAGCACACCGAAACTTACCCAGTTAACGACAAAATAATTGGTCAATTGTCCTCTCCTTAGTTCTGAAACAAAGTTAATTAACGGATTAGAAGAAGTATACCTTCGTTCATAGGTATCTGCTGAATAGAGCTAACCTCTTATCATTTGCATAATATTATTCAAGAATATTTCTCACAACAATTTGTTCTCATAGGAAAGCGGTTTATGTACAATAAAATTATCATACAACTTTACGAATTATGTTGAACCAGTTATGAAAACATTATCACTTATCAGTAGGTAACCTTAATCCTTTGTATCAGCTGGACGACTTTCCCAACGCAATTTAAACTCTCATTTCTCGCTGTCATTCACACATTCTCTTTCTTTCCCTTCATTTACAGATACAAAACCGAAATTAAAAAACCATTATCGAGCGCACCGATTATCCTTCTGGCTGAACTTAATCCCAGATTTACATAAGCCGGGTGGTGAAAATGTGCCCGCATCGCATCATCAGCTTGACGATGACAATCCCATTGCCACGCAACAAGCCGAACCAACAGTTAAACCATTAAATCCCCCACTGGGTAGTCGAATCCAATCAAACTACACCATATTCACATCCCAAGTTTTCTCGCTGCTCAATTTATCATCACCGTCGTCATCATTGCACCACAACAACTCCAGCAGTCGCTACAACCAAAAAGTTCCTCACTCACTGGATCCATTGGATTTGATGGACGAAGGCGGTGGTCCGGGTGGTCAACATAGTACCACATCACCCCAAGAGGATGGATTTGCAGCCTATAGCACAGCACTAAGTGTGACAATAGCAATCGGTTGTAGTCTCCTAATACTGAACGTCCTAATCTTTGCCGGCGTCTACTACCAGCGGGATAAAACTCGACTGAATGAGCCACGAAATCATACAAAGAAACGCAACGAGAATGGCCAGATGCCTAATAATATTTGTGGTGACTTGGAAACTCTGACGATACACAACAAAAGTGATCCGGCCACAATATTGGGCCATCATCATGCAATGCAACACCATCAGCTACCTCCGCCAGAGTTTGCCGATATCCCACATAGAGCACCACCGCCGCCGAAACACATGAAATCAGTGCCGGACGGGGGTGGGGGTGGCGGCGGCGGCGGAATGATGCCACCACCGCACGCCCTACAAGTGATGGGCAATCAATGCGGGACACTGACGAAGAAAAGTTGCATGAAACAGACGGTTGGTGGAATGGGAAACCAGAACAATCAGACGAACCAAAGTATCATGGATGAACTGAGAGTGTGACATTAATTAACCGTACGTTTTAAATGTGATTTGTAATTGATTATCTGCGTTTCTTCGATTAAACTATCATTTGTACAGTTTTTTATTCGTTTTTAGATAAAGTATCTAAATTAGAACAAATTTAGACACACATATACATACATTTGGACTGTAAATTGTTATAGCTGAAAAAACGCAAACTATTTAGTGAATGATATATATATATATATGAATAAGAACATGTGACGTTTTTTTTAGGAATGAATACTGTTAGTCAAATTACTGTCACTTATAAACGTACTTTATTACTTTGTGGTTTTGTTTCTAGGTATCCGTTAAGGAAGTTGAATTTCGAGTAACTAGAACTACTGTGAACGGAAGTTAATTGGTTGTAAATAAGAATTTGTATGTAAAGTTTCTCCTTTTTAATATAGTTATAAGTTCTTTAAATACTGATGTAAAAAGTAAAATAAGCATTCTTAGGACCAATAATTAAATAAATTAATATCCATTGGTGAGATTGACAGATGGAAATGCGTAAGTGTTTTTTAAACTTCATTATAAACAAATTTTTATGTCCAGCAGGTTTGAGATTTATTTTTATAGTCCATTGTTTTCAGCCATTAGAGATGAGATAAACATAGAGATGCGATTCTGAATTGAAAATGGTATTAGCTGAATGACAAGTATATACAGCATACCATACCATGAATCAAAACAGCTTCATTGATAGTGTCACATTAATCTTGGGCAACACTTAGAGCCAGAGGGTCACGATAGTGGAAGTCATTTCCATCTTAGGTTTCCCAAAGCTTTAAATATGTGACGTTAACAATCAAAACGGTGCTAAAGTCGATTTTTTTAATATATGGAGTGTGATATACCAAAATGTAGGTATCAAAGAGAGCTATAGATTGTGGAAAAGTTTTCATTCAAAACACGCTAATTATGAAGCATATTACTATTTAAATTTTCAGTTTGCTTTCAAAACGAGGCTATTTATGTTTTGTCTAACAATCAAAAGGTACCTATCTTTCATACAAAGCTGGTAATTTGTACTGTATTTAATTTTCTTGAATATTTTAGAAGTTATACGTTTTCGCCCTTTTACTCGGTTTCACGTTCGACTTTTTTAGCCTCTGTTTGATTGTTAACGTCATACATATCTTCATAATCATTTTATCACTGTTATTATCTGATTATATATAAATTTAAGAAACCGCTTTTCGGTAATAATTTTATCATTTCTTGGCTTCAATTTAGGAAAGAAATTTGCGGTCATCCGGCAGTAAATGTAAGAACCCATAAGCATCCGTCGAGCTAATGTCTCGCATATTCAAGCATGCCAAAGCCAATCTAACTTACAACCCAACAATTTCTGTATGAAATCCTGTGCTCCTATCGGAGGGAATGCAATACCATCGCAACATGTAAGGTAGGGACAACTTCCGTTAGAATTTTATTTATACCATAACGCATAACCAAAAGTGCACCCGGCTATCGAAATTAAAATGTCAAATACCATACCATTACATCATTGGATATTCTTAAAACCCAAATCCAAGTGCTCGATGCAGGAATATCCGAATACTGCATCTTTGGAAACATTCCTAAGAAGCTTGCATTTTTATCTATACAACTGAATATAGAATAAGTAGAACATTTCCAATGTCAGTGCCCAGTCTTTAGCGAACGCAGATTCACTTGCATAAGAATACGGTTGTTCGATAGAAAGAACGATAGGTATCGTAAAGCAAAGATACCCAAAATGTACCTATATGAAATCCAAGGAGATTCGTTAACAGGTCCAAATGATCTTGTTAATTCTACCATCTTTCCTCTTCTGCTACAACATACTCTACCTATGCTCTATATGTCCCAGTCATCCTAGCCGATTAATTCCAATCTTCTTGAATAAGTAAGATTCTTTATTATACCTTCTTCTAAAGACTCCTGCCATATAAACCATGTATAGCAGGAAGGGAATGATAAAGGTCTTTAACAGTATGCAGAAGCTTCCTTTGTCTGTCTTTGCGAAATTCGATTCGTGCTTTACTGTCCTTTTTAACTTTTATAGAACTAATTTCTAGATTGACGTTCATCTATCGACTTAAACACTTCCTTCGGAAAAGTTAGTGCTCTTCTTCCCTGTCTTGTTTTTTCTTTGAGAGCGAATATATCAAGGGAGATAGTGTAACAAGGGTCTATATGCGGATGTTCCCTGATGTGGTATCGAGAGGGCTATCAATACCATATTGTAAAGGTGCTCTCTTTTCTTTTCTTGCTTTGAATTTACCAAATCGAATTTTATTATAAGTTATTTGTTGTTATTCTTCGAGACTTTCCCGAGGGGTGCGAAGAAGGGTTTACCCAGAGCCCGCTGTTTAGTCCTAGCTATTGGTATGGACCGATTCGGCAAGTGAGCAGTGGATGCTTTAACCTTTCCTGGCCAGCTCGTCAGCCTGTTCGTTTCCATAAACGTTGCATTGGCCTGGAACTCAGATCAGGGTAATCCTGAACTGATCAAGCCATTCCAACTCCTCTCCACATTCTAATACTAGTTTTGAGGTATATTGGCTAAGACGATAGCCTTGATCGCAGCTTGACTGTCAATGAATATGTCTATCTTTTGCCTCGGAATTATGTCCGTGTGTAGTTTGATTAGGCGACAGGCTTCACGGATAGCAAATATTTCCTCCTGAAACACACTGGGTATGTCCGGGAGCCTTCAATAGAATGAGCACATTTTAGGCTTGAACATGTTAGCGAATTCAGCCTTGCTGCCGATTGTCACTAGCTGTTCGCTTATACATAATGTCAAAAACTGAAGTAGTTAGAAAAGAAAGGAAAAGACTAGTCTTTCCTAAGGTTAAAAATTCTACGAATATTTGTGATTATATTCACGAATTCTTTCCTTTTCTAAAGCTATCACAAACGCATTTCCTGAAAGTATACTACCTAAAAAATAGAACAATTATGTGTAAAAATTAGAATAATAGAGTAAGATGTACCTACCTATAATCCCTAGAAAAACTCTCAACAACATTTAATAAGCTTAGTCCAAACAAGTTGAATCTCCCTAAACCATTTAAACAAATCGAATTGCAATAAAATTATAAAACTAAATCCGAATTGGAAAAGTGTGTTCATAAGTATTTTCTATATATTTTATAAATCATCGTGAAACCAAATTATAATTACATTTATATGTATTACAAAAAAAACACGAAACGAGACAAGACCAGAGCAACATTTATACGCACCATTTATTTTTTTTTTTTAACATAGCATTATAGTTTAAAAATAAAACAAACCCATACCTACATAATCATACCTAAACAATTTTCAAAAATATGTTCCATTCATACAAATTAATGACACGATTTTTCATGTTATTATTTGTTAAGTCCTAACTAATACAGAATCCCAATTTCCAAAACCAATTCAATATTAAGAAATTGAATTAATAAAGTGAATAAAGTGTAAATCTTCCAAAGACTGAATTTGCGAGAGCTAAGCAAATGTAAAAGCTAAAATGAAAATAATTATTAGAACATTATGAAAGGGAACATGCTTTCTGTAATGAAAAAGAATAAATGAATAGGTAATTTTAGTTTAATCCTAACCCTTGAATTCTAACAAAAAAATTTATATTTTAATTTCAATGTCAATGAATATCTTAATTACTACATTAAATGTAACTAAGAACTAGAGAAAACTTTTGTAAATACCTTGCTCACCGTAAACAAACAAAATATGGTATATAACAGTTATAATCTTATAAGAGTATATATAAAGAAAATTATTTAAGATCAGTTAGATATAAAAATAAATTAATTAGTCAAACTAATCATTAATAAGTAAGATACGAACAAACCGAACAGTTCATAACAAGTTTGAATAAGACAATTATGATAAAGAAAACACGAACATTTAAAAAAAGAATTACTGTTATTGTGTTAAAAAAAAACCAACAATAAAAAAAACTGAAACATATAAAGAATCGTGGCAAAACATTAAATAAAAAACATTTAAAAAATTTAAAGAGCTTTTCATTACATAACACATTTTGGAGATGCATGTCCTCTTTTGTAAGGTAAGTAAAACAGAAGAATTTCTTATTCTGAAATTTAAAATCTGCGAATGGAATGCCCAAGGAGTAAAATCGCGATACTGGATACCTCTTATCTATTATAATCAGTGATGCCATATCTAACCGAAATTATTTTACTCTGACCAGAGAAAATTTTAGAATCCGGTCTAACCGATTTTTGACCCGAACGATCAATTTTTTTAACCGAAAAATCCTTTTTTGACTGGAAAAATAATAGTTGCAGATATAACTATAGACTTCTCTAATTTAAATGAAACTTTGACATATATATTTAAAACACTCAAAAGTTCAAATAAAAACCAATTTATTGATATAGCAGATCGAAACGGAATAAGAAGAGAGGCAATCAAACGAAAGGCAAGAGTAGTTTATTATTCGGTAATTCAATAGAGACTGATACAAAGAAAAGTAAATTCAGCCGTGCGTCGGTCGTCGCTGTAGGTCAACTGCGACTGTTATTTGCACTTAGGCATATTGTTGATGCCGCTGATGTTGGGCTGTTAGCAGTTAGCATATTGCTGTTGACAGTTGACATGACACTACAGCTGATGTTGCCCCGTTTGTTTGTAAAGCTAGTATTAGACGATATGTTGAATCAGCATACGTATGCTGAAAATTGTGTTCCAATCACAACATATCGTGTAAAAAATTAATTTCTGTCATCAAGTTTGCACGATATGTTGTGATTGGAACACAATTTTCAGCATACGTATGCTGATTCAACATATCGTCTAATACTGGCTTAAGTAGGTCATCTCAATTGTTGGCCCGTTGGTCGTAAGTAGGTCATCTACTAGAAGTAACAAATACTATGTAACGAAATTTGCTATTTCCCTTCCACCTATCACGCTACCGTTATGACCCCATGTTTACAGGTACATGGAGTCAGTCCGGGCAGCAAAAGTGGAAGGGTGTCCAGGTCCCGACAGCTTGGCATGCTAGCTTTAGCTCTTCCTAGCTCGTCGGATGGGTGGGTTCTTGCTATCGGTCACCCTGGATGGCTCGTTACGCATATTCATGCCGAAATTTATGAATTTCAAATAATAAAAATGAGGCCTAAATGTCTCCATAAATTTTGTTTATTTTCAGTGGTGGGGAGAGCGATCGATGGTAGTGCTCTCTTAGGACACCCACCCTCTGCACCACACCAATACCACAATTGGATCCGATGTGGTACACCATGGCTACCATGTCCTTTAATATTTATGGCAGCCCCTATCAACTTACGTCTGCATTGTCATTCTTTATATTCTTAGGCCTTACCAAAGCCTTGCCACATCCACCAATTCCTAAAAGTTATTAAAATGCCATAGTTTATAAAACTAAACTATCGAATACAATTATTGTCAGATAATGAATGAAGGTAGAATAATTATATGGGGTCACGTAAAAACAAACAAAAATTAGTTAGAATATAAATTATAATATTAATGTATAAATTAATACTGAGGTATGAAACCTGAATGTACGTTATGAAAATAAATAATACCTAACTCGAAATAAAAAAATTGGGTCGTACCAAAATTAAATGTTCATATTTATGAGAAAGAATAATATCACTTACCAAATTATTTAATTTAAATCAATTCAGGAACTTCCAGAGGTGAAGAGGATGATGTGCACACCAACCACTGCCCGTGGTGAATGTTGAGTTTTGTTGATTTGTTCAAACCCTATATTTTAATGTAAAAGTAACATGCATTTAAAATTTGGCCGACCTTACAGGAATGTAAATAAATTTTTAGATAATACCTACTTAGCTTTATTCTATAAAATAATCTAAAGAATAATTTCTTACAACCTATGTTACATAAATTGGCTCCGGTGATGATCGTACTAACACCCAAACTTTGAATAAATTGGTTACTTGCAGAAAATATTGTTCTTTTATTTTGTTTGATGTCGTTATTTAGATTACGGTTTCTTCTCATAAGTAAGCCAAGTAGGGTTTTTTATATACATATATATTTCCATGCATGAGATAGAACAAACGATCTTCCTTGATAATAATGTTTTGACAAAAAGAATTTTATGATGTTGACAGTCTTTAATATCTGGATCTTGCAGTAGGTATATTTTTTAAGAAGATTTCGGTATGCGTTGGTATATTCAATCAACAACGAATGAAACGTATTGTTAAACCGAAATTCTTCAGCAAATCTTATTTTGTTCGAAGTTATTCAAAACATTTTTGTTTTTATTTATTTCTCGAGAACAATCTATATTTGCGTAATTTTTTTTGTCAATAAATACATATGTATTATTTATCAATCTTTTTAGTTCAAAGCTTGCGGCACGAATGAAAATTTTATTTTTTTACTTATGACAATTTGTTTATATTTTCTCTCAATTTGTTTTGCAGTAAATTACAGTAAAATTTAGAAAAGTTGTGAAATATTTCGAAATGTTTTACATGTCTAAAATTAACTTATGCCGTTCCCTTCAACTAGTCCGTTCTTGGACTAGTTGAGATGCTGTTGTTTATTGAGGATGGTTACAATGAGTATGTAACTCACGCGGCATTGGATATCCACATCGGCAATACCATCCAGAAATTGTTGCAGGCAGAGATTGTCGATCACATCCACCGTCCAATTGAGGTATGCTAATCGGGCAAGCCGTTGAATATCTGTGACGTACTCTACTAGCTTTTCCCCGTTACGTTTGACACGACTTCTTAGTTGAAAATGTGAAGCGCTGGTTGTAAGCATGTGACCAAATCGACGCTTCAATGTAATGTAAGTTGTTCAAAATTTGCTGTTGTATCGACATCGAGGGTATCAAAGTAGGCAAGAGCAGGCCCACGAAAACTCGCCGCTAGACATAAACACGCTTCCCGCTGGGACCAACCATTTGCTGTCATAACAACACGAAGGTGGGTCTGATAAACTTCCCAATTGGTCTTTCCATCGTACTCCATAAGATTAATCTTTGGATTGCGGCTCACATATGATTGTTCCCCTATGGCTGACACTGACACCTCGGTCCGAGTTGGGGATTGAAGTGTGGTGACACCAATGCCTTCGCCTCTAATTTCCCTATTAGCCGTCGACACTAACGGATTTGGCAGCTGTTGTGGGGTAGATGTGTTCGCATTGTGCCCACAGTGCGTAGTTGGACCGTGGTGAGTAGGATTTGCCATTAGTTACGAACTAGCTTCATTTCGAACTGCTGTGCTCTCAAGTCCACTATCTTCAGATGACATCACGCTGTTGGCGAACATTGTTCCACTCAGTATCGAAGTCTCTAAATGTGAAACTCTCGCCTCTATAACCTGAGTGAAATCGTTTACGCGGTTCCCCAAACTGAGGATGGCTTGAATAAGTGAGGCAATTTCCTGGTTACGGATCGGTTGCGTTGAATTTGGTGGTGGGACATTCATTTTTCGAAATTATAAATTACCCCACATCTGACACCAATGTTACCGTTTCGTAAATTACCGATTGACAAAATTGAACAATTAATTCCACCAAATTCAAAACAACCAATTGTATAGCTTCGTAATTCTTTTATCTCTTTCCTAACCTTACAGACTAAAAAAATCTTCCTCGTGTCATTTCTAATTTCTTTCTCTTTTGACATTCTTTTATTTTCTTTTTCTTTTTTCTCTCTTGTGCTCTATTCTTCCGAAATCGTGGCTCGTTCCTGGTATCAGTTCTTGATACAGTGTTATACTTACATAAGGACTGTTCGAGAAAAAATCTGGAAAGAGAAACTAGGCTTGAAAATCCTATCCCCTTCAGGATAATCCTTAAAAATTGATTGGTGAATTTTTATTATTTTGCTTTTTAGTGCAGTATACCTATAAAAGCGTTTCGTTAGTTTTTTAAACTATTATTATTTAATTTTTTGTTTTTTAGTTCAGTTTTATATCTACCTACTTACACAAGCTTTTTTTTACTAACATTTTATTGTATTGTCATCAAAACTGAACTAGCAATCAAAATTTTAAAGTCCTAAGTTAATAGACATAATAGGTATGTATTCCACATAAATGAAAATTCGCGACAGGTATGGTTTGATTGATTTTTCTACGCGTACCTACCTATACACTTTCCATACCTGCAGATCTCAAATATAAGTATGTACGATTGCGCATAGCATACCTAACTACGCATCACAAACTCCTTATATGTACGTACATTATGTACATAGTTTGGTTAATGCATATCCATTCCAGCTTTGTGCTGAAGTACCCAATTGGGTAATTTGGCTCAAGTATTTCAACTTTGGCTCAATGCTCCGAGCCAAAGAGAAATGGCTCACATTTTTATTAAGACTTAAACTTCGTTCTTAAAAAAGAAAACGAATGTTAAAAAAATTAAATTTACTCAACTGAACCCCGTCACAAAACAATCGCTGGTTAAAGAGATTCAACCAAGTAAACGCACTCATTCAGCATTTCATATTCCTATCGGGAATAATGAATGGAAATGTTTCCCATTAGAGACGAACTATACAGAGTCATGTCGCTGACCCGAAGAGTCTTTGATTCCAACTCGGAGGGACAGTTGCACCCCGGACTGTAGCCGGGACTGTAGCTCCATCTAAGTATAAGTAACAAAAAGATCTCTGACATCAGACATCGGGCATATTTGTTTCGTTTGTCTATATCCTTCAGAGTGGTGTCATGGATTATGGCTGTACCTCCCCGTATTAGAGCCAGCATCTGTTTGAGGGTTGATTCTCTGGTAGACTAACCATTTTGAGCCCAATAGTCTTACTCTTGTTGCGAAATATATGAAGCGATTTCCACGTCTTCAAGGTATGGCCTGCAAGCTTCATTCTCCAGAAATGTCATCGTCTTTAGATGATACTTGAAGTTACCTTATGCTAGTTACCTTTGGCTAGAAGCCAAAACATTTCCACGGGCACAGAAGTAGACTTCTTAACCATGTTAACTTAGAAATAACAGAACTTTTTAAATACTGACAATGTAATCAGGATATTAAGGCGGGTGTAAGACCTCTTGATTTATAAGAGCTAGCTAAGACCAAGAAAGTAGGTAATATTTTCAATCAAAATTTATAGAAATCCGACAAACGGCGGATTTCATCTTCTCAATTTTTAAAATGACTCAAAAAAAATAAATTGCCTAGATATTAGTCGAACGACTTCTGGAGTTTTTTTTAGATCGGTTTAAGGTGCCTCACTCTTCCAGAAGCATCCCGTAATCGCGTAATAGTTCTGCAATGTTTTTCGATGATTTTGCCTTCCAGTTCCAGCGAACTACCAAACAAAAAAAAAAAAATTGAAGGAAATCTTAACAAGTAAAGCACCCCCCCTTTCTCTTAAATAAAGTGGCTCAAACTTATGTGAAATGGCTCGGAGAATGGCTCAACTCCAAAATTTCTGCGGAACAACGCTGATCCATTCCCTACATCAAATTCATCTACGCCATACATATGAGCATACATTCTGAATGCCCGCCGTATGACAATTATATTTTTAGAACGCAAATTAAAACTACCCTTCCTAAGCACAACTGCGATCGAGATAGCAATTTTTCGCATAAGATCTATTTTCAATTTATTATAACTTACCCTCTCAAAATACTCGGTGAAGTATTGCCTAGCAATTAAAAGGATTTTTTGAGTTGACCTACATAGATTTATGAGTATAATGGCAAGTTGAGCGTAGTAAGGTCGAAATAGAAAAGTTTGCACCCCCTTTTTTCAATCCTTATAGGACGAATCGGTACAAAGTATGAATTAGGAATGCAATAGTTTTGACTTATCTATTGACATATAAAAATTCAAGTTAATACGGCTAATGAATCATGTGTTATGAAAAAGCCTCCCTTAAAGCGGCAGGCGAAGTTAAAATCCTAAAATTCTTTCTAAATATTGCATTGTCTTCACAACCCAACCAGCATGGACAATTTCAAAGTTCAGAGTTTAGAGAAAGTGGTTCAAATTTGGCTTGCAAGATTTTGACACAACAAATTTTTCACGAAGTTAAGTAAAAGCCTTTAAAAAACAGAGATTTATCGAATGTTACGGTATTAATTTATTGAAATTCAGTGTTTTATGTATTTCCTTTTGAATATTCTCGCAAAACTAAAGTAAAAATGTCAAAATTAGCCTATAGGATAATTTATTATCTTGCTCCCGGGCCAGGATAAATTGTAGACAGCTGGAGATTTGTTTTCCACCACGATAGAAAATTAGCCGAAGATAATATTATTTGTATCATTTAACACGCGGCCTTATGATCAAATAAGTTATAATTTATTTAATTATTTATAATAGGTATAAAAGCATATGTGATCAAAATTTAACGGTTCTGCGATGTCATATTTCAGTATTGTCAGACTGCGCAAATGTTTCCGGATTTTTTCTCATACAGTCCTTATTTATACAACTAGGTAGAGCTACATATATTTAGAACACTAAGTTAGTACGTGATCATGTTTAGAATGCTTGTTGTCTTAAATATGTATTTCGATCAAACTCGTTGGAGCGGTTTTTTATACAATTATGTAGACAAATGTTATAATTTTGGATTCGAAAAGCACTGCTCTTAAACTGTTTAGCTGAAAAATGAGTACAACGTAGTATTCAGAATATAAGCACTACCTGGCAGTTACATTTTCATGCTAATCGAAAATGACGTTTTCGAGATATGAGATTAGAGAAAAACTGATTTTGCTATCAATTTTTTTGTTAAAATCGTTTTTGCAGTTTTCGAGAAAAAGCCAATTTTCAAAAGTGCCGTTGGACCTTTTAGCGAAATATTGGGTATGCAGTCATGTTAGTTAAATAGTCTCGAAAAAATCTTGAATATTTAAATTTTTGGAAAATTTTTATATGCGAAGTACCGTTAATATTAGGGCTAGTAAAAAACAATAAAAAAAATCCCTCCTAACGGTGAGCCCACAAACTATAAATACGAAATTTGAAAAAAATCCGTCCAAGCGTTTAGGTTTCAGGGCTATGGGACCGACAGACATGCGGACGGACTAAATTGCGAGACCCTCTAAAACGTGGGTTCCCCTATCATCGTAATATTGTGGGCGCAGTATCGCAGTGGTTAGTGTGCCGGACTACTGTGCGAGGAATTCCAGGTTCGACCCCCGGAAAAACACAAAATTACATATTAAGGTTTTTTCTACTGCGCCACCTCTCGCGAACGTCTGACAAACATCCGAGAGTATAACTGTCCTGAGAAAGCTTCTCAATTCAGCCGTTGGGGTCCCTTGTAGGTCCCTTCCATTCGTCCCAAAAATAAAAATCTCACACAAACGAATGGTTGTGAGAAGCTAGGCCTCTAAGGTGTCTACACGCCTGTTGCGCCAACTATTTATTTTATTTTATTTTATTTATCATCGTAATATTAGAATTGATTAAAATCTCGAGTATCTTTCTCTTACTACGTATACGAGAAAGTTAAAAACCGAATTTCAAATAACGTTGAAATAAACAAAATATGGAAACAAATTCACCGTTGGATTAATTTGGATAAAATTATTCATAATCTAATGTAATTATATGTGTAAGGCGAGTAAATTATTTGCAGTCATAAAACAGGACAACAGCGCACAAACAATGAATACACTATGTACGGTGCATATACAATGCGTCGCAACAAAACAAAAATAAAACCAATGAGAGTTCACACTCTTTCTCACATTGTATTTGTATTCCCTTTCGCTGATCGCAAAGTAGTGAGTCTGGAGACTACACGTCGACATTGTAAAGAGCATCACAGCTGGGGCCCAATTCCGCAAGAGTGAGTTTCATTGTGTGCACGAAATATTGTGTTCACCATGATGGAATAAGTATAAGGTGGTCTCGTCGGCAAAAAGTAGTCCCTTAACGACACGTTTTTCTCTTTATTCAGCGTAGTAAGTGTACGTTAACGAAGCGTTAAGGGACCAAAAAACGAACGAGTCGGCAGCCGACGAGACCACCTTATACTTATTCCATCATGGGAAAACCCACGTAAAACTAAATTCAGCGCTCTCAGCTGAAGAAGGAGCATTCGTTCAGCGCCTAAAAACTCACAGTGTCTTGCGGAATCGCGTGAATTGGAAATTGTGTAACCGAGTCGTGACCAGGGTTGGCCGAACTGTCATTTTTTAGAAAAAACTACATTTGTTACGTCTGCTACGTAGTTTATGTAGTTAATGTAGTTAAATGTAGATAATGTAGTTAATGAAACAAATTGTAGCAGACGTAGCTTCAACTGTCAAATTTGAAATGGGACGCTTGTTTTTGAATTCGAAATCGCTTCTCGAATGTACATTGTTCAATCCCAACATCCATTGAAAAACTTTTTCCCACTGGTTTTTTGTTCACACAAAAACAAGGAACAAACTTTCACAAGAAAAGTAAAAAAAAGTGAATCTTGTTAACTGAAATTCTATTATTTTGCTGTATATACTACCAATGTAGCAGACGTAGCAAATTGTAGTAAATAAGGCGTGTAGTTTATTTAATTTACTACGCGTAGTTAATGATGTAGAAAATGTAGTGTAGTTTATTCGGCCAACCCTGGTCGTGACGGTGAGTTTTGCTAACTGTGCGCACGGGCGAAATATGCACGCTTGCGGAATTGGGCCCCTGTACAATGCACACATGAAAACACAAGCACTGTACCGTCGAATTGTGTGTTGTTTGAGGATTCGCAAGATCTTTTTCGATGTAATGCAGTTAGTGAGAAATAGGTACTTGAACAGTGAAGTGGTTAAAGTAATAAAGTGGTGAAAGATACAAATTATAGGGAAACAACGGAATAGAGAAAGGGTGAGTTATCACTGAGCCTACATTTGCATTGTTTAGAATTGTATTTTAAATTTATATATTAGTGAGTTATCTCCGACCTGTTTGCGTAATTATTCTTTGTTAAATTTACAATAATGAAAGATAGTTGATCAAATATCTTATTCACTTTTAAAAACGATCTCCTTCAGAGAAAGAATTCTTCCTGGTTGATTGATTTTCAGTCGACCACGGCACGGTTGTGCACAAGCGCATTAGTGGTGATGTGAGAACATGTGTTCCTGTTCATAGATCAAACTTCTTTCAGAATGTAATGGGGTTGGTAAAGTGCGACGGTTCGCATATGACGGTTGTGATCATATTGTTGTTTGTACTTGGTAGTGGTTCTAGCCTAAAGTGGTAGTTGAGCGAGATAGATCACTCATCTGATAAGGGATGGGAGTGCGTGGTCCTCCCTGTCAATGCCGTTGAGTTGGATGCTATCTACGAACCTATCACTGCTTCGTCGGCTCGCTGTGGTGTTTCCGCTTGCCTGACAATAGCGTCCACACACAGAGATGTGTGTATTCCTGCTCTGTGTGCTGTGTTCGCATCAGACACAGTCAGCTCATCCGAGAGCGGATGGGTAGTCGGCATTGCTCCCAGTCTGTACCGTTGAGTTGGTTGGTGCGCTATGGCTAAATGATGTATTCGTTGGCTCGCTGTGGTGTTTCCGCTTGTCCAACATTAGCGTCCACACCAGAGATGTGTGTATTCCTGCTCCGTGTGCTGTGTTCTCATCAGACACAGTCAGCTCATCCGAGAGGGGATAGGGAGTGGCCAATCCTCCCAGTCCGTACCGTTGAGTTGGTTGGTGCGCTACGGCTAAATATTGTCTTCGTTGGCTCGCTGTGGTGTTTCCGCTTGTCCAATACTAGCGCCCACATATGAAGATGTGTGTATTCCTGCTTCATGTACTGTGTTTCATCATGACACAGTCAGCTCATCCGAGAGGGGATAGGGAGTGCGCATTCCTTCCAGTCCGTACCGTTGAGTTGGTTGGTGCGCTTCCAATTATGATGCCTTCGTCGGCTCGCTGTGGTGTTTCTGCTTGCTGACAATGATGCCCACGCATGAGGATGTGCGTATTCCTGCCTCATGTGCTGTGTATGTATCATAACATTTCTCACCTCATCACCTTATTCGCTGTTGTTGTAGATTAATATTTCTTTCTTGCATTTCATTTGTTTAGCAAGTTGGGCTCATGTATCTTTTTTGTCTTTACTTTTAGTTACAGTTGATGATGACGATCTATTGTCCACGACCGGAGGAGACCGCGCCAAAAATTATATATATAATCAGAAATGAATTAACTTAAAAGATTTCTCAATAAAAAAAAAATATTGTTCATTGTTAATTTTGGATTTTCTTACATATGAAACGAACTTTTATGATGCATAGTATTACTAACTCAGATATTCATATAAACATTATTTTATTCTGTAACACATTTTGGTATTACCGTCAAATATAGTCAAACAGTGCATCTACGAGGTTATTCTTACGTAATACACACGTTCATAGGCTGTACTATTTTACAAACTGTATCAATGTAGATATGTAGGTACATAATATATGTATCATCCGTCACCCTTTATTAAAGTCAGAGAATAATAAGTATGTACAAGTGCAATAATAATGTTAACGGCATACCTAATCCATAATTATCTATATCTACAATTTATGTATAAAAACATCACACTTTCTCTTCCATCTCTGTTTTCAAGAAAAGAGGAATCGAATGTGTCATAGGTACTATAGTGTTGGTCTTTAAGAATTCACTTAGGGTCGTACCAGCCTGCCTCATAAGGCAATGAACTTTAGAATTCAGGTCAGTACAATCGAACCGTTAAAACAATTAAAACAATTCGAGTTAGGAGTTTTGAACCCAGTTGTTTTGCCAAACCGAAGTAGCAACGGCTTCCTAGGGTAATTCTTCGCCGGATCTCAACTAGGGTGTCATTCGTCGAGTTAATGTTTACTCCGAGGTAGGTGAACTCCTTAACTACCTCGAAGTTGTTGCTATCAATAGTGACGTTTTGTCCTAGGCGGTGGACAGATGCTTGTTTGTTTGTTGATAGCATGTACTTAGTCTTGTCCTCATTTACTTGAAGGCCAACGGACTTCGCCTGTTCTTCAATCGCCGTGAACGCTTCTACCACGGCACGCTGGGAGCGACCGATGATGTCAATATCGTCCGCATAGCCCAGTAGCTGTACAGATCTGTTGAAGATAGTGCCTTCCGTGTTGACACCTACCCTGCGCACTATCTGCTCCAGTACGAGATTGAAGAAGTCGCATGACAGCGCGTCTCCTTGCCGAAATCCGGTGCAAGTTTGAAATAGATCGGAGGAGCTGCTTCCAAACTGCACATTGCAGTGCGTGTTTTCCAGCGTCACGCGGCACAGCTGAATCAGTTTTGCCGGGATTCCGAATTCAGCCATCGCCACATAGAGCTCCTGACGATGTATGCTATCATACGCGGCTTTGAAGTCGATGAATAGGTGGTGAGTTTCGACTTGAAATTCGTTGGTCTTTTCCAGGATTTGCCTCAGTGTGAAAATTTGGTCTATAGTCGATCTGCCGGGCCGGAAACCACACTGGTACGTGCCGATTAGTGTGTTGCAGAACGGTTTAAAACGTTCACACAGTACGTTGGATAGGATCCTGTATGCGACATTAAGCAGGGATATGCCTCGATAGTTCTTCAAAGACATAGGATCGCCCTTTTTGTAGATGGGGCATATGGAGCTGATAGTCCAGTCATCGGGCATGTTTTCTTCCACCCATACTTGGTTGATGATTCGGTGCATGCTCCCTACCAAAACATCACCACCGTATTTAAAGAGCTCCGATGGTAAACCATCAGAGCCTGCGGCTTTGTTGTTCTTAAGCTTTTTTATAGCTAGGCCAACTTCTTCTATGCTAGGTGGTGGAACTAGTTCTTCATTGACTAGACGCGGGTTCTCTTCTTGCCCTATCACTCTCTCTACGTGATGCCCATTTAGCAGTTGCGGGAAATGCTGCTTAAACACATCTACTATTCCCTGTGCTTCGGTGACTAAGTTTCCTTCGGAAATGGTCAGAGTCGACGTTTGCCCCTCGGAATGTGTGCACGTCGAGGATGTTGGATGCGTGCCTCGCATCGATTAGCACATGGTCGATTTGGTTGGCGGTTCGACCGTCTGGAGAGCGCCAAGTTGCTGGTGTGGATCCTTAGCCTTGGAAACCTAGTGCTACTTATCACCGTGTTACGAGCTGCTGCAAAATCGATTAGTCGGTAGCCGTTGTCTGTTGTCGTTTCGTGGATTCTGTGCTTACCAACTAACCCGCCTAAGATGTTTTCCTTTCCGACTTTAGCATTGAAGTCCCCGAGTACAACTTTTACATCGTACTCCGGACAGGCTCCGTAGGCTCCATCCTGGAGGTCATAAAACTCCTCCTTGATGGGATCTTCAGCCTCGTCGGTAGGGGCGTGTGCACATATTAGGCTTATGTTTTGGAAAGTAGCTTTGATGCGGATCACAGAAAGGCGATCACTTATCGGCTTGAAGTCAATAACTTTTGTCCTAAGCCGATTTCCCATGACGAATCCGCATCCTAATACATGCAGTCTTTTGTTGCAGCTGTAATAAATGTCGCAATCCTTTCTTTCCATCATGCCTGATCCTATCCATCGTATCTCCTGGATCGCGGTTATGTCTGCCTTGTACCGCGTGAGGACAGACTCAAGTTTTTGAGTAGCACCTGGGGTGTAGAGCGTTCGTACATTCCAGGTATATACTCTTAGATCGTAGTCCATTGACGTTCCGGGTCTTGTTGCCATTTGAGGAGTTCCATTATCCGAGGCTGGTTGCGTCTCTCTCATAACTAGTGTTTTTTTCCATGATCGGGAAGTTACCCCGACGGCACAACCCCCAAACCTGGAGGGCCAGGCCCTTGTTTTGACCCTAGGACAGCGGGCCGGAAAAAACCGATGTCAGTAACCCATTTTGGGATATGAGTGCTGCCGTTGACCCATTGAGGGCTCCTCCGCCACCAACTCTTTTCCAACACCCTGGCTCAGTATTGGAAGTCTGTCGAAGCAGCTCATATAGGGATTACACTTACCAGTTCGACCTAACTGGAGCGCCACCGTTGATTCCATCTATGGAATTCCTCCGCTGTCGCCTGAGAGTAAGTGCCACTCCTCCCCCCCTCTCTCGTTCGCTGCCACCAACGACCTTCCACAGGGGTTGGTTACCCCATCTCCAGTCGAGGTACTAGGCACCCACCAGTCACCAACGTGGAGGTGAGAGTAGGAGTTGGTAGTGAGAGGCTAGAGTGAGAACGCTTGTGTTCTCATGTAATCGCATCACTACCCTTCAACCAGCTCGGCCATTAGCTAAATAAATCCACCCAAACGTCATTTTCAAGAGGAGTGTTGCCTATACGATCAAAATTAGAGTATCAATACTTGTAATAGGAGTGGATTTAAATAGCGTAACGACTACAATTATTGGCTCCCCCAATTTTTGACCCAACTATTGGCACCCCATCATTCAACAGTGATTTTCTCAAATAACTGTTCGAATAAGTCAATTTATTTTTTATTTTGAATTTGCACATTTTTCTCATATTTCTGTGTATTTAGTTTAGAGACATTCCTTTCCAGTTCTGTGTTATAAGTGAAAGTAAAATCACGTGCGACAGAAAAAATCAAAACTTCAAAATTTTCAATGTTTTGGTTAAGGACGTATAATTTTGTAAGTTTTTTTTCACTACTTCCGTATATATTTTTTAATGAAAAATTGCTCTATTTACTATAAGAATATAGTAAATAAGTCGTTTGTAAATATATTTTGTTAAAAATGTTATTGTTTTATTAATAAAAGGGGTGCCAATAATTGAGTTAAAAAAAACGAGGGTTCAATTATTGGCAGGGGGTGCCAATAATTACGTCCTATGTAGCTGTGAGTGCCAATAGTTGTATCATGCAATCGTTATTCATTGATTTTTGGGCTAAATGCGTTTTTCTGAACCAATTTCAGGTTTGTTCAGAGCAAAAAGATCTAACATCTTATATGATATTCATACATATTGCTTAACGGTAAATTTAGGTGGCCTTTTTAAAAAAAAAATACATACTATTTTACTTTCTTGAATTTATTAAATTCTACAATGATTTAAATAATATTAAAAACAATTTTTTTTTGTTTCCTTTACAAAATGTGGGCGCAGTATCGCAGTGGTTAGTGTACTGGACTACTGTCAGAGGTAAGGTAGACTGAGATACCCATCTCCGAATCCTCTTGCCGCTGGGCCCCTCAATTTTTGCCAGGAATCCGCCATTTTGTTTTCCTATCCGTGTTCGTCAGTTCCTATCCGTGTAAAATTGAACAAAAAAAATTAACAAAAAAAATGTGGTGAATTTGGTTTGACAGAAGTCGGTTGTCATAAATGTCAAAATTTGCAAAACAAATTCTCCAACAAATTGTGGCTAGCTGTGGAAAAGTGAAAAAAAGTAAGTTTTATCGCATTTTAATTGCTAAAATTAATGAATTAATGCAATCTCTTGCTAATCTCTTAAAGGTTCGGTACAAAAACAAACTGAAATGGAGAATCCGTACAATAGAATTATTGCAAAAGAAGTCTTCAATTGGCTGGAACACTCAAAAATGGTTGGCATATTCCATCTGAATCCAATCAAAGAGGATGATTTGTTCAAGATACGTGTGTTGCTGCACCGGCAGAATATTACGTTTAAACGCTATGGCAAGAAAATTATTCAAATGGCTGTGCAGAACACTTAGTTTAGTACGAAGCAATTTTGCCTTTGTTCGACTCAAGTCACTGCATTGTTTTCTCAACAGAGCCAAAAGTAGGCACGCTGTTGAAGATTACATGGAAAGTGTCCCAGATGTTGCTGCTGGGTGGAATTCTAGAGAACGCATTGTTGAGCCGAAATGAGTTTGTTAATTTTGCAAACCTGCCAAAGGCACAGTTTGTTTCTGTTTTGAATATGGCTGCTGGACAGATTGTACAGAATTTGGAGGCTCACCAAAATGCGTTGGTTAATGTGCTGGACGTTTATGCTAAGACGGGAGAGAGCAGTGTTGGTGCCTCAGCTGCAGCAAGTGAAGAACATATCGTGACCACCGACGAACCCAAGGAATAGGTGTAGAATTCATTTAATTTACGATTAATTGGTAAACTGTTATAAAATATATGATATGATAAAAACACAAAATCTGTACTGAATTTCTCACATTTATTTACTTTTATGGAATTGCTTGTTCATACTGATTAAAAAGATATACCCTAAGCACAGCGACATTAAAACAAATCATAAAAATAATCCAATCCTTGCCCCAGCTCCCAAATGGAGATGCCTACCCCCATTTCTTGTGCGAGTTTTATGCGTTCGTTAATAGAGTACAACGTCGGATAGAAAACAATGTGACGTCCACTTGAAGTCCTACAATTGAAATTATGTGATTGTGTTTTATCGGTATACAGATGAACTTACTTGATTTCAAAGAAATTCTCCACATCATGTTCATCGTAAGTGAGTCGCTTCTTAACATGCTTCACCAGATCGAGATACTGACCAGCAACAATAGGGCCACCGCCATCAGGTCGGAAATCATTGCCGTACATGTTCAAGCCCGTAAGAATCTTCTTTCTTTTGATAGTGATCTGCTGTTGAGGGCACAATGTTCTCAATGGATGTTCGTATCCAATGAAGAGGAGCATTGCCACCTGGAGTAAAAATAGCAATTATTCATAATAGCTGTATTTGTATAGTGAAAGAGATCTACCTGGGCGTTGAACATTTGAAAAGTCGTATGTCATCAATGAGAACGCAAACACATGCGGGTATAAGTATTCAAAGTGTTTTTCGCTAAACAGATTATGCATCTCTTCGCGCAGTGGTGGAATGACTAGGATCAACTTAAGAAGACCCATTTGTTGGAATTCCTTCGCTATAAAATGACAGACTTTGTTACTTGCCCAATATAATGAATGAGGGCAAACTTACATAAATCGGTGACAAGATTATATAAATACTGGTCATCCACACGTGCTACCAATTGGAACCAAATTTCCAAGACGACACCGTCAAACTGATGAACGCAAGTGTTTACAATTAACTCGTTTACCAATCGGCGTTCGTGTGCATTAGACAGCAATTTGGAGTAGTCCTTTTCAGTGAATTTATCAAAAATCACGCGGGGATACACTAGAAAATAGAAGCACTCAATTTATTTTATTCTACACCTAGTTTCCATGCATACCCTTAAGTTTTTCTTATTTAATCATCCTGCTTTCCGAATATCTCTAACACAGCCGGCATCGATATCATGTTTTCCAGTCAGTTCGTAGCCGTTTCTGGATATAATAATTTGAAACCACACGGGTGATATAATATCGAACTTTTTGCCAAATATCTTTGCCACATCGTGGCTGTGCGAGTTCCACTAAAATATAACAATTAAGAGTTAATTGCAAGCACATATATATATAAACTTAACGCTGTGACGTATCCTAGGACGGTACCATTGAACCTCCTTGCTGCAGTGTCCTTGTGGTATCCTGCATTTTCTACCAGTATATCTCTGGCTGCTGGTTCTTCTTCGATAAATTCCCGATCGAATATACAATCTTCTTGAGGACCTTGTTTCACTTTCAGTTGCTTTGTTTGTTGAAACAAATCGAAACCATTTTTTTTGTTGACAAAACATGACAATTGACATTTCGAATTTTGAAGTCACTCAGCCAACTGTGGTGGACCAACTGTACCAGAGTTCAGAAATACAGCTTCTTATGAAGGAAATCAACGCGAGTAGTGGTGAATAAAGTTTTTATCTGAATACGTTTTCAGTAAAGTTATTTCTTTCCAAATTTATAAAAATGAATAATTTATTGGTTAAAATCAACTTATAAGCAAATGAAATATTAAGCTTCCTGTTGCTACCCCAAAGTACCTATTCAGGTGCAACCAAATAGACTTTTTTCATAAAAAATTACTAAATACATGTCTAATACTATGCGAATACTATTTTAGGTATCACATTAACGTAATTTGCGAAAACTTACATTTATTTAATGAAACAAAATGTTGATATTTATAATACATAATTATATACCTATGTACTGACAATTAACTTAGCTTCAAAATAAACGAATGTAGAACAGAATATTTTATATAGTAACAAAATTAGCCATGTATTTTTTAGAAAATATATTAATAGCTATCAGCCCTATTATGGCTATCAAATATCAACACGATATTTGATAATAATTGATACGTATCAACAAAATGAATGAATCGGTATTATGGCTATCAACCAAAAAATTTGATACTCATCAAATTTTCTATCAACCACAAATTTCTTGTTGGTACGTATCAAATATTCGGGCGCATCAAACTAAAAAATGTATATTCTCGTTTTTACTGTAAAATAACGACTTTAGAGCGAAATGTCTTCGGTAGACATCCCAAATGTAATTAAACTACATGTAGCAGCGAGTTTAAAATTATTTTCTCAATAAGGAAACTATCAACTGATCGTTGGGAATAGCTTTAACATTGCCATAGCACAATCAACAGTGTGTCTCGTTCTTTTGATTTGCGAAAATTTTTGATTTGTTTAAAAAACAAAAACATTATTTAACCAAAACTAGTCGTCAGCCATAAAATAAAAACCAACTACAAATCCGTCAAACGTCAAAACAGAACCTATTCTCAATGAAATTTCGATAAGTATTATCAATTGATACTCATAATACCAAACTATCAATGAATTGATAGATCTTATCAAGTTATCAACTAATTGATATTTGATAGCCATAATAGGGCTGTATGTCACCAGTTGCAATTTTACAAATAAAGAAAAGTATAAAGAGACAACAATCAACATCATGAATTTTTTTATTTTGAATTGTGAGCAATATTAATTTCTTTATTCTATTTACATTATAATTAATATTAATATTTTTGACTTTTCGAAAATATACATTCTTATGTATGTATGAATATTTCTAACCAATTTTCATTAAATGCCTTATGTAAGTTGACTCAAAATGCTTTTATATTACTTTAATTCCGATGCATTTTTTATTTTTGTTAATTATTTTAAATAAATATGCAATTATTCGTAAAATAAATCAATATTCACCTAAAATGTAGCCGTAACGAACTATTTTCAAATTTAACGGCTAAAATGTATGAACGCTGCCAAAAACTTTGCCCACAGTAAAAGGTAAAAAGATTAGGTGCGAATGTGTTGGTGGAGAGGATTTTTGACGTTTGTCAATACGAATTTCTATGCAACAATACTAGCGCACCTAAACTTTTTGGGAGCGTAAAATTTAGCTTGTAGGCAAATTACTGTAAATAGGTCGAAGATGGGAATCTCAGTCTCTCTTACCTCTGCTACTGTGCGAGGGATCCCAGATTCGATCCCCGGAAAACACAAATTACATCTTAAGGTTTTTTCGACTGCGCCACCTCTCGCGAACGTTTTTGTTTATTTATCTTTGAAAAACTTTTATGTACAGGTATTTTAATTTATATTTATCTTTTATTTTATAATTTTAAATAAAGCATTTTGAAAGCATATAGGTAAATAAAATAATAAGTATATAAAACTTGCCGTTTTTCTGTTTAAAGAGTGTCAATATAATTGTAGTTTTTGGGGGTGCCAATAATTATGTCAGGGTGCCAATAATTGTGTTTTTGTGTAAGCTTTTACTAAATTGGCATTTTAAATATATTTTCAATAACTAAACCGTTATTTATAATTGCCTTAGGGGTGCCAATAATTGTAGTCGTTACCCGTTACGCTTCCCTGCATCTGCTCTGCCTGTATACACATCATTTGTATTAATTAATTACTTGTTGTAAATTGTAAGATGATTCCTTATTTTATTGGTTGGGATAAAACAATGCAAATGGTTTTTGAGCACGTTATATGCAAATTCATTCAAATATACACGAAATAATAGAACATTCCATTTCTACACAGTAAAAAACAAAAATCGAATTGAAAAATCCACATAATTCTATCTTTTTCTGTGCAAATGCAAGGTATAAGCATGTTCTATTTTCCTTAGTCGACAAAGGGATAAGATAATATAAACAGGTAGGTAGTACTTCAACAAAACTACAACATTTCTTGCATTATTTTCTTTTCTATACATCAGAAAAGTATAGACCATTCCACTGGTAGACTATTCAAAGCAATTATACATTTATTAGGCCACGTAAAACTCAATCAAATACGCAAAATGCATTTGGTTTACACTTTAAATTACTTTTCAAAGCTACGTTTTTTAATTACAATTGTTTATAGAATGTGATGGCTTATACACTTATATTTTCAGTGGGTACTTAATGGGTTAAGGAAAGTTGTGTATCATTCCAACGGAATTTAAATGAACTTTCCATTGATGCCAAAATTTACATGAAGTAAGTTCAAATTATATGCAGAATTATATTAACTTTAGTTTTGTCAAAATACTTATGCCGGCCAATGTATATTCTGAAACATGATCAAATTTTGAGTGGATTTAGCCACGTCCGTCCATCTGTCTGTCTGTTGAAAACATGAATGAAATTTTGTGAGATGACTTTTCTTTTTATGGTCGTCAGTTTGGTATTAAAGATTGTCTTTTTTGGTCAAGTAGTTCCGGTACCTCTCAATTAGACTCATGCGTGTATAGTACCTACTAATTCGCATGGCAAACATTTTGCATGACTTCTATGCAGTGGAGGGTATCAAAACATCGGGGCCGATGATAACACTTTTACTTGTTTTCTGTATTGCTCCTACTTTATCTTTATGTTGCAAAAGTCAATTTAGCATTTACCTCTACATCTCGAAATATGAGTTACAACCTTTTCAAAAATAGGGGTAAATGTAGGGTAGGTATTTAATATGCTGTTTTATACAAAATCATGTAGCTACCCAACATCACTAATCTGAAGTTCTAACAAACTCAAAATCTAAATTTTTTTCAACCATTTCTACTACATAATAATACGAAATAATTTGAATTCCGCCATACACAGCCTGACAGATACAATAATATGTCAACGTGTATGTATGCAACATCGTTGACAGAATAATCTTAAACGACCTGCATATTTCGGATTGCTATTCAGACGTATACTTTACTTTTTGGTACTTACCAGGATGTTTCGGGCCAGTATCATCCTGTGAAACTAAGAAGCAAACAAGAACAAGCCCAGCGGCTGTAAAAGAAGTAGTCCAGACGAAAAAATTACAAAAATAACTTCATAGCGGAAATAGTGTCCTTTTAAGAGATAAAGAAAAGAAACAACACAAAAGTACAGAACTACGATTGCAAGTGACCGGAAAGGAAAGAATTTCCTCATAAAGTCTCTCAACGAAAAAGCGAAAACGAAGATTATTGTGGCAACAGCAATACCTTTTCAACCAGTATTACAGTATACTGCATTAAAATTGTGCTTTTTCCCTCAGTTAACACAAAATTTTCAAGTATATAAGAAAGAATGAATATTTGCTCCTCATTTGCCCGAAAGCCCAATAGAGGTTGTGAAATAGTTTCGTTCCGGAAAAAAGCGGAATGCATTTTACTTTCCCATCTGATTTCAGAGCAGTTCTGCATTTTTGTCTGCATTTTAAGATAATATTTTTTTTTTTCTTGAATACTTAAAATGCTGTACATATAGATATTATTATATGCATAAGCGGAGGAAGGAACTTCCATCATGATTTCCTCAGTAATTGAAATAAAATAATATTAATGTAATTTGTTAGTAACTGCGCGATCTATTTATCTATTGGTATGCCGAATGCGTGTGCAGCGCCGCATTTACATATTTTTGGCCCAGTTCTTTACAACGATTGGTGCCCTACTTTATATTTCCTTTTATATTATTTGGTAAATTTTGTCTATTGACAATTGTCATTTTTAATCAACTTAAATATTTTGACGATCACAATTATATATAATAATTTTATATGGAATTATTCACAATTGTGACTTCGTTAAGTTAGCCTGGACACTAAAAATTATTTTATTAGTACCGCGTAATGGTATAGGCGAACGAAATGATGTCCTACCCAAATATTACCCAGCTTCGATCACCGGAAAACGCAAATTACATCATCAGGTTTTGTCCAGTGCGCCATCTATAGCGAACGTTTGACGAATAATCCAGACTCTAACTGTCCTGAAAAGGTTTTTATTTAATTTTTATAAGTTTTGGAAACTGAAATTGGAAACGATTCAAAAACGTTTTTTAATTTTTTTTTAATTATCTACTAGGTTTAAATATTACATATAAAAATTGAGCCCTAAAATGTTTGTCGTCGATTCACACCTTAACGCTTTTACCGTTTTTAACCAAACGTTCACACATCTTTGGTATTGGTCCATATACGGTTTCTGTGAAGTTTGGTCAAAATTGGACAAAGGAGCGTGGCACCACCCATACAAAAAAAAACATTCAAAAGCGTATATCTCGAAAACAACCATATCGATTGAGCTCAAACTTACAAACAATCTTAGGTATTGGCCCAGGAGTGTTGCTATGGAGATTGGTAAAAAATGGACAAAGGGCGTGGCACCGCCCATACAAAAAATATCTCGAAAACCGACGAATCGATTGAGTTGAAACTTACAGACAATCTTAAGTATTGGCTTAGGAGTGTTGCTGTAAGATTGGTAGAAATTGGACAAAAGGGCGCCCATACAAGAAACATCTTCTATGGGGTGAAACCCGATGACGTTTATAACTCGATAACCGCTGGGCCGATTTTTATGATACTTTTTTTGTTTTGTTCGTATGGCTGTATTTCAGGTTTACGCAGAAAGAAAATTCCAGAAAAGAACATTTTTATATAAGATCTATAAGCAATACAATTTCTCTGCACGGGCAAAGCCTGGCGGGTACAGCTAGTATTTTATAAAATGCTAAAAATCACATCACATACATGTTACTTATTTCTTCAATTTACTTACTTAGATGGCGCTACAGTTCGGGTGGACCTGGGCCTCAACCAACACGTCTCTCCAATTAGCACGATCTTTGGCTAACCGCCTCCAGTTGCGCACTCCAAGTTGGTTGAGGTCCCCTTCCACTTGTGCGCGCCACCTTAAGGCGAGGTCTTCCTCTACTGTGTTGTCCCTCCGCTCCATGTTGGAATCGAAGACTCTTCGGGCCGGAGCGTTGGTGTCCATTCGCTCTACATGTCCTAGCCATCTTAGTCGACTGATACGTACTTTTCTGTCCAGGTCGATGTCGCTGTACAGCTCGTAAAGTTCGCTGTTAAATCTCCTCCTCCAAAGCCCGTCAACGCGAACAGGACCGAAAATCACTCGAAGAATCGAAGATCGAAGCGACGAAGGAGATCTTCATCCGCCTTTGATAACGTCCATGATTCTGCGCCATAAAGCTGGACTGGGATGATGAGGGTCTTATATAGAGTCTCCTTGGTGTTTCTCGACAAGGCCTTACTTCCTTCCTTCCAAAGTAACAGCGGTTGGCAAGTATAATTCTTCGCTTGATTTCTGTGATGTCATTTTCAGAGTTAATAGCGGAGCCGAGATGTAGACAAAGTCCCGAACTACCTCAAAGTTATAGCTGTCTATCGTGACGTTCTGTCCGATTCGTCGATGTTGTGTGTCCCTTCTTGTTGACAGCATTATTTTGTTTTGCTCTCATTCACCACTAAACCCATTTTTGCCGCTTCTGTGCCAATACTTGCAAACGCACCAGTGACAGCTCGCTGTGTTCGGCCAATGATGTCGATGTCGTCAGCGTATGCAAGTAGTTGCACAGACTTTTGGAAAATTGTGCCCCTGGTGTTTGCTTGCGATTTTTCCACAATTTTCTCAAGAATGATGTTGAAAAAGTCACATGACAGTGCATCACCTAGTCTAAATCCTTTTTTGACATCAAAGGTCTCGGTGATATTGATTCCGACCTTTACAGAGCAGCGAGCGTTCTCCATCGTCATTCTGCACAATCTGACAAGTTTTGCAGGGATGCCAAAACTAAACATGGCTCTGTATAGCTCGTCTCTATAAATGCTGTCATATGCGGCTTTAAAATCGATAAATAGATGGTGAGTATCGATTTGGACTTCTTGGGTTTTCTCCAGGATCTTCCGTAGTGTGAATATTTGGTCGGTTGTGGACTTACCGGGCCTAAAACCGCACTGATAGGTGAGACTGATGCCTCTATAGTTAGCGCAGTTTAGAGGGTCTCCTTTCTTATGGATCGGGCAGACAATGCTGAGGCTCCATTCATCAGGCATACTTTCCTCTGAGCAAATTTTAGAAACGAGTTGATGTATGCTCTCTACCAAGTCATCTCCTGCTGCCTTAAAAAGCTCGGCCGATAAACCGTCCGGTCCTGCAGCTTTGTTGGACTTCAGCTTGGATATTGCTATCTTTACCTCATTTTGGTTAGGTGGACGGAAGTCTTGGCCACAAACCAGAGAGAATAGACCAACAGCTCCGCCCAAAAATGAGAGATCCATAGAGCCAGTTTCAAAAAGTTATTAGGTGGTTAAGTATGTGTGCCATGCTAAAGTAAATGGAGGACGAATAGGTCACGCATACACTGGCACCAAATAACATTTACAGTTATTTCTGTGGTACAACACGTATTCACAGATAGAAACAGAGGCGGGCCTACTCATTTCAAAACTGGCTCTATGGAATTCTCTCTTTTGCCCGAAGCTGGTGGTCTATTCTCTCTGGTTTGTGGTCTTGGCTTTCATCGCCCAGGTTGAATGGTTCATTCTGCCTGACGGCGGAATTTGTATCGTCTTCGCCGTTTAACAGTCTGCAGAAATGGTTTTTCCATGTCCTCACCACCGTCGTCTCTACAGGTCTCTGTTCGGGTCTCGTTCTTCCGTCCTTTTTTGCACGTAGATCTCACGAGCTGCTTTCGTCCTTCTCTGCAGCGCCGCTTTGTAGGCCAGTTGCTTCGCTGCAGGTGGTTGCCGGCACTCTTCATCAAACCAAGGGTTTTGCGGTGGTGGTCGGGTGAAACCTAGCACATCAGTTGCGGCTATTCTGACGGCTTCTTTGCATCGATGCCACTGGTCCTCAGCACTTGATGAAGGCTGCACAGGACTTAACGAGAGGTTGAGGGAGACGCGATCGGCAAAAGTTCTGGCGGTTTGTTGCGTTTGTAGCCGTTCAACGTTGAACCTCCTCACAGTATTTCCTCGTTGTTGTGGTGCTTGGGATATCCGCATACGTACCTTGGCTACAACAAGGTAGTGATCCGAGTCTATGTTGGCCACTCGGAAAGTTCGGACATCTAGAATACTGGAGGAGTGCCTTGCGTCGATCGCAACATGGTCAATTTGATTGACGGTTTGTTGATCTGGTAACGGCCATGTCCCTTTTTTAATGTTGAGGTAAGGAAACCGTGTGCTAGCTATAGTAACTATACGTCCCGCAGCAAAGTCAATTAGCCTAAGTCCGTTTCCAGACGTGGTGTCGTGTAGGCTGTGCTTTCCGATTGTGTTACCAAAGATGTCCTCCTTTTCTAATTGGCGCTAAAAACACCTAAGACGATTTTAACGTCGTACTTAGGACATTGCTCATATGTTTTGTCGAAGAGCTTTTTAATAAAATTAAAAAAAAATTCGGAAAATAGTTATAACGCCAGTGTTTTGTATGAGTCGTGTTATATTATGTGTTATATATTGAATTGTTGACTTCTCCAGTCATCACACCCAGGTATCTGATCGGGCGTATTCCCCCAATGGTCTTAAGCTTCTACGTATAATGTCGTATATAAAATCACATCCAACGTACATCCAACTGTTCTGCAATGTACTAATCGTCACATACTATTAGTTGCTATTAGGTTAAATTTGTATTCGAATTCTGGAAAAGACCTAAGAATTTGAATTCAATAAAAAATTAATTGAACAAGAATATCAAAATAAATCTTGAAATAAAATAACTATTTTAGGCAGAACAACGTTTGTTGGGTCAGGTAGTCTATTAGGTAGATATATATTTTTTTTAATTGCGCAACAGACGTGTAGACACCCTAGGCCTAGCTTCTCACAACCATTCTTTTGTGTGCGTTTTTATTTTTGGGCCCTACAATTTTATGCCGAGTCCGAACGACTGAATTGAGAAGCTTTTTCAGGACATTTATACTCTCGGATGTTTGTCAGACGTTCGCGAGAGGTGGCGCAGTGGAAAAAAACTTCAAGATGTAATTTGTGTTTTTCCGGGGATTGAACCTGGGACCCCTCGCACAGTAGTCCTGCTCCTGCACACTAACTACTGAGCCACTGCGCCCATATTTTTTTAAATGCATAATTATTTTTCTTATGTTATTGTCGACTCCTAAACCATTTAAAAATATGTAAAGCTCTTAATTTATATGTGCACTTAAATAAATTTTAGTTTCCTCTCCCAAGGCACCATTCTCTTCACTCAAGTTTAGTATGGGTATACGTATATTCATGTAGCTTACATAATGTAACCATTCTCGACAAACTTCAGAGGTGTTACTGTCATTACTGCAACGCAAATACTTCAACCCAGTTAATAAGTCCTTCAATTCCTTAGAAATAAATTAATTTAATATAACCCTCATGTCATGCTAAGAAAAATCAAATTAATTAATGTATTTAGCGTTGGCAAATGTACGCCCTCATTTCATTCAACATTAGATACTTCACTCTCACATCTCAGCAGGGATTTCTAACGCAATGTCATGTCCCCAGGATATCTCTGTATACGGGTTAAACAAAAACAGCAACAAAATATACCACGTTTCCGTTGCTTGGCATTCATCTGTAACCAAGAAGTGGTGAGTGTATCTGTATAGTAGGTAGGTACTTCGAGGACAATGCCAAGTTATCTGACACACGTAGGTATATTGTTTACGCCGCTCTTTCCAAGCATTTTGCTTCGATCCGGGAAGCATTTTAGATTGTGTTACGGGCTCAGCCAACAACTCATTCTCGTTCCACATTTCGTTTACCATTCTTCCCAACATCTGTATACAGCACACATATAGCGCCCTGAATTCCTAATGATGGTATTCATTCATTCTCTCAAGTTCCACCCAACAGCGGTGCAAGTTCAGAATTACAAAATCCAGCACCTCGTCATTGTCACCATCAGTTTAGTATGTCATTTCAACTCACGCGCAGCAGGATTCATAGTTATCACGTTGATAAGATTTTTTTTATGAACTAAAACCCGCCGCAAAGTCTGTATGTATGGCCACCGTAAAAGGTGTCGAGTTGTCGAGTTATTGAAGTAGAAGACTCTTAGTGTGTTGTATGCATAATATAAAGCAACATGAAGGTTGGTAAGGTACTATATATGTAGTATGTATACAGTTTATGTTCGAATCTGCTGCATCAAATGATTAGCTTCAAAGAAAAGAGGGAGTCTCCGAAACGGGTAGATTAACGAACTTCTTGTATTTTATAATGTAGATACCTACATATATCTACCTTACTCGTATCTCGCGTATGTCTTCAGTAATTCTACAGAACTCGTATTTTGCAGCTTCAAATCCTCTCATGGATGTTACTCGTAGTCGTAATGCTTCGCATAAACGGATGTGATTGAAAAATTGGATGCATACACAAACCACGTTTAATTCAATGCTTTTATGATGAAGGAATTTCATGGTTCCCTTGTGCCAGCTGTATGAAGGATCCGGTCTTATTGTGACGACGTACGGTTAGCAGCCGCTTTGTCGAAAGTAATGGAGAACGTTCGCAAAGAAAAGATTAACGACATTTCATTTCCCTTCGATTTGACAGTAGGTGAGGTAGTACATTCAAAGTACGAGTCACGTCATGAAAGACGTCGATGACGACGGTTATATCATTTTGATGCCTTAAGAAAGTAGGTTCTATACAGAGAAGTGGTATAAATTAAAAAAAAAAGTGTATTCTCAACACCTCGCCGTTTCTTCCGACGTTATCTCTTCACAAAAACGTGGGTATCTTATATTAGCTTAATCGAGCGGAAGCAAAGAAAGAAGTCACGTCTTTCGACTGGGTGAGATAATAAGGTCACTAAATCTGCTTGATTGGATGGAAGATGCTGCCAATGGTTTCACTGTTTCGATTGAATAAATGCGGCTGGTTTGAGTATCGGTCAACGGAAACAATGTCCTTGGCAGTAAATTTAAAGCTACCGACAATAGGATAAAGCGATACCTTGTAGAGGTATACAAAGGATATGTGTACATTTGTACACACTGGCCGGTGTAAATGTGTAATAGAAAATTGATAAGTATCGATTCATCTACTTTGAGTTATAAGGAATTATATTCACTGAGTCCTATTAATAACACCGGCCGTCATGGTTTGGGTATTTTTACAATTTTTACATTTTAGGGTGATATATTATACATATCTACCTAATACAAGGCATTGTGACTGACTCTAGAATTTTAAGAAAGGAGGCTTGGTATATATTTGAATTGTTTTCATTGGTGAGCAGCCTGGAGCTTCACGAGTGAGTCTGTATCCAAGCCCAAAAAATATTTAACGGAACAATTACGGAATAGGAGCAACTGGAACAATCGCTGCATTTAAAACCATAAATAAACAGCATTTATGTCCAGGGGAGATAAAGTGGAAACAGTTGCCGTTCAGTCCCATAGTAAGGGTACAAAGCAAAATGTGCACCATAGAGGTGAGAGGAAGCAATTTTACCACGTATGAGGGTTGGGAACATATAGGAGCGATTTGGAGAAAGCCGTTTTGGTATAGATCTACGGCTGTTCTGGCCGACACATTGTTCAAACAAGAGGCGAAGAACGTGAGGGGTACTGCGCAGAAACGAGTTAAAGGCAAAAGCAACCCAATCTGGCGAGCAAGGTTACAGCAGGAAGCAGGAAGCCTAATGACAAAAAATGTAAAGGCCCGTACTTTCTCAAGGCGCCTGGGGTAAACGAGCGGAAACCTTGAAGTCGTATGATAATAATTAACCAGTCGAAAATAACTTCAAGGTCCAACATGACCTGTGGAACTTCTATTTGTCCGATACTATATGGGAAGGAGGGCATAAGATTGTAGTCTTTGGAAATATTTTCTCTGCGGATTTCCACAAAAGATTTATCCCGAGCAAAGGAAACCAAGTCGCTAACTGGGGATAGAGCTAAAAAGTAAAAACATTGATTGGAGAGGATTCTCCGTATGTTATGGGCCTCGAAGGTATTTATTGAGTGACGCAGCGTCGTGGTTAACCAAGCTCTCCGCTGTGCCGGCTCATATTGTCTAAATCCTCTTAATTCTCAGACCAACCATACCCGGAACTACTTTATACATTACATCAGGGCAATGCCACTTTTTCTTGTCTCTATATGGGCTCTTATGTTCTATCTATACCTACTCTTGGCGAACGTGTGCTGCCCTGTTTTTTTTTATTTCCTTATCTTCAGCACTTTATCTATATATACCTATGTTATGTACATATAATCATACTCGATTATAACTTTCTTCGCTCGTACCCATTGGAATGACGATTTTGTCCGGTAAGAATCTATTTATCTGCAAGCCATCTGATGCATTCGAAGAATGTGTGTTCCACGTTGTCTTGAGTCGAGTCATGTTGGGCTCGTTGTTTTTTCTATTTTGTGCGGATAATCGTAGAGAAAAAACCGTATAGATACGGTACGGAATTGATTGAGCTACAAATTTACCTCCTGGAAACTACAACCCATCCTCTCTCTCTCTCTCTCATCCATTCTCTCATATACAAAGTTCCTTTCTTTCGCTAGTATTTTTTATGCGGCCAAGAGAACGGCTGTTTGCTTCCACTTGCTTTCTATATTTTTCTCAGTTGAGCACATAGGCCCAGATTTCACATCCGTACAGAAGGATAGATTACGTGATTGTCATAAGAAGTTATCTACTGCCCTAAGGTCCTCTTAAATTTGCCGTTAGGCCCCAGCGATAATTTCCTTCGTTCTCGCTTCTGTGGTGTCATAGATTATCTCTCTGAATTGGAGGTAACTTCTCATCATAAGTGAGAGATATTGAGGCACGCCGAAAGTGTTCTCCAAGTCATTTAGCATATCACTCCACCTATAGCGTATTATAACTAAAGCGTTTAGAGTTCCCAGCATCAATATTTTTATTGAATGGCGGCAAATGCGTATAATGATAGCAACCTTACTTACCAGTCTATTACTTCAGGGGGTATCGTAGAATCTATTCGGTATTTGCCCTAGCAAAATGACCTCCGGACGAGCACCTCTTCCAGCCCTTAAATGCTGATTTGATAAAGCTCAGCTAAAGAGATCTAGCGATTAAGGCTAGATACAAGTGCCGAGACATCAGGGCTGCTAACTTAGGCTTATCCTCCAAGCCACTCCCAGATATGTTCAACTCGTAAGTCGCTATTCCTTTAGGCTTAATTTGGTCTGACCGTTGAGATTTTAAGTGGCCGCAAACTAAAGTACATATTTCATTATCTTGTTAAATGCTTTGTGTACCTACACTGCACAAATATTCAAATATTACTTAAGATAAAAAAAAATCCTTATCAATACGAATCAGAAATTATATATTTTCCAACAAAAAAATTAGGGACAGTTACCGAACCGGAAATTTCCAATGAAGCCAATTGCTCAATCAAAATCAGAGTTCCATTTAAATTGAGCCCACTTAAAAAAATAAAAACACCACTGAAGACTGAACCAATAAATATCCAAATCAATCCAATTTAATCACTCTTCCCTGTACACACATATAAAACTTAATTTTTACGTTGCTCTTGTTTTCCCACCCCCATGTTCATCTCCTGGATAAACATTTCTGAATATCTTCAAAAAAACGAGGCGAATAAAAATCAGAATGAATATAAGCGAAAAAGTCGACCCATTTCCATGTCCATTTTATGAACAGACCCTGAGTGAGTGATAAACCCTTGATAAAATATTTTTTTTTTGTTTGCTCCTATTGCTTGCCCATCCATCTCACGAAAGCCCTGTCCAAATACCTACGGCCAGTATACTAAAACCTCTCCGCTATCCAAAAATTTGATAACCAAAAAAAAGGCGTTTGACTTTTATCCTGACTGCTCTTTTTGGGAGGGTTATGGTAATCCATTCTGATTTCCTTCTCGTCCCTCAATTTCTATATTGTGATGTCAATAATTTTTAATATGTATCGAAATTGAACATGAAAATTGGGAAAAGTTGGGAAAATAAAAGGATTTCATTGTAGTAATTTGAAGTGGGGGGTTGACATACAGACTTCATACTCCCCTATTGGTAGTGTAGGTGTATTCGTATGGAAAAAAGTAGGTAAATATAATTTTCCGAAAAATCCAGTTAAGTCTTTGACAACCCTCTGATGGATTAATAGTATTATTTTTAATGTTAGATTTTTTAGCACGGAATATATTGAAAAATACTTCCGTTTCCGGTGCGGTTCGCAATCTCGTATGAAGATTTAGATTACACAGCAATAGGGTGGGCAATTTTTGTAAAATACCAACTTATTTGCATCTCCTGTGGGCTGTTACAAGTGATGTTCACTGAACAACTCAATGAAGTCGGATTAGCTAGGGTTAATGTACCTACGACAGTAAATAATATTTTAACAGTTTCTGAAGTGGTTTATGCTGAGGGTTCGCAAAATTTTAGATTGCGGTGCAAGGATAATTATGGTTATTTTTAGATATTAAGAAAATAACAAACAGGGTAGATTGGTTCTAAGCATAGAATATAATGGCTGATTACCTTGTATTCGTAGGGCTTGCTGTTAGAAAATCACTTCGATATTATGTAAACTTTAGGCAGCGAGTATCTCGACAGAATTTCGTCCAAACATCATGGAATATAAGCGAGGGCGTAGATGCCGCATATGTGCTGGGTAGGTATAGTTGGTCGGATAAAGATTCTATTTGTTTATGCATAACGTTTATATTTATCCGTTTGTTTGTTAAAATACGTATTTCATAGTTTAGTAATCGATAAATAATTTTTTAAGCGTTGTCTTTGATTTACAGAACCTTTTTTATAACATAATAGCTTCTTTCGAATGCTCATTCGTTATACATTATACTGAGTATACATTAAATAAGTCACGGGTGTGGGATGATAAAGTGGGCCCTCCATAACTCTCCGATCTTCTGCTGCGGTTATAAATCATCAAGGATAATCTACAAAAATCGCGACAAGAAACAAGCTGAAAACGCTTCAAGAAAAGCGTTAAAAACCGTGACAAAAATCGGCCCACAAACGCACCAAAAAAAGGTCGAAAACCCTTTTAAAAAAATGTGTTGGCGTTAAATTAAAAGATGCCCCAAAAAACCTTATAAAATACGTCAAAACACGGGTAAAAAAAGGACAAGAAACAAAAAAAAGTTTAAAAACGCTCAAAAAAACGAGAATTACTTTGTTTTCAGTGCAAATCCAATTCTGAGAACGTACATAATGCTAGTGGATGCGCTTGCCTTTTTTGCCCCTTTTTCAGATTTGTCAATTCAATAGCATCTAATAATGGTTAAAACTAGAGAAGACATATACTGTGTTAAATGTTGCATAAACTCTTGTCGCACAACACAAAATACATTTTTTATTGCGAATCATTATGTAGGTAGGTACACCACTCATTGGGTGGTATGCATAAAAGACAGTAAATGCTTTTACTGAGGATTTTCTAAGTATTTACTATTTTTGGCATGCATAAAATGAAATAAACACTAAGATTAGGTGCATATTTACTTCTCTTCGCATGCATTTTTGTATTAAATACTTTTTTGGAATGCACAAAAACTAGTATGTGCTTGTTTTTCTGCAGTAATTACTGGAAATTTTTCAAGTTGCTATCGACCAACTTGAAAATTTCATAGCATCTACTAAAAAAAATAAGTAGGGTAAAACTATACAAAACGCCCCAGTGTTGTTGTTATGCAATCACGACCAGACCTGTTCAAACTACTTTCAGTCGTTCCTCAACTGTGTTATTGAGTAGTAGTGTTATGTGTGCTCTGTCGAAAAAAAAACGACAAAAAAGAATTTTGGCGCCAAAACATATTGCGGTGAGTACAGTAAAAATTTCATTTTTTCAGAAACTATGCACATTATATTAAAATGATATATATATTTAGAAAGTAAATAAAATTGGCTTTTTAGTTCGTTTTTGTTTATTTTTTTTAAACCATGTGGGTTACTTTATTTTTTTCTGGGGCGTTTTGCACGCCGAAATTTACAAAACGCCCCAACAAAGAAACTGTAATACGCCCCAGTAATTGTATTGAAATATAACACTCATCAGAGCAATTTTATTACTTAATATTGTTTATAGAAATACCACGAAATTATACAATGACAATGCGGGCATTATGGTCCGAAAAAAATGAAAGAAGCAATGGAGAAGGTAACAAATAAAACTTTGGGACTGAATGAAGCATGTAGGGAGTTCAACATACCATCGAGAGCCCTGAGGAGACACATTTTAAAATACAATGCAAATAAGGCCGACAGACCATATTACAAATCCAAATAATTTAATTTTCTTTACTTTATAATATTTGTTCCTACTTTTTCCTTAGGGGCGTTTTGTAACTAATGCGGGGCTTTTTACCCAACGATTGAGTTACAAAACGCCCCACTTAAACTTTTTTTAAAAAATATATATATAATATATGCTGACATATTTTCGTACAAATGAAATTGCCAAACCTATGAAAAAATACAGTTAATTATTTATTTAATAAAATAACTACTATTTTTGTTTATTTTTTTGTTTTATTGAAGATTCTAAAAAAGTGGGGCGTATTGTATAGTTTTACCCTATTTACTATGATACCCGGCGAATTCCAAGCACATTTTTACTTGAATAAATTCAGTATTTACGTAAAGTATTTGCAATCAAGTAAAAACTTTTTTTTTTTTTTCAGCAAATGAAACGAAGTAAATACTGAAAATCGGAGCTTCTACTTCAAATTCTACTACTACTTCCACTTCTACCTTTCAGTATTTACTTAAACCTTTTACTTGAAGTAAATACTTTTTTTTATGCATACCACCCATTGACTTGCTTGCTTCTTGCTTCACGTTCCGGGGATTTCATTCCATGTACCTATTAGCCGTTTTTTATTATCAGCTATGATCTATATAGATCATCGATTTACATGCACTTACAACAACAACATTGTGATCCTGCTTTTCATCGAGATCACGAAATATGATCTGAAAATTAATTCAACTATTTCTCGTTGTTGTTTCGTGGCGTTGTTTATTTCATTCACTCAATGTTGGTGTCCCTGTAAATTATAGCCACACAGTAATGTTGCCAGACCAAAATATGAAACACAATTAACAACACAAAAAATCAATTAGCATTTTTTCTAATTCGAATAAGTTACTACATATTCCTACTTTCGAGATGTTTTGTTTCGCTATATAGTACAGAAATATAAATGGAAATATTAGCAGTACAATACGGTTAATTATGATGCATATTTGAACATAACATTTGAACATAGTTTCCCCCAAAAAAATATTGAATGCTAAATGTACGCAGATTAGTATCCATATGGTAACACCCCGACACAACAAGCGAAATGTCAAACTCAAATATGAGCAAGTGCAATGGAGAAATCATCGCATTGTGACGTCACATTGTACCGTGTGGCTGCAAGATGGCTGGTGGCAATACGAAATTTGTCATAATTGGTATTGGATTTCATATGTGAAAAACAACTATTGCTACAACTCAATCAATGATCCAGTTTGTTTTATTTTCATGATCTGATCCGGATCAGATCACGCTGATAATAAAAAACGGCTATTGTATGGTGTATGCTGGGGTGGGATTCTTTTCACTAAACCTGTCTCTATCATATCTGTGGCAATTGACAGAGACTGCTATTGTCGAAACGATAGCGTTCGATCGTTTTCGTCTTACATAATCTGGCCCGTGGTTTCATATTTTTTCAGGAACGTTAAACTGGTTTTTGTTGTAGGGACAGGGAGCGGTTGGCAATTGCAATTGTAGTGCATGTTGCGCTGCATGATCATACAATAATCGAAAAACAGAGCAGCTATCGCCATCTAGAGTAAGGCAAGGAATTAAACTCGATGTGCACCACATTCTACATCTGTATATTTCTCTTGTTTGTGACTTGACTTAATCTCAATTCCAATTTCAATTCATTAACATTTTTAGTTTAGGGTTGTACAATAAGACTTGGTCTTTTATAGTAGAAACAGTAATTGTGTCTGCGCTAATTCTATTAATATTAATAAATAAACCAAAATTACAACTGGGATAAAGAATGATAGCTAATTTGTATTTTTTGTGAAATGCTAACTTACAAAAGTGGAGTGGGGAAAAGACAACTTGGTTGTATTTAATGCAAACAAGACACAGCTCACAACATTTTCTAGGAAAAATGCATCAACAGTTCCTCATATCCAAATGGATGACCATCCAATCCATCCCAAGGACTCAATGCACCTTCTAGAAGTCACAGTCAATTCAGGAATCACATGTCATTACCACATTTCCAATATCGCAAGATCGGCGTCCGCTAAGTTGAGCTACCTATTTAGAGCAAAGAGGTACTTTAGCCCCAAGCAACTTCTCCTTCTCTACAAAGCTCAGGTTAGACCAGGCCTGGAATATTGTTCCCATATATGGAGCTCGGCCCCAAAACATTCACTTAACCTACTTGACAGCATACAGAGACGAGCAGTTCGACTTATTGGAGACCCTACACTCTCATCGAATCTTCAACCGTTGGTGCACAGAAGACAAGTCGCTGACCTATGCTTGTTCTATAGGTATCTCCATGGTAGATGTTCCGAGGAACTCAAAGACATTATCCCTCGAAATGCAACTTTTGGGCGCCCCACAAGACAGGCTGCTAATGCTCATGACCATACAGTACACTTGACGACCGCGAGGACATTAACTTTCCAAAACTCCTTCTGTTACAGGACAAGCAAACTTTGGAACTAGCTTCCTGGGGATATATTTCCAGAAGTATATAATTTGCAGCAATTTAAGTGCAGAACTAACATTCATCTGCAAGCATCTCGGGGCGCTGTTGAAGCGTTATAGGTTCGCCTTATTTCCGAGAGAAGTATTTAAAAAAAAATATATATATATATATATATATAAGGTGGAACTTCGTCAGTTCTCGTTGGTTGAACCTATACAATTTATAATTTTGTGTGGTATCCGCATGACTCAATAAAGTTATACTCCCGGTGGGACATAAGAAATCCTGAAATCCTTAATCACAGATCCACTGCGCTCATATAATACATTTTGCAAATAAGACAAATAATTTCATTCAGAATTAATAATAGTGGTTTTAGGGAATTGGAATAGGTTCCAGCTTCCAGCAAAAGCGGAGTTTTGGGTACAAATTTCGAACAATCTGATGCAATAAAATAAGTTGATTTTATATACGTAATAACATACAAATTAGTAGTAGTAGGCGCAGTAGCGCAGTGATTAGTGTGCTGGACTACTGTGCGAGGGATCCCAGGTTCGATCCCCGGAAAAACACAAATTACATCTTAGTGTTTTTTCTATTGCGCCACCTCTCGCGAACGTCTGACAAAAATCCGAGAGTATGACTGTCCTGAAAAAACTTCTCAATTCAGCCGTTCGGACTCGGCATAAAATTGTAGGTCCCTTCCATTCGCTCCAAAAATAGAAACTCACACAAAACGAGTGGTTGCGAGAAGCTAGGCCTTGGGTGTCTACCGCCTGTTGCGCCGCCTATTTATTTATATTTTATAACATACAAATTACGCTTATTGTCATGCTCATGAATATGAAATTATTCCCTCGAGCTCGAATAGCTAGGCACCCGACATGCAGTCTGTGTAGATGAAATAGCTCTCAGAACTTAGGAAATGCAATTTCAGAAGCTTTCAACATTCAACCATTCAAGAGGTTCCTTATTCAGAGTTCTGAATGCCTGAGAGAAGTAGGAACTTAAGAAAAGAAATAAGGAATGGTATATACATACGTATACCCATTTTGGAAAATATATCCGCAGTTGGGAATGGTTACGTACCTACGTAGTATACTTATAGACATAATGTAAACTTAAACGTAATTTTTTTAAAGGTTTTGCTCCCATCGTTCGTTTTCAGCTCAAACATATACGGTATGTAGCAAATAACTCAAATTTCATCTGCAAGAATAGCTACTACCATTTTTATTACTGATTTCCAAGAACAAATCAACTACCACAGGACAAACTATATTTTCCGCAAAATAACAACTACTCGTATAGTACGCTTGCCTTCAGTAATATAAAACTGCAAAAACCATAGCTGACACAGAACGGTTAGCTCCGATTCATTTTCGATTGAATTTTCTTCCTTAATGTCAAATCAATCAGTAAATGAGCAAAATATCATAAAGAGGGAAGAAAAAAGACAACACAAGAAATACAGAAATAGTTTCAGTGTTATATGGGTAGAAAAGGATATCCGAAGTCCTTTTTACCGAGACAACAATTGGATTTGGTCCGGTAGAACGGTGATGGTTTGCAGGAATAGCATTTACTTTTTATTTAATGGGCAAACAATATCCATGTTACAGAAATGGGAATCGGGATGTCTTTTTTTCTTCGTTATAATCCAAGAGATGTGTATTGCGTTCTTGGAAACAGCATGAGACAAAAGGAAAGTTGGGGCTGGGATAATTGGACCTCACCCCTTATGCACAAGCTCTTAAATTAGGTATACAAATTCGACTCCAGAATCGTCTGCAACTGCTTTAACTCCGAAGGGCAGCTTGCTTCCCGCATCAAGGTCTCCCATCAGTTCCAGGCTTCCAGGTCGCGAGGGATTCGAAGGCAACGAAAATGGTGATGTGCTTATAGTTCGTGAAAGGCTTAACAACTCCCTTCATTGGAACCCTTTTGTGGCCCGCCAAACAGCAATACCAAGGCATCGAATTGGAACTTCAACCTGTACATGCGTCACAGTCACACCAAGAAGCTTGTCAAATGTGCTAATAATAGATATACGTACACTCTAAAGCAAAAGTGATGCTGAAATCTTAACTGAGTTCATCACTGGTAGCTTCTCTCTTAATAATTATGACCTTAATAAAATCTGCAGCCTTGGAACAGCATTAAACAGATGGATACATCCATCTAAAATGTGTCCCATAATTCACGCAAAATGTAATTTCGATAGAAAATACAGATTTTTAATTAGAATGCTTAAATTTTTTTATTAATTCATAGAGTATGTATACAGATTTGGATTATGTATGGACCGAATAGCACATCGGATAAAAATGGCCGCAACGGCTTTGCTGGTTGAATTCCATTAATACACCTCCCAATTTCCTCTATCAAAACGTTGCGTTGGTTGATGGTCTTGGGCTTTTCTACAGAGACCTTTGACATTTTTGACTATGGGAGGGGGAGGGGGTCTATCTCGCTCCGTCTAAGCTCGAAGGGGACTTAGTTTTCATATTATTTTTAAATCAAGTTGTTAGTTTTTGCAAAAAAATCGTTTTAAACTTGAAACAATTTAAATTTTAAATACAAAAATTGGTGAGAGTACGATAATTTTGCCGATGAAAACTAATGACGGATTTATGTATTTATCTCTCTCCGTTTAGGTAGGAGGGGTAATTTAAAAAAAATTATACTTAAAAAGAAAATAAAATCTGAACCGTCTATAATACAAATTTTGTCTATAATGTGCAATTTTAGGCCAGGGACTGTAGCTGAAGAATGTTTTTGACATTGGGTAAACTAATATAATTTAAAGAAAGTTTGCATATACTCAAACATGCACCCATACCATAATCCAATCCAGTGACCTCAAGCAGGGGGGTAGCAGGGGGGCAACATGCCCCCCATACGCATTTCAAGGTACAAGGGTAGCAATTCGCGGGCGGTCGGTGCCTTTTTTCTAAGAAATTTGTACTACCTATAAGCGGAGTTAAATATAAAATCAATTTTCTCAAAAACTAGAAGATATACATCAATCTGATTTTCGGTGTTCAATTAAGATTTTATGTACAACAACATACAACTTTTTTTTAATTTTATTCCTTAAATTTCCAATTTGAAAGCATTTTTTTCAAAAACTATTAAAAGAAATAACTTGATTTAAAAGTAATATGAAAAAAAGATACCTGGCTTCTAAAAATCCTAAATTCCTTTATTGTAAGTGTTTCCATTGTTTTTCAATATACAGTACAATCCCGATAAATCGTAATAGCAAGGGACCTAGAGTTTATTACGAATTAGCTATAGGTAGAGGTTTTCGAAATAGCGAGATTACGAATTATTGAAGACTTAAAAAATAAAAATTTGATTTACCGGGATAATAAGTTTTAATAGTCAGTTTGTGAATACATGTGTGAAAATGACTAACATTGCAACAGAAACAGCACCCAGTGGTTAGTAGTGATCCCATTTAACACACATTCTCAAGTGTGAGAGTTTTCCATCTCACTCTCGCGCTTTTCCAAGAACCAAATTCCAATTCTTTCTTTCCCATTAAACTTAAACATGTACTTATCAAACGTAATTCAGAGTTTTGAAGAGAGGCAAAGAGAAGGTTTTTTTTTCGAATAAACGGGGTTGTCAACACAGACTTACGAATTATTAGACGTTTAATGACAAAATCATTCGAAAATTATTGCGAATTACCGAGGGCACCGAAATGTACTGGTTTTTTTACGAATAACCGCGATTTTTTCAAGGGACCAGTAGTTTATTTCGAATAGGGTACGAATTATTGAGATTATACTATTTTTATTTATTATTATTATTTTTTAATTACCCCTCCCGCCTAAAAGGAGCAAGATAGACCCCCTCCAATAGTAAAAAATTCTACAAGAAACCGTTATCAAATTTTGCCGCTTAAGTTATCGTACTCGTGCCCATATTATGGACAGGAATCTTCGTGCATCACATTCATGCACTTTATTTCTAAAGAAACTGGATTGATGAAATAACAAGCATAGATATGTACGTGAATATCTATGTCAAGAGCGTACTGAACATACTTTCAATTGGAGGGTGAGAATTTATACACCCTCGAAAAGGTAACAAACGAATAGGGGTCGAACAAGAGATTGCATTTTTTCTTGTGCTTGGTTTAGCTTTATTAAGTTTTTCCAAAAAAGAAAGGTAAAATCAAAAAAAAGTAGACTACAACTACAACTTAACTTGAGAGGTATGTATGGATGAATATGTATTAACAAAAATGGAGAACATTTTATATTTTCTTTGCTCTGGGTAGATAAGATATACATATAGGATGGGCCAAATACAAGTTTATTTTTAAAAATGATTTAAAATGAACAAAATTACATATTTTCCATGGTATTATGGCTTTATTAGTAAGTGCAAACAATCCCATTAATTATGGAACACAACTTCGTTCAAGCGGCTGCCTTGGCTGGCTTCGCAGTAGCGCATTCTGTCACTCCAAATTTCCAAGACCTTGTTGATGGTTTCGGACTGTAGCTCACGGATTGCTTGGTTGATATTGGCCTTAAGTGAATCGTTTCCGGATAGTTGGCATAACATCAGTCCTTCACGGTTCCCTACAAAAAAAGTCCAAAAATGGTCAAATCTCAGCTCCAAAGCGGCCAATTGACATCGCCAAGACGGCTGATAACACGATATGGGAATTTGATGCGCAAAAGATCGATTGCATGGCATGGGCTTTGTGGCATGGCGCGCCATCCTGCATAAACCCTCGAAATACATGTCTTCAATTTCAGTAATAAAAAAGCCAACGTTGTTCAAGCGTAAAGCGAATCATTTCGTTCCGCGGAGATATGATACTGATGACTTTCTGTCAAGATTTCGAGCGGGAAACAGCTGTTAGTGTCAAAATAACCTATGATTTGAAAAGAAACCCCTAGATGGTGCACACTGTATTTTTTTCTGTAGTTGTAACTTGTAATTTGAGGTTTATTTTTTAGTTAGAAGTTCGAGGTGTGCCTGTGATTCAGCAATGTCCATCTGTCTGTCTGTCACGACACGGTAGCGTCAAAACGAAGCGACCAAGGCGAATAAAATTAGAGGACTTATTTTTACTGTCGCCAGGTTGGTAATGAAATTGGTCTATATCGGTCGAGTGGTTCTGGTACCCACTATACGAAACCAATATTAGACCCATGTGCGTACGTACTAATTCACATGGCTAACATTTTGCACTTGTATGTACATATATGAAGTATATACCGGCCAGGACGATGATAACACTTTTACATGTTTTATTTATAAATATAAAAATATCTACTATAAAACAGAATATAAAATGACGGGGTAGAAATATTTCTTATTTAAAAAATTACTGATCTCATGCCAAAATGAATAAGTTAATTTCTTGCAGGTGCCTACGTAAATGGAAACCAATTAAAAATTGAGATTTACTTTATTTGTAGATGTCCATCTAGCTACTCTCTATTTATATACTTTATTAATTAATGAGGTACGTATAGCTTGCCCCATAATTACCATTCAAATTGGCATTCGTCTCTAATCCTTAGTAAAAGGCAACTGCAAACTTTAATTGAAGGACCCACTGATAATCCACAAACGTACCTATGCCATAAAATGTTTACCCAGCTTCAATTGAAAATTTCCCAAGTTACAAGAGCATATACAGCAAAATCCACCCTTGAATTTGGAATAATTAAAGGCACTTCGGTTAAAGTTTGCTAGTATTTATGTGATCTCAATTCCCCAGACGTGACCTACTGAGAATACTAAATGCCAAAGTTACAACTTAATTACGGTTATCGACTCCACAAGTTCCAATCAACCGACTCCGAGATAGGACCTACATGAAACGTATCTAGAGGGGAGTAGGGAGTGCAAGAGAAACTAAAATAATTATGATGACACCGAAACTTAATACAATGTCAGTGTCAAAAGTGACCTATTATTGAGTTCTAGAGTAATCAGGTAATCTATTTCTATAAAATCTATAAATTACGAGCATCTTTGAATTTTGTCTTCAAATACGCGAAGTTGTTTCGATTTTATACCCTCATAGGAATGTATATATTCACTTATTGTCATTACATTTCTAAGACCAAGTAGAAGACACCGGAGCGGAGACCCCATAAAGTATATTATGTAGGTATTCTGAATCAGGATCAAATTCTGAATCGATTTAGAAATGTCCGTCTGTCTGTCTGTCTGTCACGATAGGGTCAAAACGAATAGACCTAGGCCAATGCAATTTTTTGAAAGGACTTATTTTTACCATCGAGTAGTCAGGTATTATATATGTATGCTACCTCGGTTGCACTACTTACTACATGCGTAACATTTCGCATGACTTGTACGTTATACCTATGCAGTGGAGTGTATCAAAAGCCGTTTTTTATTATCTGCTACGATCCATATAGACCTGCCAGACTTCCCGATTTTGCCGAGACAATCCCGACATTTGAACCCTGCACCGATTTACAAAATGTCCCGATTTGGCCCGATTTTCTTTCTTTTTATTCCCATATATAAGTACTTTCAAATTCAAACAAACTGTGGCAGTGTTTTCGATTCTTATAACGAATATTGTTTTAAAGTGGGTACCTAAGTATGTTGACTAAATGAACATTAACTAACATTTATTCGAAGCTTCGCTTTCGCTGCATAAGTAGATAATATTGTGCTTTGCTAAGTGCTCGATAGGATAAATGAAAATGTTCTCCATAGAAACTGAACCCCCATTGGACCCAAACAAAATTTCCAAAATTGGTGAAATTGGTTTTCGCTGTTTCTTATACTAACCGAGTTTGATCGGATGAAATACGCGCGCATCAAAGCGGAGTAGAGGCGACGTGGCATTTTCCAGGTGGCGTTTTGCCAGTCTTGTGCCTTCGAACGATTTTAATTTTCAAATGGCAAGAGGGTGTTGTCAACGTGGATTTTGGCATTTAAACTGAGTATTTTTGTTTTCCCGGAAACTAAAAACGTGCGAGATGACCAAGCATAGCATTCAACATAGGATGACATTTTAAGAACTGGGGATTCGCTGGCGCCATACCTTGTTAGCCTCTTCAGCGCGCGTTAAATTAATTTCATACCATTTCGCCGCTATTCCACCACCACTTGGTCCCCACGGCACGGCCAAGCCACTTACTCGCCACTTCACTGCGCAGAATTTTCCCATACAAACTTTGACCTCCTTTTTTCCCTTTTGGAGTTTGAAATTACCCAAATCAATATTCAATAAAGGGAATTTGTTTTAGAATAATAAGCTTCCTAGCTTTTATCATATGGGCTCGGCGTTGATCATCAATCAGTTAGGAGAAGCTATTTTATATATGAGAAGATGTCGTTAATAATTGTTATTGTTATATTGTAATATTTAACTTTAACAGACATGACGGCACGAGTACGATAACTACGGCGCCAAAAATTGATAACGGTATTTTGTAGAGGCGTTAAATACAAGCATTTTTTACTATGGGAGGAGGGTTCTATCTGGCTTCGTTCAGGCGGGAGGGGCAATTTAAAAAAAAAAAAACAATACTAAAAATGAAAAAAAAAATTGAGAAATAATGGCAACACTTACAATAAAGGACTTTAGGATTTTTGGAAGCCAGGAATCTGTTCTTTGATATTATTTTTAAATCAAGTTATAACTGTTAATAGTATAGATATTTGAAAAAAATACTTTCAAGCGTGAAATTTAAGGAAAAATATTACAAAAAAAAAGTTGAATGCTGATTTTTTTCAATATTCAGAAAATAGATACTTAATTTGTTTGTAGTTTTTACTGCCTAAATCAATTCTTAATCGAACACTGAAAACCAGATTAATTTTTGTCATCTAATTTTTGAGAAAATTGAAAATTGTTTTATATGTCGCTCCGCTTAGGGTACAAATTGCTACCCTTACGCCTTGAAATGCGTATGGGGGGGCATGCTGCCCCCTTCAACCCCCCTGCTTGGGGTCACTGTTGGATTTTGGGATGGGTGCAAGGCTGAGTATATGCAAACTTTCTTTAAATTATATTAGTTTACCTAATGTCAACAACATTCTTCAGATACAGTCTCTGGCCTGAAATTTCACATTGGTAGGCAAAATTTTGCTGATTTGCATTTTAGACAATTTAGAAGGGATTCCTGGCTTTGAAAAATACTTTAGTTCGTTGTTGTAAGTGTTGCCATTGTTTTTTAATATTTTATTTTAATTTTATTTAAATTTTTTTTTTTCAATTACCCCTCCCGCCTAACCGGAGCGAGATAGACCCCCCCCCCCCCCCTCCCATAGTAAAAAATTTTTGTATTTAACTCCTCTACATAAATCCGTCATTAGTTTTCATCGCCAAACTTATTTTACACACCCCAATTTTTGTCCTTAAATTTCAAGTTTGAAATTGTTTTTTTCAAAAACTATTTAAAGGAATAACTTGATTTCAAAATGATATAGTCTTTTATTATAAGTGTTGCCATTGTTTTTTAATGTATTTTTGTTCCCTTTAAAGTATCATTTTCTTTAAATTACCCCTCCCGCCTAAACGGAGTAAGATAGACCCCCCTCCCATAGTAAAAAGTGCTTGTATTTAACCTCTCTACAAAATACCGTTATCATTTGTTGGCGCCGTAGTTGTCGTACTCTCCCCGACATGACTTCTTCTGGTTAACCAGTCACCGCGAAAATGTTGGTTTGTTACAAAAACAATAAAAAAATTTACCCGTCGCTAAGAAGGTTAGCACTTTTTATTAAAATGATTTGCAAATTATAGTTGTGAAGATTTTTGCATACGTTTCTTAAGTAGGATCTCATTGGTCAGATAATTTTTTCTAAAATAAATTCAAATGATAAATATATGCAATATGTTTACGTACCCGTACCTAACTGTTAGATTGAATAATGAATGTTCCTGAATTATTATTATTTCTTAGTTGTTTTTAACGTATTTAACGTAGCGTTAAAACACGTTTAGTTTTCCTTAATGCGTGTATAAAAATGTATGTTTTTTTTGTGTCCCGATTTCTCCCGATTTTCGGGCCATAGTGTTCCGATTTTAATAAAATTTCATCTGGCAGACCTAGATCCATATAGAGCATCGATTTACATGCACTTACAACCAATATGTGCTTTTCATCTGATAATTAATTCAACTATTTCTCGTTGTTGTTTCGTGGCGTTGTGTACCTATATCATTATTTAAATGTTGGTGTCCCTGTACATTACAACCACACAGTAATGTTGCCAGACCAAAATATGAACCACTATTACACAAGAATTCAATTAGCATATTTTCAAATTCGAATAAGTTACTACTCCGACTTTCGAGATGTTTTTTTTTCTATATAACACAGAAATATAAATGGAAATATTAGCAGTACAATACGGTTAATATGATGCATATTTGAACATAACATTTGAACATAGTTTCTCAAAAAAAATTATTGAATGCAAAATGTATGCAGATTTCTATTCATATGGTAACAACCCCGACACAACAAGCGACATATTAACAGTAATGGGTTGTAATGATTAATTTTGTAATTAAATAGTTAATTAATTACTTCGACGAGTAATTCCCATGTAATTTAATTACTTCGCAATTACTCAGTAATTGTAATTGGAATTACAAACTTTCAATAAGTAATTGCAATTACACGAATGTAATTATAATGAAGTAATTAATCACGTAATTAAGCTATTCTTTGTCCATTTATTTAGTTTAGCTTTGTCTAAAGAGCTGACAACTGGAGTGTCATTGAATATGAGCGTTGGGATCGCTGACGAGGCCGAATTCTTAATATTTTTTTTACAAATGACCAAAAGTACTACCCTTGGTCACATTAAAAATGTAATTAAAATCATCGGAACAAACTATCCGACGCAAATTTTGAAAGCTAACTCGAAATATAAATACGATTAGCTAGTTAGAGCAATAAAATATCTAATGCTCTTTTTTATAAACTAAATAAATGGACAAAAAATAGCTTAATTACGTGGTTAATTACTTTATTCTAATTACATCCCTAATTGGATTCGTGTAATTGCAATTACTTATTGAATGTTTGTAATTCAATTACTAATTACAATTACTTGTAATTAGAAATTCCAATTACAATTACTGAGTAATTGCGAAGTAATTAAATTACATGGCAATTACTTCTGCAAGTAATTGTAATTTAATTAAAATTTCAACAACACGAAACTTGTCCTAATTGGTATTGGATTTTATGTGTGAAAAGAAACTGATGCCACAACTTAAATATAAAATCGTTCAATGATCCAGTTTGTTTTATTTTCATGATCTGTTCCGGATCAGATCACGCTGATAATAAAAAAAAGCTAAAATCAAAGCATCGGTCATTTCGATGATAACACTTTAACATGTTTCCTACATATCAAATGCAAATTTTAGGGTTGTGAAAAATAATTATGAATTTTGAGCCGAGTTGAAGCATGCATTTATGTGACATAGCCTTCTATTTATGTATATCTACTTATGAATGGCTTTATAAAGGGTTCGTTTGATTGGGCCACTGATGGTTTCTATAGGTGTTGATAATATCAGTGAAAATCTTTTCAATTATTTCTTCTACAGAGCTTGTAATAGAACGCCAGCTGATATCTTATAAAGAACAGATCTTCTGAAATGTCAATCACTCATTAGTATATAAGGTTCGTTCGTGTACTTTTAGCATTGAAAAATGTCAAATCTCAAAAATGAGAGGGAAGTCTCCCAATTTCAAGAGAAGTAGATACCTGACCCGTTTTCTTACAAAACATTTCTTTAAGAAATGTCATTTTGACATTCGTAAAATAAACGTTGATCGCAGCATCTTCAAAATAAGTTGGAATTGAATTTTGTATAAGCTAAAATACCTTAACATTTTTGTATGAGCTGATATGTTCTAATCTAGGAGAACATTCAATTACAATTTCTCGAGGGGGAAGTACTCATCTTTTTAAAAAGTCCCTTGAATACAGAATTTACATGAATTCAAAACAAATTTAGTGAATTCAACTGAATACGGAATTCATTACAAATTCACCTAAATAAAAAGTGAATACGCTGTGAATTCATGTTATTTCCAATGAATTCTTCTGAATACAACGCAATACTTCTGAATTCCCTGAATTCACAATTGAGTAAAACGGATTTCAATAGGCAATTTAACGAATAGTACCTAGTTTATTTAAGATTTGCCATTAAACAAATTTTACAATTTCTTTTCATTGCAAGAACGAATATCGATACGTGTTTTTAGCAAATAGAACAAACGACAGTTGCATGTGGAACATTTTCGGTATCAAAGTAAACTTAAATTTCTATCTAATTTTTGTCAAAGTCCCAATTTCTACTAGCTCTTAACAATGAGCTCGGTAATTTTTTTTTATAGATATGGCAGAAAAGTTTACAGTCTTGTTGTTTTGCTAAAGATGAGTCTCGAGATGTATCAAGTCTCAGCGTTTTCGATGATAAAGCAGCAGATGTACGTCCTTCTAATGATTGAATTGGTGAGTGGAAGAACAGTACAAGCGCCAAAAATTTGATTTTTAACCTGAAAATACCAAAATGCTCTACGTATGTAAACCTACCAACCAGCAAAATAACAGTATATTTGAAAGCTAAATGTTTACAAAAATAGGCACGTTTTTCGCTGATTGTGTGGAAGAATAGTACAAATCACGTGCTTATACCGTTGTATATACAGCAACCGAGTTTATAGGAGGCTTCACGCCACATACTTTTAAACTACTGAGGCCAAATATTAATTTACAATTACCAACTATAAGATTATATAAAGAACCAGTTTCTATAAATGAAAAAAAGGTTTCCGACATTAAGAAGGTAATGCAATATGTATCTGGAGAGGCGTTGGAGTTTTATTTTCATATAATATCATGGAATATTACGAATGCTGCTGCAGAATAATAGTATTACTCAGTAAAATGTTGTAAATAATAATTCATTATAATAAAATAATATAAAAAATCTAAATGTGTATTTTTTTGTAATTGAGTGGAAGAACAGTACAAGTACAAGGACTTCTTATCTAAATATTTCCTGCCCGTATGGAATTTTGTGAATTATTCATTCATGAACATATTAGGGAACAGGGATACTTCAATACATGTACTATTCTTCTACTCATCAATTCGATTGTTGTTTCTTAAGCATGTTTTCACATACACATAATCTACTAGCACTTGAAATTAACTTTTGGTGTCCCGGGGAAAACTGAGACCTACAAAAATGTTGCTAGTATAGTTCGAAAATATTTAATAAACGTCAAACTATACATACCGGTACTGCAAAACAAGGGCGGAATATATTTATTTCACACGTCACTTTGACAGTGATTGTCAAGTTCTGTTTCTTTTGAATTCACGAATTCGGAGTAAAAATATTCTGAATTCAGTGTTTACATAACGAATTCATATTTTCTTAATACCCTATTCACACCAAGCGGAAAACCGAGTTTTCGTCAAAAAAGTTTATAAAACTCGTGGATGCATTCACACCGAACACCAACTCGTTTTCGTTTGACGTTTCAATTAGCTGTGAAACTAGCTGAAAACTAGTTACTAAACTTCGCGCGTATTGACAATATACAAACAAAATTATTTAAGCTGCTTGATAAACGTTAACTTTTGGTTAAAGGCATAAAATAATTAACATAAACAACAATCAAAATCAAAACATTTGAAATTGTAGGTATTGTATAGTTGTGGCTGCCGTTCTAAAATTATAGAAAAACTGAATAATTTACTCTACGGTGCAAAGATAACAAGAGATTCCACATTTGTAAACAAAAAAACTAGAAGAAACGACAGCACTGAGTGAGAGCTATCCTGTCAGCAGGTTTGCTGAGCTCGCTGAATGTTGCAAAAGGTGTGTCTGCTTCAACAACCCACGATTGTACTCGTTTTCATGACGTTTTCATGGAAAACGACATCAAACAACTCGTTTTGAAAACTGCACTATGTATGGAAAAATTTATATTTTCGATGAAGTTTTCGACTGTTTTCGCGAAAACCCAGTTTTCGGCTAGGGCCGAATTCATTTGAATATGAATGCCTGTCCAAATTCGACGAGTAGAAAACTACAAAGAAATTAAAAGAAGGGAAATGGACTTCTCTCTCATATTTTTTTTTTTCAATTTACTAAATATGTACTAGTACTAGCTAACCCGTGCTCGCCTTGCGCCACTCGCTCAAAACGGCAGTTTGCTTTTAAATTTAGCATATTCACAATTTCCAATACATTGATTTTGATGTCGTTGTGGTTAATAAGTGCTGTACTAGCCTTAATTTTATTTTCCTCCAATTCTCTGGCCAAGCTTTCATATTTATTTACTTGCAGTGCAACAATTGGTGGGGTCTTGGTTGGAATCTGTTGTTTGTTTTCTTTGTTTGAAGCATACACACTGACTGTGCAGGTGAGACTTTTGGGGATGTACTCATTTTCCTTTTTTTATTTTTATTCCCCTTGTGACGATGGTCCGCCTCTCTTTTCAATTCTTCTTCGTCTGTTGAGAACTCGACAGGTTGGACATTGACTTTTTTTTGTTGTTGATCTCTTCTTGCAACTCTTGCTTAAGATTACTTATTTCCTTAAGCAGCGTCTCATTGAGTTGCTTAAACCCTTCTCTTTCATCACAGGCTTTTAAATGGTTAGCCTTCAATGTTTCTTTTTTAGATGGGGATGTTCTCTCCACCCTTCTACTTCTCCCAAAAGGGTCGTTGCTTAGCAATAAATGGTCCCCCCCAGAATCCATGGAACCGACCTCCAAAGAGGGTCTGGCATACCACCTGGGGTAATTATATCTTTCGTTTTGTTCATTGCATATTTGCTTTTTGTAACTTTTGTGAAAAGTTTAAACCTGTTTTTTTGTTCGCAGCCGCTCCTGACATAGAGAACAGACTCTGACCAGGGAGCCGCCCAATATGGGTCAGACGCTTCTTGATTTTTGTGGCTAGGATCCGCGAGGTCGTTACGTCCGTTACCTTTCTCCAGAGAAGCACCATTGTGGGATAATTTAATGGTAACCAAATTCTGAACGACTGGTACATTCGCATAAAAGACTGCAAACTTTTGTTTCACCCATTGTTAAGGCTTACCTCATACCAGCTACGCATATGCTAGAACTGGACATATGAAAAATTCCATTATATTTTGTATATGTACTGCTATCTATCCATCATCCATCATCGATATTCTTAGATGCAGAAATTCAAGGATCATACAATAAAATCTTGAATATGCATCATTCCTGCATTTTTTCTTTTAATTTTTAATACACAAATGTACCTATACAGTACCTACACATCTACATAATATCTAGTTACCATGTAATCCTGGTGCGAATTCATTTTCTAGTTTATCAAAACTCATGCCAAAACAACACATGAATAGTTAATGGGCGAATGTGTGTTATTTTTGAGTTTTTGAAAAGTCTAGCTACTTTCACTGCCAATGCCGGAGTTGTTACTTACATCGTTGCACACGATTGACGCACACGATATACAGGGTGTCTCGCATTTCGGTCACAGTTTGACATGTACGGCAAAACATGTAGGTCGAGTTGAAGGTCCTTTTTAATTTTATAAATGCCCCAAAATTTAAGTAAAATTCAATTTCAGGTGTACATAATTATTGGATCGGCTTACAGTTACTGAAGCTAAATGCTCGGGGAATTTGTTTATATAAGCCAAATATTATATTTATACGTAAGGTGAGGACACTTTCATATCAAGGCGTATTTTTTTGAGAATCTATAGCTAGCTCAATTTTACTTTTACATGCAAAACTGTTATACTCACTTTTGGTTTTGTTATACTCACTTTTGGTTTTACATGCAAAACTGGTATACTCACTTTTGGTTTTGTTATACTCACTTCCCAAAAAAATACGCCTTCAGTTATTTTCCAATAACAGTGTAAACAACTGTTTCGTTTCTTAATCAATGTGTACAAGTACATAAAGCTGTTTTCTATATGTTTTCAGAATCTTAGGTTAGAGGGGCAGTTTGCAATACATGCGCCAGAAAGCATTCAGGCCCATTGTGATTGCCCTTTTATATATAGGACATAAACTATAAACCATTCGGGTCTGTTGATGTATCTTCTTAAATCTGGTATAGGTATCGTTGCAAGATCTTCCAAGTCGTCGAAGAACCGTGCTCCCATACAAGAATAGCGGCGTTCTAGGAGGGCTGGACCGTGACACAGAAGATGTTCCACAGATTATAATTCCTCTTCATCCCTGTAACTTCTGCAGAACTCATTTGTAAAGATATGGATATCCAGTATTTTTGACATGTTGCCATTATTTTAACATTTAACCTTCTTAAACTAAGAACTTGGTGTACATTTAGATCTCATTACTTTTCGTGGCTAACTAGTTACGCACCTACTTTTTGCTGTTCTATATAAGAGAATTTGGCACTTTTTTTTACATTTATATTTTTGGTGTGATTTCACCACTTTTTGCAAAGTTTTTTTTTATTAGATTTCACAGACAAAGTTGAATTGTCTTCGCTTTTTAATATGTCAATAGGCACTTACTACCATCACTTTGGCTTTCTTTCTTATAAACTATTCATTAAAATTATATTCAGTAGGTAGATTGACTTCTATTCATATTTTAAGTGGGAGATTCCACGCCCCTTAAATGGAAAATTTTTAATTTATGAAATTTCTCCTTTCCTACAATGCAGGTTTTACGCCTGTACCGAATTTCAACATTCTACGGCAACTGAAAGTGTCCCAAATAAATAATAACCGATTTTCAAAAGTGGGCGAATACCACGCCCCCTGAAGGAAGAATATAAAATGTTTGATTTCTTTCTTTCTGTACACTGCAAGTCCTACAGCTGTACTGAATTTCAACATTCTACGGCAACTGAAAGTGGCCCAAAATAACCGATTTTCAAAAGTGGGCGGATATCACGCCTCCTTTAGGAAAAATTTAAAATTCTCGATTTTTGTCTTTTTGTACACTGCAAGTCCTACCGTAGTACCAAATTTCAACATTCTACGGTAATCGGAAGTGGCCCAAGTGGGAAATAAACCGATAACTTTTTTTTCAAAGGCAGGTATTTGTAGTAGTGTATATAAGCGAGATCAGTTTTTTTCTCTAAACGGGAATATCATCAGACACTACGCGGTTCTCAAAACGCTTGGCGAGGTTTTGTGAATAGCTACAGGAACTGTTGAGCCCATATTTCTGTGGTCAACCTGACATATATAACGTCTCAAATCACTGTGGTTTCTCTTTAAAAAATTTGAATTCTAGCGCTAAATAAAAAAAAAAAAAAAAAAAAACCGTTAGGGTTAAAATACTCAGCATCATACAAAAAAAAAAAAGGAATCGCATAGTGACCTACATACTCGATTCTGTTGGCAAAATTTGTTTACTAATCTGGTGCTTTATTTGAAGGGCCCTAAGGTAACTATTCCTCTCAAAGAGAAAAAAAAACCCTGTGTAATTAATTATTTGACTTTAGAGGGACCAATTGGTGGTTTTGTGCCTGAGGATAACTCAAAAGGGGTGGCGAAATAGATTTTTTTTCCCACCTGTCATCGAACTGCAAAAAGGGGTTGCCATCTGACATATTCCACCCCCCTGCCGTCATCGTCATCGTGCCAGTATCCCCCGTCTAACCACATTGACTCGCATACCTGAAAACGACGAGAGAATAATCCATCCTCATGCTCATCAACATCATCATAAGTTTTCCAGTGCGATCACGTTACTCCGAAAATTGAGAGTCTCAGTTCCTCATACCGCCAATACGAGCCTAACTTGCACTCCTCGTGGGCTAGTTAGGCTGCATGCAGATCAGTGTCGGTCTATACATCGCATCGCGACGAGTGTGCTGTGTCACAAATACCAAAATTTACCTATTGTTATATACTTATATACGTTGAACGGTTGGCCTTTATCGGCCCATTATCCTAGTTGCTCGGAAAACCCGTTCTAATTATTCAGCAACTGAATAAACGCGGTTAAACAGTTTGTATATCTACTTGCAATTATAAGAAAAAAAAATTGCATTCTTAAGATAGGGTTTAATTAAAACTAAAAGAATTTGCTTCATGTAAAGAATATCCCGTTTCTTACTTTATGTGTATATGTATACTAATGTTGATATATCGTTCCGAGTAAAGTATAGATTGATTGCCTAGATAGAAAAAGAAAAAGTGTGAAAGTGATCTTGGGTGCATCAGGGAAATTGGAATTAAAGGGGTAGGGGAGTAAGTGTGAAAAGAGGGGACAATTGACATCTTCAACATCGCGCATCTACATCGCCAGGCCTGTCGACGGAGATTAATAAGGTACGTACCGTTTGATTACTTAAATTGAGAAAAGCATCATTTTTGAATTCAGATGCAGATTTTTTTTTGGTGCACATAAGATTTTTTTTTGTTGGCGTACAACGATTTTGTTAGGCATTAATTTATTTTTGTGGCAAGATATTAAATAAGTAATAATTAGATGGATACAAATGAATTTACGAACGGTAAAACTTGAATTTGACATTAGTACATTTAGATTTTGAATTTTGAATGAATTGAATCAATTGTTTTCTTTAATTTAATGATATAAAATGAATTGGATCATAACGAGTTTTCAATAAATGTCTTTTATGAATTGAAAATGAATGCCTAAGCGTTTTCTAATGATCCTATGGACCAGGGTTGATTAAGATTTAGTCGTGGGTTCGTGTGGGCATTCAGTAAACATTTTAACTGTCTGAATTGCATTCGGTAGGGAGGGATATGAAGAAGAGAGACAATCCACCGGGTTTCTCATATCAAGTAAGGCTTGAAGTAAAGTGATTACACAAATAGAGAGATATAGGAATAGTGAAGTGGTTACCATCTTGACGCGGTTCAGTTTTTTTTTTTTTGATGCAATATTTTTATTTGTGGATGACAGCGAGAACTTGGACGGTGCAAAGAACTCCCCCATTCCGACGAGCTTAGCTTGCGCATAGCAAGGCGTGCTACCCGCATCCGATTCAAGCTCCGATTCGAGCTTTGTGGTCAAGTGTCTTTACACGCTCTACCAAATTTCATCATTCTACGGCAATGAAAAGTGGTCCAAACCAATTTTCAAAACACACCCCCTGAATGGTAAATCTCAAGTTTTGGACTTTTCCCAGTATATGCACAACAGGAAGTAGCATTCTGCCAAATTTCACGATTCTAGAATGGGCGGAAGTGCTTCATAATATTGAAGATTATCTAAGTGAGTGAATCAGTTACCTACGGTTTTTTGCGATTTTTGCGATTTTGAAGTCCTGTATTTTGAGAACCACTGTTTTAATAAATAATCACTGTTTTAATAACCACTATTTTTTTTTATTATGCTATAGAGATGAAATTTGGTGAGGTGCACTTTTTTAGTAAGTTTGATAAATGTTTCAAGTTTGAAGTTTTTGGCTCAATCTGTTTTAGAGCTGTTTTTGAATGAAGATTGACACTTACTTCAGAGCTCCGAGATACAATTGCATCTTGAATTATTAAGAAAAAAAAAAGAAACATTTTGTTGAAATGAATAAGCAGCTAAAGAGGAAGGTTGCTAAAACTTCTCCATAGAAAACATTAGGAAGAAATGCAATCGGAACAATGGAATGGCAATTTGCCACATGACTTTTTTGAAATAAAGGAAATGTAATACTTTTTTTGACAGACGCGAGATAATAGTTCGCAAAAATGAAAACAGCGAATTGACGGGCACCCCTATACCAATTTAGTGCAACGATTTAAGACTTCACATTGACTGATTAGTATGAAGTTATGGAAATTGATAGTGGTGAGAATTCTCTATTTACTGAGAGGTTTTGCCTTACCTCGCCAATGCCGGCACGGAGTTGTCCCGTCCCTTGGGCTAAAACGGAGAACCGACATTCGACATTATGCTCCATGACGAGCCCTGACTCCGAAACCCACGTTCGTCGTTGAGCTATTGATCTTTGTGTTTGTCCGACATAGTGTACCTGTAAGTACTGCGAATTAATAAATATAATTAATGTATTTGTACATCTCAGCTTTAAGTAATGCTTATGGAATAAAAGGCCTTTTATCTAATGTTAGTTTTATTAGATCTGCTGGCAAATGTGCTAACCCTAGCGATCGTCACGATAATTGTCGATTGCGTCGATTGATTTTAGCTAATTTGCATTGTTTGGTGGGGGAATAGATTATTGTGAATAAAAATGTGAATATTGTGAATTCATCATACTTTGGCGAAAGAAGAAAAAGTGTGACCATAATTTTTCGAGAAATGTTTCTCTTCTGCCTAAAAAACTTGCTACTGCTTTGAGATTTTGCCTCCACTGGTATTATCAAACCAGTATGGGCAATGAACATTCTATTGGACTGGCGCAACCAACTGTGCATTTAGTGCTTAGGTACAGATATAATGCAAGTGCCGTAAACTTACATTTGTGCTAAATGGATCAAACTTAATTATTCAGAAAATGAAGAACGTCCGCTTTTTTTGCTTTCACTCGTTTCTTCTAAGCACGTGAACTCCATAGCCATTTAGTAAGTCTACTCCTATCTATTCCCATCGCCTTTTTGCTAGTTTTTTTTCCCAAGCTCCCTTCGCGATATCTGGATTTGTTTCCATAAATGAAGCCAGAAGATCCTTTTGTTGGTAACCTGCTTCACCCTGCATTTGAATTCATAATTGTTTTTTTTTTTTTTTTTAATATAAATACATTATTTTTATTAAAATCACTTATATTTAGTACCTACGCACACATTTTTTTTTACTTCAAAGAGAAAGCATCGACCAGAAATTTGTAAACTACAAGCGACTGTCAAATCGACAAATATCAATCGCAATCGACATTCACAATATCTACTAAAATTTACAAACGACTCGATAGTGGCCGCCCATAGGGGCCTTTGTGTCCACTCTACATGTCCTAGGCTCCTAGTCATCTTAAGCGACACATTCGCACTTTTCTGACGGTCGATGTCACTGTGAAAATCATAGAGTGCGTGCTGTTAAATTTCCTTTTCCAAAGCGGATCAACGCAAACGGGCCCGAAATCACTCCAAGAAATTTGCATTCAAAACGACCAAGGATACTTTCATTTCATTCGCTAGTGCCTAGCACAATGCTTCTGCGCCATCGAGTAGATTATAGGATGATGTGGGTCCTACATGGAGCCCCTTACTATTTCTTGAAAATTTATACTTATAGGAAAAACATAAATCAACAATTTTAGTTGATAATTAGATCTTGTTGAGCTGAAACACCCTATGTGTACTGTACAAGTACATCCCTACTGCTATCTAGCATTCTACTTTACATATATGAAAACTCGAGAAATGTTCAAATACAATGTAGTCCTTCTATGAATAGATGGATATGCGAATCTGATGGGATTAGAGAAATTGCATCCAACAACCTTAGAAGTGCACCCTAAATTACCTTCGTCAGAATTTCATGTGTATATGAGATGGTAGACGCCTTATGCATTTTTCAAAACAGTATACGCTTTCTAAGAAACAAGCAAGAACAAAAGCGAAAAGGAACATACAGAACTCGATGGATTGGTGCCTTTCAAAAATTCAATTCAATTTTCAGTTTCCTGAGAAGTCTTTAAAACATGGATAAATATTGGGTGGTACTGAAAATGAAATGCTACATCCAGATACTCTTGTACTCTTCCTCTTCCCAACCGAAATGTGGAAAATATATATCATAGTCATAGATAGTATGCGAGTATAATAAATGAGCAGTGAGCTGAAATGGAAATAGCAATTGGTGGGTGGAATGAAATTTCGTAGTTCGATTTCCAAAAAAAAGGAGCATATTCATTGTGTGCGTGTATGGTATAGTTGGAGGGTGTGGGCTGCACTTAATGACGACCGGATGATATTGATTGATTGGCTAATCAAGCATTTTCTGAACAAAGCTTTATGGTTGTGGGGCAAAATGGGTTTCGTCATTTGAAAGGTTCTCTGAAGGACATAAATGATGAGCAATACGGATCTAGCACTGGAAACCAAATGAAATGAATAATTCAACTGAATATACGAATATATCCTAATTTAACGGATGGAAATAAAATTTATTAATGGACCTTGTTTTATATAGGCGCGGGAGAGTTATTGTTGTTTCGCGTCAAATCCAACTTAATGAAATACATTTCAATTGATTAATTTTTGCTCTTAATGAATTCAGAGTACAGAGATAAGCGCTATATTTTTTTTTATATATACTAAACATATGTATACATGTATTGTGCAATGCACTTTTTATTATGCAGTTTACGTGGATTGGGGTGGAAGCTGCACATTCAATTGGCGAATGTCACGTTTTGGGTTAGTACAAATAGAGTATTTGGAGTTGGTATCTCGATTTCCGAAAATCCCACACCTAACTCCCACTTACTTTACTGCGATTATTTTGAAGTCCTGTACCTAACTAAAAGAGAATAAGTGTAGTCGAACTTGTTTGCTTCCTCATGCTACATCATACCTTCTTGAACCATCTGTCAATTTGCTTGTCCCTTTCACTTCCTCTTTTAAGCCGTGACAATTTGCGCCGATCGTCCATCACCATCATTGATGAAATTGAACACCAACCAGAGATAGACCAGTAGCGACGTACATTGTGATGATGATGACAATATGGCCACCATATCCATATGTGGTGGTTCGTATATTAATATACAAGAGGTGAGTCAATTTTTTACCATGTTGCGATCGACGCAAGAAATTCCTCCAGTATTCTAGATGTCCGAACTTTCCAAGCGGCCAATATAGACTCGGATCACTACCTTGTTGTAGCCAAGGTACGTATGCGGATATCCCAGACAAAACAACAACGAGGAAATACTGCGAGGAAATTCAACGTTGAACGGCTACAAACGCAACAAACCGCCAGAACTTTTGCCAATCGCGTCTCCCTCAACCAACCTCTCCATCAAGTGCTGAAGACCAGTGGCATCGATGCCAAAAAGCCATCAGAAAAGCCCCAACTGATGTTCCTGCTAGGTTTCACCTGACCACCACCGCGAAACCCTTGGTTTGATGAAGAGTGCCGGCAAGCACATGCAGCTAAACAACTGGCCTGCAAAGGGGTGCTGCAGAGAAGGACGAGAGCAGCTCGTGAGCTCTACGAGCAAAAAAGGAGGGAAGAACAAGACCCGAACACAGACCTGTAGAGACGAACAAGGAAACCTTGTATTGTAGTCACAGTCGGTGCTGAGGACATGGAAAAGCCATTTCTGCAGACTGTTAAACGGCGAAGACTATACAAATTCCGCCGTCAGGCAGAATGAACCATTCAACCTGGGCGATGAAAGCCAAGACTTCCGTCGACCTGACCAAAATGAGGTAAAGATAGCAATATCCATGCTGAAGTCCAACAAAGCTGCAGGACCGGACGGTTTATCGGCCGAGCTTTTTAAGGCAGCGGGAGATTCCATACACCAACTCGATTCTAAAATTTGGCCAGAGGAAAGTATGCTTGATGAATGGAGCCTCAGCATTGTTTGCCCGATACATAAGAAAGGAGACCCTCTAAACTGCGCTAACTATAGAGGCATCAGTCTCCTTTACATCGCTTACAAGATCCTGTCTGCCGTACTGTATGAACGCCTGAGACCATTAATTGTCAACGAACTGATTGGACCCTATCAGTGTAGTTTTAGGCCCGGTAAGTCCACAACCGACCAAATATTCACACTACGGCAGATCCTGGAGAAAACCCAAGAAGTCCAAACCGATACTCACCATCTATTTATCGATTTTAAAGCCGCATATGACAGCATATAGAGACGAACTATACCGAGCCATGTTTAGTTTTGGCATCCCTGCAAAACTTGTCAGATTGTGCAGAATGACGATGGAGAACGCTCGCTGCTCTGTAAAGGTCGGAATCAATATCACCGAGACCTCTTTGATAACAAAAAAAGGATTTGGACTAGGGTATGCACTGTCATGTGACTTTTTCAAGATCATTCTTGAGAAAATTATGGAAAACTCGCAAGCAAACACCAGGGGCACAATTTTCCAAAAGTCTGTGCAACTACTTGCATACGCTGACGACATCGACATCATTGGCAGAACACACCGAGCTGTCACTGGTGCGTTTGCAAGTATCAGTACGGAGGCTGCAAAAATGGGTTTAGTGGTGATTGAGTGCAAAACAAAATATATGCTGTCAACAAGAAGGGACAAACAACATCGACGAATCGGACAGAATGTCACGATAGACAGCTATAACTTTGAGGTAGTTCGGGACTTTGTCCACTTCGGCTCCGCTATTAACTCTGAAAATGACATCACATCAGAAATCAAGCGAAGAATTACACTTGCCAACCGCTGTTACTTTAGCAACAAGGAGACTCTAGGTTTATTGCATATAAGACCGTCATCATCCCAGTCCTACTTTATGGCGCAGAATCATGGGCGTTATCAAAGGCGAATGAAGATCTCTGTAGAGTAGAGCGAATGGACACCAACGCTCCGGCCCGAAGAGTTTTCGATTCCAACCCGGAGGGACAACGCAGTAGAGGAAGACCTCGCCTTAGGTGGCGCGCACAAGTGGAAGGGGACCTCAACAACTAACTTGGAGTGCGCAACTGGATGCGATTAGCTAAAGATCGTGCTAACTGGAGAGGCGTATTGGTTGAGGCCCAGGTCCACCCCGGACTGTATCGCCAACTATGTAAGTAAGTAAGTCAGAGTCAATTTTCTATTTCATTCTTTCTTTTTTCGTATTTAAGATTTGACTCTAATAACAATTGCTAATACCAATCTTGTAATAGAATGACGAATCTCCACTACCTGCTCCTTTTCGGATTACAGTCAATTACAGAAAAGTCAATTGGGAAAATTTCCCAAACGAAGCTAGTCCCGTCGCCGGCCGGCCGTCAGACACAGCCACCGCAAACACGACCATTGACAAGGCGCTAGACAACTTGGTAAATATAATATTCACTAGATATCGCCGAAGGAAAACCAACGCGGTCTGGTTAACAACAGAGCTTCTTCACATTGGAATCAGCGAAAATGGGAAAAACTCTTCGAAACGGCAAAAATGCTTTGTACCCAGATCTGTACTAGGATTATCTGTAGAACTGCTGATGGAAACCCTTCAAATCTGAAGGAACTAAAGAGTTTGTAACAATTATCGCGAAACATGGTTTTATCCCACCTTTTTCACATCAACCTGTTTAGGTACCTCGGAAATGAATAAAGGGAAGGCTAGGTACGCTAAAGTTAGATTTATTATAAGGATTCGTGACGAAAGAAAACTGTTTAAAGTGAGGCTAAAAATTGTGTAACCGATGAAAACCCTCCTAATGAAGTGCAAAAAATTCTATATTTGAAAGCATGGTAACTCCGCGGATCTTTCCTGGATCCTAGGGAACATATGAGTGCGTCGTTCTTGAAGAGTCGGGCGTTGAAACAGCAGATATTGAATCTATTCTCCATTATGGTCGCAGTGCTTTGTGTTTATATATATCTACCAGCAATAATGCGGATGAAGGAAAGCCAGGAGGCTGTCCTTCTCTATTATGTCGTTGATTATGCTATACAATTTTGCAATCGGTGGATATGGATGCGTCCGTTTCACTAACGTTCATTTCCGACCCCATTCCTGCCAAATTATATTACGCCTTGCGTAACCTTCTATATTGCTATATCCGGAAACCCAGCAGGGTTTAATGGTGATCATTGGGTCGCAACATTTCCTAACTGCTGTGAATTTAATTATGTTAGGTTGCTTGACTTTCAAAGCAACAATATAATAGATAGAAATATCCGTCGGAAAAGATGGTAACTGTCTTGTATGGGCTTGCAGTTTTTTTTATTGCCATTATTTTAGCCGGGAGCACACTACATGCTTCTGGTAATCTGTAAAATATTCCTGTTTTGCAGTGCTTCCGAGTAAAAACCTTACTTCGTATATTTATCAATATTTTTGAACCATCCGTGAAGATTGTGCTCCTTACGTCCACTCTAAGATACGGCTTTGGAATACGATTGGAATATCACTGTTCTAAAGCCATTAAGGGGATTGTCTGATGGGCTGTTATATTTCCTGCTTTAACTGTATTTAATAAAAAAAGGTGTTAACTAATAATAATATTTGTTTTCTAGATCCAATAGATACGAGTATGATGGGTAGATAGTGACTATGTCCATCATTAGCTGAGTACCTGCAGGCCCATGAACTCCGCTATCGGACCCATAGTTCTGCAAGAAAATTGATACCGCCTCTCATTATTGCCGAAACTAGAAACTAGAAATAGAAAGCAAAAAGCCTTCTCATCGGTTCTTACCTGATGTAATCACTCGATTATATGACTGGGTGCATTGTGATGGATGATAGAGTCCACCGATTTATGCAGAGGTGAGAAGTAAAAAGTAACTATTCTACTTTACCATTAGGTACCCCGTTCTGTAAAATGATGAAACCATGTCCTTGCAAGCACCGCCGAGTTAAAATGTTTCCAACATCGGATCTCCTACTTTTTATTTGAACTGGAGCACCTTCTGTTCCATTTTCCCAATCTCCCTCTTAAAAAGGGATTCAAAATGGACCTTTTCGGTCTTCGGATGAACGTGATGAGTTTTCTTCTATTACAAGCCTTCGTAACCTAATTTAACCTAAGAAGCTAAGAGACGGCATTTACGGCTTATATGACCGATAAGGCATCAATGCTGCTTCTGCAATGCGAAATAAGGTCATATTTCAAAATTGGTCACATAGCCTGGGTAAGCCATCTGATTTTCGAAAGTGGGCGATTAGGATAAGAGTATTATTCAAATTCTTTACGAATATAAATTTAAAACTTTAAATACTCTAAGAAACCCTAAGAAGATTACGCAAAGTCGTTCTATGTCTTTTTTATATTTAAATAATTTCGTAGATAGATACTATAATACGTTCATCTGATGATACCTTCTCCCGTACCAATCATCAGGCGCAAAATTTGCCTGAAATTGTCGGTGCTTAAATTAATTCACACCAACACCTATACAGTTTGTCAGTTTAAGCTTTCGATACTACACACTGTAACACAATAGGAAGCTGGAAGGTCCTACACTTTGTCGTTAGAATTGCCCAAAAAAGGTAAACAATGTGGGTGAATCAAGGCGAATCCATTATGTCTTTCGAAAACTTCTTACAGTACCTATACTCCTACATAATCTGGGTTATTGTCGAAGAGTGTAACTTATTTAAGGAGGTATTTTTGTAGGAAAAAGCTAATAAAACTTTTTCAATTTCACGGAAAATGTTGGAGAGACTAATTTAATTTTAATAATTTCCCATTGCCATGTCGTTAGTTTGCATTGGATGTGTTATCCGTATCCCCCTCTTTATTGTATCCGCATATACTTTTAGATACTGCGACAAGAGAAACACAAGACTGTGCTCCAATCGGGGTGCCGAATGTGCACTTCCACTCCCAGCATTCCCCTTCTGCATCGTACTTCTATAATCATAATTGAAATTATAAACCTGAATTTGTTGCGTTCTCTTTTGGCTTATAGGACATATAACTTCTTATATTAAACCAGCTATTTAGAAGAATATTAAATTTGCACAAACTATAAATATCAATTTTAATGTAGTATAAACGAAACGGAAAATCGTGGGCGAGTTTGGTCTTATGATTCGTATGCTTGTGTTGTTCGTTTTATGACTACGTAGCTGATTGATTGGTAGAATAAATGTGAATGGGAAATACTTATGTAGAGGGTTCTAAATCATCATTACGTATAATAAAACTGTATGTACTTATTTTCTCTGTTACCTCAAAGCGTGAAAGATACTGGACAGATCTTAATGAACGTTTTTTTGAAATGTTTATTATGACTACGAGATTGTTTTGGGCTATGTCATTCATTGCATATAGTCTTTTAGGACCGTGTTTAACCAAAATTTGTTTTTTTGCTGACTGCACTGCCTATTCTCAAATATACCTAGCTACCTACCTAGTTACTATGATTAAGTAAATAAACTAAGCGGAAACTTCATTTCACGTTGCGAACAAAATTTGAGGCATAGCTAGTAATAAGGGAAGAAAGACTGATATAATAAGGTCAAATTCCTTTTGACAAAAAAAGCTAACCCATATGGCATTCTTCCCCTTTTCAAACACGTACAGCACAAACACGTATTGCCCACAAACCAGAGAGTTTTGGTTTAAGAATAAAAGTATATTGCCATTTTCTTCTTTGAGGCTAGTTCGCCTCTCCTAAACAATTTGTTCCGCCTTGCTAAATACTCTTTCCGACTCAACGGATGTTGCGGGGATGCACAAGTATTTTAAGAACAGCATTTTAAGCAAGGAAAAATCCGTTTGGTTCACCTGAAATATATATTATTTGAGTATTGATAATTCGTTGTTTAAGTTTACCTTAATCCAAAAAAGAGGATACATTTTTTTAGCGGCAATATCTCTCTCCAGATATTCCCGTTTAATTATAATTGCATGTGACCGTGCGATTCCGTGATTGCTAATAGGTCTTTCATCTAAAAAATCAAATAATGTGTCCTGAGTTTTGGTCACCGTTGCCAGGGCCGAATTGACTGAGTTTTATTTGATCGACAAATTCAGTAGCTCGTTTTCAAAAACGTTGTTGTTGTTGTTAATACATATACGCTGAATCATAAGGTAGAAACTGTCCCACCTTGTTGGCATTTCTTGTAACAAAGTATCATACCAAAAAAATAAATGTAAAAAAAAGCCAAGTTCTCTAATATAGAACAGCAAAAACTAGGTATGCGTAACTAGTCAGCCACGAAAAGTAATGAGATCTAAATGTACGCCAAGTTCTTAGTTTAAGAAGGTTAAATGTTAAAAAAAAATTGGTAGGTTCACTTGTTAAGTTTTCAAATTAATTTCAAAAGTGGGCGGATACCACGCCTCCTGAAGGGAGAATATACATATGTGCCTAGATTTTTTTTCCTTCTGTACACTGCAAGTTGTACCGCTCTACCAAATTTCATTCTTCTACGGCCTGAGAAGTGGTCCAAATAAATAATAAACAATTTTCAGAAGTGGGCGGATACCACGCCTCCTGAAGAGAAAATTTAAAATGTTTGATTTTTATCCTTCTGTACCTACACTCCATGTCCTATCGCTCTAGCAAATTTAAGCATTCTAAGGAGATGCCGATCCGATTTTCAAAAGTGGGCGGATACGCCTCCTGAATAGAGAATATAAAATGTTTGATTTTTGTCTTTCTGTACACTGCAAGACCTACTGCTCTACAAATTCCAACATTCTACGGTAATGGGAAGTGGCCCAAATAAATAATAATCAATTTTTGAATGTGGGCGTATACCACGCCCCCTGAATGGAAAATCTTAAGTTTTGGTCTTTCCAAATTTCACGATTCTAGGATGGCCGGAAGTGCTTCATAATTTTGATGATCATCATCTAAGTGAGTGAGTGAGTGAGTGAGTCACTCAGTTACGGTTTTTGCGATTTTTGAAGTCCTGTAGTGTATTTTGAGAACCACTAATGCTATAGAGATTCAATTTAGTGAGGTGGACCTTTTTAGTGAGTTTGATCAATTTCTGAAGTTTGAAGATATAGGTTCCGAAGTTAGAGTGGGGTCGAAAACAACCTAAGTTTGTTCCTGTAAAAAGGGGAAGTGCCTTTACTAGAGAACTTGGCCGAGGCACTACCGTGCGCGTGCCCTTTGATAACAGAAGTCTTCTTGAGCCATTTTAAATTTTTTACCCGCTATGGTGATTTCCTTAAAAAATCTTACTATTGTTTTACGCTTTGTAAACAAAGCTTTTAATAAATCGTCGTTGTCTAATTTTAAACCATATTGAACCACCAGATTTAAGGTTGCTATTGAGTTCCACCCCACCCTACCCAACTAATTTCTATTAGGGTGCATATTTATGCTATAAAAACTATTTTTTGTATGAAATGCAGGTTATTTTTTATCGAGAAGACATTCTAGTTCATGACACAACGTTCCACACTTTGCGTATGACATGGGAACCGAGGAAAAACAATAATACTAGAATACCCGCTTTTAACAACATCCAAAATGTTTTCATCGCAAAGGAATTTCGTTATAGGGGGTGGGCTCACGTATTTATATGCCCTGTCTGTTGATTGAGAGTCATTTAATTCACCCCAAGTAACACAACGTGGGAATTTTTATTTTCAACTTGAGAAATTGATTTTATTCACCCGAAGTTGACTCGCTCAACTTTGGATATTCAGAAATAGCAGAAGTTAGCAAAGAAAACTTGGTATTTCATCTCAAACTTAATATTTTTTTCATTTCTGTTTTTGACAGTTCCCTTCTGAAATAAAGTGGCGAAAATAATTAATAAATAATTTTTAAAATTGAAATAATGTACCTATTGTGTGAGCTATTTCTGGGAGGGAATTTGGTCCGTGAGAGGCGGCAATACAAGATGCGATTTGGACTCGAAAAATGAGATGACCGTGAATTTATTGTTTTTGTCTCTCAAAGCGGACGACAATAATGGTGCTCCAGGCTCCAGCCTGGTTTCAATTCGATGAGAGAATTTATCGTCGGTTCAAAGGTAAAAGTCACTAACTAACAAAATTAATCTGTGTTTTGAGACACATTTTTTGGCCTGAAAAAGTTGTTTATTAGTTTTTTTTTATAATTTGTAATTCATATTAGGTAGAGTAACTTGATGGCACTTATTGACTTTTTCCTGCATAAAACGCCGTTAGTTGTGTAATTTAATATCATTTTGTCAAAATTTGTAGTTAGTGACTTTTACCTTTGGACCGACATTATATTGTGCATCGCGAATTAATTCGAATTTTTTCTTTGATGCATCGCGTGAATTGCGACCAATCCGAGACGCAAACGGAAAATGGAACTGTTGGAATTTGGCTGATAGTTGAGTTAATGTAGGCATGCCTAACATGACTGCATACCCAGTTTTTCGCTAAAGAGTCCAACAACAGTACTTTTGAAAATAGGGTTTTAGTCGAAAACAATAACGACGATTTTAACAACATTTTATTGTTAGGCTATTATCGTCATTCTTAACTTGATAAACTACTGCGTCCTTTAACATCTTCTCAAATCTCTAATGCGGTAATAGTACCTAGTTTAAAAACTGCTCATATCTCAAAAACTCCATTTTCGTTTAAGTATGACAAAAATATAACTGGCAGATAATTCTTAAATCCAGAATAATACCTTGTGCTCAGTTTTCAGCTAAACAGTTGCGAAACAGTGTTTTTTGAACCATTACTGCGTCCTCGATTTCCAACCTAATCGCTAATAATGGTACATACTTTAAAAACTGCTCATATCTCGAAACAGACATTTTCGATATGGATCAAAATGTAACTGGTAGATAAGCTTATATTCTGAACATTTAGTTTTACAAAAAAAAAAATGGTCTAAGGAATTTGATAGAAATACATATTTAAGACATATTTAAGCATTCTAAACAAGATCACGTAGCTACTTTGTTTTTCTCAAAAAACTGAAATACCTACAGCCGTATTATAAATATTTTTCAAAAATGACTACCGAAATCCCGATCTGTACTCACACCCGGCATATTTTTGTAAAGCCCAAAACTTCAGTGGCAATATAATTCGAAATTCATCGCCGACTTGATTCTTTCAAGTGTTAGTTCGGGGTGAAATTTGAAAGTAATGTTACATTCGGCTGGGATTCGAAAAGATAAAACACTATTCTGTTTACTAAACTTTAATAAATCACTTTTATTACAAGACAATATCACTTAAAATCAACTTTTCCGCTTATTTCAATCTTTTCCACTTATTACAATCTTTTCCACTTATTACAATCTTTTCCACTTATTTTAAATCACTACCGATACTATTCGAACTTTGCTTTACACGGTTTAAAGATAAACTGTCCTCTCGTCGGATTTCGCAACCCTTTTTATACTCCCCACTAAAGCTTCTCGAATATTCTATACTCCAACCGGAATAATCGAGAATGTACTAGTTTCGTTTTAGACCATTCACCATTCGTTGAGTTTCGACGATTCGAAGTTCCGTTGAATAAGTTCGTCTACTTTCCATTAGATGGCGTTGTGGTCAATAAGTAGTACTTTTCAATCCACACTACAGTAAATAATAAAGTGTTGTAGTTAATAAAAAATAAATACAAAATGCATTTCACCCTACTGAGCAGTGAGCATGTCGTGCACTCTATTTCTATTGACGTATTTTATTTTTATCTCTATGAACAGCAGTTGGTTTGACAATGGGAACTTGTGTAAAATCAAATGCTGAAGGGAATTTTATTTTTCTCGCTCTTCTTGTTCTTCAATTTTTAGTTCTTCTTTAGTAGTAGTTAGTAGCGTTAGTACCACCGAGCGTTGCCATCCGTCCGGGTTTTCCCGGGTATGTACTCTTTTTCACCTATGCGGGGAACCGTCCGGGATAGTTTTTCTAGATTGTCCGGGTTTTTCATGTTTTCATTGTCAAGAGAAAAGGAAATTCGAAATTAACAGAGCTTGAAAGTGTTAAGTGAATTCTGTAACATATTATTCTAATACCTACTTTGGTAATCCACAAAAGATACGTTCGAAAACACTGATGAATGGAAAAATTACTAGTGTTGTATGTCCACCACAGTATGCGATCTTACCTATTGAAGGCAATGTAATCACTTTAAAAATATAAAATATTTTGCTAAAGTGCTCGACAATAAATATAGAAACCAGGCACTTTTGTACCATTCAAAGAGGTGATGGCTTTCTCTTCATCCGGCAGTGGAACGACTTTTGCTTATGTTTGAAACCCTAAAATAAAATTTCGAAGACGTAAAAATCCACCGAATATATAAATTTTTTGTTGATGCCCTTATATTGGGGACAAGATCAACCGTTGGTGTTAGAGATGGTTTGCCTTCATGTCCCTCCTTCCTGTGATTACCCGATGCCATCCAGCCATCCTCACAACCTCAAAAACCTGTAAAGATCATAAAGTGAGGCATCAGAAAGTTCTTTTAAGTCATGGAAGCATGTATGTAATGATTTCGAAGTGTTCTGATGCTCAAGTGACAGAGACCCGGAAAGTGACAGAATAACTGAGGTGTGTCCCCACAGACCTCTTCGCGTTCGCGGCTTCTATAAAAATTGTCACCTTTGAGATTTAGTTTTATTACATGGTTTCTTAGGAAGCTATTGCCTACGCCTACTAGCGCCTACGCATATTCTTAGACAGCAATGACCTGCCAAACTGAAGGAGTTTTATGGTGCCTTCAAAGATTGCATGATACTTCGCAGGTCGTTTGCTCTTTCCACTGGGTATTGGTATCTTGTTTTTCCACCCTTAATGATACAAAAAACAAAACGTACCAAAAGATTCCCCAAAATGCGCCTATTAAACATCAAAACTTAAAAAAAAAAAAAAAAACAGAGCACAAAAGGTACAGAAGCATAAATAGGTCTTGGCGCGCACTCGAGTGATCCACACTGATTACATTTTTAAAAGAAATTATATTTTAATGCGTCAATTCGAAGGCTATTTATTACAATGTAATATATACCTACGTGAAATACTCTTTGATCCAGCAAACACCTTACAGTCGAAAAAAGTTTTAGTTGCAGTTTTATTAAAGTAAGGATTTTAATACCTACTATGTATAAACCATTTTCCTTGAATTCAAAAATACAAAGAAACTAAGTGACTCCTATGCATAAACTTTCCTCAGTACATAATAAGCTTTTATCGGTATCTATATATACTTATGGAAGCCAAACAAATTTGCTTATGTCCGTTGCACTGACAACATAAACTAATTTAAAGTTTCTTTGTGTAGTATGTCCTATGCTATCTTACTCCGCTCATGTTGTGCAGCTTAACAACAGAACCACAAAGTAGGTGTTTTTTTTTTACACTTGTATGCTTCCTTTGGATTTGGACTGTGACATCTGGTTGTGGCGTATATGTCAGACGTTATCTTGGTTTAACATTTTAACAATTGGAAAATTCTTAATTGCTTTTCTTATCTTTCAGTAGGTAGGCACATACTCTGTCTAGGTTAGTCTAGTTTCGACTGTGAGATATTTAAAGTATGTCTTCTTTTCTTGTTGGCATCCTGCAGGTCCGGGTAAGTCTTGATAGTAGGCAGTACAACAGATATTTCATTTGATTTGGTATGACTTTGAAATGTTACTTCACTTAACTTTGTTAAAATAAATATCTACCTACAAGTTAGTAGATAATTCGTTATTTTCATAATTTTCATTTTACTGACTGAATACTATAAAAAGATTCTATTGAGTTGTTTTGCGAACGGAGGCATTAAATTTGGTTTCAAACGAAGTTATACCAGTTAACGTCTCGAAGGGTTCATCCTCTTTCGAGAAAGTACATACAAGTGGGTGAGGTGCAGCGGTAGCGGGACGCGGTTTGTGGCATGATCGCTCTTTCTCAGACCCGGAATAAACTGGAAACTTACTTCTTGTAGCTGCTATGCAAATACATATTTGCGAAAACGTAAAAACAAAGAATGTGGGTGGCCTGAAAAACAGTTTGGGTCCTTATTGTCGGCAGATTGTTTTAAATTGATCGACAACTTTTCTTTAATTATAACTAGCTGTACCCGCCCGGCTTTGCCCGTGCACAGAAATTGTATTGCTTATAGATCTTAGCTAATAATTCGTAAAATGCGAATAATGAGAATAAATCGATTTTCTGTAATTGCCTACCTGCGTAAATATATGAAATACAGCAATACGAACAGTACAAAAAAAGAATCATGAAAATCGGCCCAACGGTTATCGAGTTACATATACCTAACGTCATCGAGTTTCACCCCATAGAAGATGTTTTTTGTAGGGCGGTGCCATGCCCCTTTGTCCAATTTTGACCAATTTTCACAGGAATACTCCTGGGCCGATACTTAAGATTGTATGTAAATTTGAACTCAATCGATTCAGTGGCTTTTGAGATATAAGATTTTGAATGTTTTTTTTGTATGGGAGGTGCCACGCCCCTTTGTCCAATTTTGCCCAATCTTCACAGAAATACTCCTGGGCCGATACCTAAGATCGTATGTAAATTTGAACTCAATTGATTCGATATTTCTCTTTTTCTTTGATAGCAAGTACCCCAGAACAAAAAATTAATGGTTGTTAGCTCAGATCTAGTCTTTTTTACCATTTTTGTCTGACAAAAAGTGGCTTTTACTATAACTTCTGTTGATCGTACGTAAAAAAGTTGCTTAACATAATTTTTAGGAAATTTCTCAAGGATAAAAATTTCATAAAAAAAATGAAAATTTATAAAGTCAAAATTTTGAGAAAAAGGCATTTTAAGTTAAAAATTGTAACAAAAATTTTCAAAATTTTGAGTTTAAGGAGCCAGAACTTTTTTGTAGCTGCCCAGATGTAGCCGAAGTGCTTAAGACTTGTATGCGCTACTAAATTGTCTTTTTAAAATGTACAAAACTATTTTTGTAGCTATAATAGTTTAGAAGTTATAGCGATTTTAGTCGTAACACCTCCAAATTAGAGGTCACCTTATTTGATGGGCTATAACGGGAAATACGATGAAAATAGACCCCCCTCTGCCATACAATTTTTTGTTCGGCAGAGCTCCAGGAATCACCCCTTAAAGGATTATACCTCTTAACTGGGACACCCTGTAGGTATATAGATTATCTATTGTATAGTTTATATTTATATTTATCTAATGAATTCCACCGAGTATTGATGGATTTTAAAATAGACATTATGTCCGTTTGGGACAGAAATAACGTCCATGGACATTATGTCCGTGCAATTTATTAGATACGGTCAGCCAATGAACTCCTTTGCTAAGCATAGGACGCATAAGTATTAAGTACTAGGTTAGGTTAGGTTAGGTTTGTGGGCTAGCGTGGATTTCTCCGTGCAACACTCAGGTCAAAACTGACCCATTGTGATGCCCTTAGTAAAAGAGCTTGTCTCTTACCCATAATAGTGTATAGGAAGTGGGTTGTATCCTCAAAAGCTCCCTCATCACCGCAGCCTCTACAATTCCGTTAAACCAATTTTCTTCATATGGTTCCGCAGAGAATTGTGCCACGTTATGATACGTTCGAGGGTGGATGGACAGGGATTTCCTATCCTTCCGCATTATCTTCTCGGTTTTGGTTTCGTTGAAGGACGGCCATAGCATTCTTGTGCTATTGCAAGTATTTAAGGTGGCCTCTTTTGTGGCTTTTCTCCGTGCTTCAAGTCTTGCTAATTCGTCTGCTTTCTCATTGCCTGGAATGCCTTTATGTCCCGGAGCCCATCAGAGCGATACATTGTGCTGTGTACCAAGGTCCTTGAGTTCTTTGCGACAGCACTTCACAGCTTCGATTTTATGTCTGGTGCAGTTATGGCTTTTATTGTTGCCTGGCTGTCGACAAAGAAAGTAACATCTCCAGGTGGTATTTCTGTTACCACAGACTAACGGGCTGCTGTTGTAACTGCTATAGGACCTCTGCCGGTCGGGGAGGCGTATCGATTTTGATATACCCAGCGATTCAGAGAAGACACTTGACCCTACCCAGTGTCCATTTTAGGTCCGTCTGTAAATAGGGCTATGATTTGTATGCTAGGTACGAATTCGTCTCTCCATTCTTCCCTGCTGGGACAGCCGCTAGAGAAGGGTCTTGTAAACTCTAGGTAAGGCGTGATGTAGTCTGTGACAGGTACACGGCCAAAATATTTCTGTAGGATCATCGATTGACCCGTTTCGTGCAGTTTCCAGTGTACTGATTGGCTTATTCTCATTGCCCTAATTGCGGCCGATAGTTGTATAATATATGAATGTCTAGCGGATGCAGATTGAGGAAGAAGGTGAAAAAAGGTTTTAGAACGATAGCACTACCTGCCACAACTAAATAGTATTTTCAGATATTTTGATTTTGATTGTTGCTTATGTTAATTATTTTATGTATTATGCATGGTTAATAAATTAACGATTATCAATAGCTTAATTAATTTTGTTTGTATATTATGTCAAGAGTTTATTATGCAGAGTTTAGTTACTAAAATAAAAGTCTAATCGCCACAAACATTTCATAGCAAGTTGCACAGCTAATTGAAACCTCAAACGAAAACCAGTTGGTGTTTGGTGTGAATGCATCGACGAGTTTTTGTAAACTTTTTGCCGAAAACTCAGTTTTCAGTGCGGTGTGAATAGGCTATTAGCTTGTTATATCGAAAAAGTTGACACATTTTATTCGTGAAATATTTGTACTTATTCTAAATACATAGTAAAGTTTGAGCTACTTTTAATGAAACAAGTCAATAAAATAATCAAAATTCTTCTTTTGTTTCCTTATCCTTTAATGATGGCGTCCAATTTTCTCACTTCAAATGATCAAGAAAAAATATATTTTTAACGCAAAGAAAATGTATTTGCTACGCAGCCCGCTCACAACACTATCCAGTATCCATCTCTTTCTTTTTATACTTTGGAAAGTACCGCTACCCCTAAGTACCTACTTAAGTAATAGGCGGAGAGGCGACCGTCGGATTACTTAGCTCATAGAGTTATTGATTCTTATGCCACTTAGTCGATAGAGCTACTCGAGACTAAGAAAACGCACACGGGTTGCCTAAAATATTTTGGTCGGATGACGTCTAAAACGGGTCACTTCCGGTGCGTTTTTTCGACCATAACTTAGTCCATCGAGTTAACGGTTAAAACTTCTCCAAGTTGTAGAGCTTGACGAGACTAAGCGAAATATATAGGGTTGCCTTGTTTAAAATGGTCGGATGGGGTTGGCAACCCCTTTTTAAGGGTCCTGTTTTTCGACTACAACTTAGCTTATCGAGTTAAAGGTTGCCATTAGTGCCAAATGAAAGACACGGCTGTGCGTTTAACAAAAATATAGGGTTGCCACCTTTAAAATGGTCGGATGACCTTGGCAACCCCATTTGAAAGAAATAAAAAAGTATAACATTTTTCTTTTTAACATCATAAAAATATTGGTAGTTCAGTGAGTTAACGGTTGAAACTTTGCCAAATTATAGAGCTCGACGAGACTAACCGAAATACTATATAGGGTTGCCTAGTTTAAAATGGTCGGATGGGATTGGCAACCCCATTTGAAAGAAATAAAAAAAAAGTATAACATTTTTCTTTTTAACATCATACAAATATTGGTAGTTCATTGAGTTAACGGTTGAAACTTGGGCAAATTATAGAGCTCGACGAGACTAACCGAAATATATAGGGTTGCATAGTTTAAAACGGTCGAATGGGATTGGCAACCCTATTTCAAATAAATAAAAAAAGTATAACATTTTTCTTTTTAACATCATAAAAATATTGGTAGTTCAGTGAGTTAACGGTTGAAACTTTGCCAAATTATAGAGCTCGGCGAGACTAACCGAAATATATAGGGTTGCCTAGTTTAAAATATTCGGATGGGGTTGGCAACCCCTTTTTAGGGGACATGTTTTTCGACTGTAAATGAGTAAGAAATATGGAACTAATAAAGTCAAAACCAATTAAGCCAAAAACTTCAAACTTAAATCATTTACCAAGGTCATTAAAGAGGTTCACCTCAGCAAATCTCATCTTTATAGCATTAGTGGTTCTCAACATACAGGAATTCAAAAATCGCAAAAACCGTAACTGACTCACTCACACACTTAGATCATCATTAAAATTATGTAGCACTTCCTGCCATCCTAGAATCGTGAAATTTGGCAGAATGCTAGATGCAACCGTGATGCAACCACTGGGAATAGTCCAAAACTTGAGATTTTCCATTCCATTTTAAAAATTGGTTATTATTTATTTGGGCCACTTTCCATTGCTGTAGAACGTTATAATTTGGTAGAGCGGTAACACTTGCAGTGTACAGAAAAGAGAATATCAAACATTTTATATCCACCATTCAGGAGGCGTGGTATATGCCCACGATTTATCTGGGCAACTTATCAGTGCCGTAGAATGTTGTTGGTAGAGCGGTTATACTTGCAGTGTACAGAAAGAAATAAATCAAAAATTGTATATTCTCTATTCAGGAAGCGTGGTATCTGCCCACGAAAAAAAGTAATGACATCTAAATGTACGCCATGTTCTTAGTTTAAGAAGGTTCAATGTTAAAAAAATTGGTAGGTTTACTTGGCAAGCTTTTCGTTTATAACTTCATTATACATAATATTGTACAATATATTAGAATTTCAAAACATGACCAGTAAACCTACCAATTTTTTTGAATCTACATTTAGATGTCATTACTTTTTGTGGCTGACTAGTTACACACATTTTTGTTTTCTGTATAAAAGAAGTTATCGTTTTTTACATTTATGTTTTTGGTGTGATTTCACTACTTTTTGATAAGCTTTTCTTGATTCGATTTCACAAACAATGCTGAAACGTCTTCGATTTTTAATATGTCAACAGACACTGACTACCATCACTTTGGCTTTCTTTCTTATAAACTATTCATTAAAAGTATATTCAGCAGGTAGATTAACTTCTATTCATATTTTAAGTGGGTAGATTCCACGCCCCTTAAGTGCAAAATTTTTAATTTTTATATTTCTCCTTTCGTACAATGCAGGTCCTACCGCTCTACCACAATTTCAACATTCTACGTCAATGGGAAGTGGCCCAAATACTTAAATAATAACCGATTTTCAAAAGTGGGCGTATACCATGCCCCCTGAATGGAAAATCTCAAGTTTTGGACTATTCCCAGTGGTTGCATCACGGTTGCATCTAGCATTCTGCCAAATTTCACGATTCTAGGATGGCAGGAAGTGCTACATAATTTTAATGATAATCTAAGTGTGTGAGTGAGTCAGTTACGGTTTTTGCGATTTTTGAATTCCTGTATGTTGAGAACCACTAATGCTATAAAGATGAGATTTGCTGAGGTGAACCTCTTTAATGACCTTGGTAAATGATTTAAGTTTGAAGTTTTTGGCTTAATTGGTTTTGACTTTATTAGTTCCATATTTCTTAGTCATTTACAGTCGAAAAACATGTCCCCTAAAAAGGGGTTGCCAACCCCATAAGTGTCGTTCAATGACATGGCCATCAGTTTATTTCCACTTATGTCAATTATTGGTAAAAAAATCCTTTGTCAGTTCATTGACAATGAAATTTTGACAAGTTTATTCGTCATATTACTGAAAGCTATTTCAAATTTGGAATTCTCATCTCTTTGTCAATTGTCAATTGTGGGGTAGGTACCATCTATAGTTAGGTACCTGTACAAAATGTACCTACTCATAAAACAAAAATAACATTTTCTTTTTTTTAAATATAAAATCAAATGAACAATTTTATAAAAGAAATGAATCGCTCTCGCTTTTTGTGTTTTGTTTGTCGAATCCGAGTTGAAGCTGCAGGCAGAAGACAAAGAAAGCCGAAAATTTGCGGAATACGCAAAATCCGTATGAAATGAATATAGAACTGACTTCAAATCTATTTTTCAAAGGGACAATCATTCATCAAAAAAAGAAACATTCATGTGTCTATGAAAATGTGTCTATTCGTTGACAAACATGATGCCAATTAATTGTCTCTGTCAATTGAAGACAGAGTGACTATTATTTGACATTTCAGCTATTTCCACTTGTTCAGTGATTTCTTTGTCCGTTATTGACAATCGCTTCATTGAGAAGTAATTTTTCGCTATTTCCACTTGCCAACTTTTTAATTAGCATAAAAATACGCCAATTGTAAATTTCAAATCGACAAGTGGAAACCCAGCATTAGCAAAGGTTTCCAGAGTCCATAGCTCAGAAAATTGTTTAAATCTAAAACTTCATCATAATTCAGATGAATATTTAGCACACTAGGTTAGGTATGCATTGTTCCCTAAACTAAAACCAAAGCTGACTAAAGATCCATTAAAGAAGTATGTAACTAAAATCCACCTTAAAATAAATTGAATGCATCAAAATGACAAAATCAGATGACATTCACAATATTTCGCAGGACTTAAATGTTCGCACACCACGTAAAACATAACTCTATCTCGCACGTAGGTAACCTGCATACTGACGACAATCTATCGTTACTAGTGGCATACAGACCTACTTCAATGTGGCAAGTATAAGTGGATGTAATGTATCTTATTGCTATTTGCTGACGTGAGAAAAATACCAAATGATACTCGTTGAAGTCGACAAATTTAACAATCCAACTTCGACGTACACCTGGTTCGCGTTCTTATACCTTCTTACCCCACTGATATCATTTTTACCCCATGAGTACTCTTATTTTTATCGCTTCTTTACATCATTCCACATAAACGCAAACTTGAGCGAAAATAATCACCCAGAGAAGACCAAGTTACAACAGCATTAGATTAGCTTTTATGTGCAAAGGCTAACGTAGACATTTTACTTTCCACTCGTATTCTCCTTTATCACCGACCGACACCTCACCTCGAACTGTCGTCGGTTTGGAGGACATTGGCACCATTTGAAGGATTAAAGATGGCAAAAAAAAAAAAAAAACAACGTAGACAGTTTTAACTGTTCACATTAATATCAACCAACAATGAATAAATATAAACACTAAAGGGGGATCCGTCGCACCCAATCATGTGGCATAACCACAATGGCGCTTTTACTTTGTTCATTCATTGCCACAAAGGTTCGTAAGATTATTATCGATTACTGGTGTCAAAAATATTCACGATGGCGATTTTGATTTGTGCGGTGGCAAGAATACAATCTCTAAACATGACTATGTTGAAAATGGGTGACACGTTTTGACAAATTGCCCAATCTTCACGGGTAAGACGGCAATAACAATGGCTACCCCATTTACCTTGAGAGGTGGTGAAGCTATTAACGGAATAAGGACTAAAATATTAAGGAAACAACTATGCCAGTCCTGTGAGCAAAAACTTTTCAGTCCTAAGCCGATTTAGAGGAACTGAGGGAAGTTATTTCTAACAACCCTGTCTTCTTTTTTTATTCATGCCTAAAGCACTAAGTGATGTATTACCTTGAACCAATTGTACGCAATGGTGATTCGCTCCAATTCGTTGACTATAGGATTATCGCAACCATTCAATTATGAGGGGTGAGAAAGTGGAGATAGCGACAGAGCAAGAAATGAACCTAATTTTGTTGTTATGATGATGAGAGCCCTGTGACTATGAGTTGTAATTCAATCCTGGGGCATATACAACGATACAATAACGCAATGCGTCTGTCTAAGAAGAGGTGCTCGAAGGACGAGTTCATTAACGGACTTATTGAGATGGAATATAAGCACTGTATTAAACGTGCTTTTATTCAAATAGAATTTGAAGAATTCGATTGGTATTCGTGATGGAATGAAAAGGAATATTTTATCATACCGTATATTAATGAAGATTCTATTTTTGATTAGTATTCTAAGAAGTAACTCAATTGGTTTTTAAATCCTATCAATACATTTTTTTATGCGTTATAAAGAAAATAAACAATCATTTCAATTATGTCTGAGTAGTTATTGAAGGTGAAAAGCTATCTACTTAAATAAGGAATTTTTCAAACTTGCGCAATACATATAAATTCTTACTGTTTGAGATTGAACCTACATTCACCAATCAACATAATATTACATTAAACATTTATAGCATTTATCACAAAATGTACTACATATACATAAAGCGATACCCCAAAGTACGCCAGTAAAATTATATCAACGGCAGCAGCAAGCAAAAGTGGTTTGATATGGATTGCAAGCGTGCTAGAGATGCATCTTTTGCGTTTCTCATGCTAGTAAGAACAAACAACACCAATCCGTTCAAAACTCCATGCAGAAGCAAGTAAACACTTTAAAACCATTTGCCACGAGAAAAAGCTAGCGTATGACGTGCAAAATATTGCCCTTTTAAGCAGAACAAGGTGCTCAGCAGAGTTCTGGAAAGCTGTTAAACTTGTTAATGGAGGAAGAAGTGCTATCGCCTTGCTTGTGCTTGCAAGCGGAACAACTTAAAAGCCACTTCTCAAATCAACTCAACGCAACTCAAATCTCCCAGCCGTTTCAATAAAAATGCAGCTCCCTGGGTTGCCGATGAATTTTTAGATGCACCGATATCTCTGGAAGAGGTACAATACCTATATAATCGAGAACAGCGATGACACTTTACTACAATTGGAGTAGATTTACTTCACTTTTTCAGAAATTTCAGATATCTAGTCCCTACTTCACTTATTTCTAATTTCCCATAATTATCTACTCCAATTTCAAATTTGTAATCCATTTCCTTATTTTTTTAACAAAAAATATTTAATAATTTTCTAAAATGTTTTTTAACCCTAGACCCGTGTACTTAAATATTTCTCTGTGCCGTGTACTTGGGCACCAAGTGCCCCCGAGCAGTTTTCATATGAAATGTATGGAATACGTATAAATAAGACGATTTTTTAAGAAAGAAAACAAGAAAAGCAAGTTGAGATGTACAAAAATAATGATAAATATAATATAAAACAAGTAAAAGTGTTATCGTCGGCCTGGCCGATGCTTTGATACCCACCACTGCATACAAGTCATGCAAAATGTTAGGCATATGAGCTAGTACGTATCTACACATGGTTCTAATATTGGTTATAATGTATGAGATGTACCAGAACTTCTCGACCGATATAGCCCATTTTCAATAGCAACCTGACGAATGTCAATGAAAACCACGTTATCATCATCAACCTCGTCATGATCCGCTGCGCTACTTACGTAGCATTTCTCACACACTCTTATATAGTGCTTTGTGCAAGCTGCAGCTGTGTAGCAGAAGTCACAAACGGCTGTAGTTTTGTTGTCCTTTTTATCAGCTTTGCATGTTTTACAATTTTATGGCCAATCGAAACATCTGCAACGTTATCATCACTATCAACGTGTTCGGAAATATTGCGTTCCTTCCATTCTGCATCTGAGAGTCGGGACTCGGGAGTAATCCACATCGACAAACTTCTATTCTACAACAATCAATTCCCTGTTAGACGATGCATTTAGCAGATAAAGAACACGATTCCATAATTGCATCCATATTTCATTAGGACAGGACAATACTTGTAAAGTTCTCTCACAAAATTCCATTCGCCCAGGTCGTTTCGTTTGGATGCTATCTTGTCTTCAACAGACAGACAGACAGACAGACGGACATGGCTAAATTGATTCAGAATTTGATCCTGATTCAGAATGTACGGTGACTCCTTCTTGGCGTTACAAATGTAATGACAAAGTAAATACCTATGCCTTTTTGTGGAGGATATAAAAATGTAGGTACTCACTTCAAATTATGTATATAAAAATTCACTTTGTCAAAAAACAATATTACAAAAAACACTTGATTCTTGGTTTTGCACGCAAATAGGCACTTGTCTGCACTAACTTGGTATGTATGTGTAATTATACTAAGAAGGACTAAGGATTGTATACATTACCTAGGTAGTACAACACAGAATGTAATACAAAACCGTTACAGAACAACAATTTTCACATAAAATGCTTTAAAATTACATGGGGGCACTCAGTGCCCAAGAACACGATATCGGCTCATTTTCTTTGGAAGCACGGTGTATCAAAAGTATTCGCAGAAATGATTTGAATTTGAATTCTTCGCATACTTGGATACTGTATATTTCAGTGTAGTATGTCCCTTTACGATAGTACAGTGCAAGGTATACGTTAAATTTTGAATTAAAAATTGCACTGGGCACTGAGTGCCCAGTACACGGGTCTAGGGTTAAGTCATTAAATTAAACATTCATACTTTTTGTTTTGTTCCTAATGAAATAATTTTATTTGTAATGGATAATGGCAATTTATAGATTGTGGGCTCTGATTTTAAACCAAGAGTACTTTCCAAGGAATTTTAGTGTTCACCCTACAATAAATTCCCAAGTAGGACTGCTGAAAGTATGTATGAAATATTGGTTCTATGGTTAGATATAGGATAGAATAGTTTGGGTATAGTATTCAACTAGTAACTGTATAATTGTTGGTAAGTAGGTACGTACAGTTGCGTTCACGAAAATAGTAGCGCTGCTCTACACAAAACATGAACAAAATGAAACGGTACTTTTTCCGTTGAAAAATATAAGGATGAAAACTTTTAGTTTAGAATGCAGAGAAGAGAATACAAATTTGAAAATTCCGTTACTTTCGGTCAAAATTAATTTACTTTTGACTATTTTAGAGAGATGCACTACTATTTTCATGAACACAGCTGTATATATACTTCTCTGACGAAGCTTAAAAACCTTTTATGTAGATATTTGTATTCTTCCAAACATTAATTTTTTCATAACATGTACCGATGAATAAGGTCCGAAAATATGTATAAATACCTATCTAATCTATATCTACATATCCCAAACCGGACAAACCAATATACGAGTATAAGCCGTAATAAGCTCAATATTCATATTCCGAAAATTTCTGCGTTTTACCTTGAAAAAGGTATGTAGCAGTTGCTTTTTGAAAATCTACTCCCGTTTTTTCCCATATTCAGTTTTTAAAGCAATTCTCCTCCAGAAATTTTGTCAGAAGTGGCATCGCTGATCTAGAATGCTAAAAATAAAAAAGCACCAAGAGACGATTGTATTTTATACAAATTTTATAAGAATTGTACGCGTGAGTTCCTTTTAGCGGTTGTATCGGAATTAAATCGAATTTTTGAAAATGCAGATAATACCCGAAAGCTTTCTGAGATCGATTTTGTTCACACTTCACAAGAAAGAAGACTATACTGATCCATCAAACTATAGAGGTATATCATTTTTAAATACTTCAACTAAGCTTTTTGGAGCAGTGCTTTTTAAAAGACTTATTCAGTGGGTCAATGAGAAGAAAATCATCCATGAATTTCAAGCGGGTTTCAGACAAATAAAATAAAAAAGAACTGTTTTCTTGCTAGAATTTCTAGTGATTTACAGATGTTTTGACTTTGAATTACTATATACGCACACCGTATCTGAATCCACGGGTTTAAATTAAGTTCGTAAGTTAATAATTGCCGAGTTTTTAATACTTTAGCCGGAGAAGACTTGTAATACGACTATTCACTCTCGAACATAACTCAAACTCCTCCGACAATGGACCAGATATAGATATAGATAGAATAAAACATCAACTTCAAGACCAAACACATTTTTTAAACAGCTTCACGACTGATAAAATAAGCACTATTTTCAAGATTAGAGGAGAATTGGTTCAGAAGTAAGGGAAGATGAATGTACTACACTTTCTAACAAAATGTCCAATTTTAAGGGAATACCGGAAACAATTTTTTGGTTTTGCGTTCGTTCGTACAGGATGAGGAAGTTGCAATCGTTATCCTAAACGGTGAACAAGGCTGGGATCTACTGGGATTATACAGTGAAAGAAAATGCATAATCGAGGGAGACTTCTAAAATCCATATAATTTAATATATTATGTATGTAAATCATAGACAAAGTTATATTTATTTAAATGCCCATCTGTTAGACGGCCTAAGGCCAAGACCAAAATAGACTTAGAAACTTTTTTGTAACATAGTCAAATTACTACTACTACTACTATTTACATTACAAATCTATCATTATCTATCATTTATTCGTTTATCATTTATCCTATGTTAATTCTGTTTTCCTAATGTTCACATACCTCGTTCTCTAAGCTCATTATAACAATTCTACCAACTCGTATCGTTATGTTCATTTCATATAACTTAATTATGTAAGTTCTTTTGTAATTGCTCTTCTTTTTATATCCCACTGTAAAACATGCAAGCTCGCTCAGCTTTCCAACAACATTGCATTGCTTGTGTAAAGCTTGGGACTGGGCGAGAGTTTGTTATGCCTGATCTGATCAGCTTGATCTCGTGTGCTTTCGGTCACTTGTCACGAGCGAGAGTGTAAAGCATCACATCTCCTCATCCTCAGCTAAGTATCCACACCACATCTTAAAACTCATTTGAACATTGAATATATGTACCTATATGTTCATGAATTAAATCGAACCTTGGTGTTGCCCATAATTTCTTTTCGTCAAAAACTCTTTTCGGTGCAATAGCAAACTAAATCCAATCGTTAATTCATCAACAGTTACTAAACATCATTATGTACCTATACTTTATACTTGAATTCAAAAATAACGTGGTAAATAAAATTACTCTACTAGACACTAATTTTACCAAATTTTTAGAAAAGTAGGGTCTCTATAATATTGTTTCATCTATTCCGCAATCCGTCCTTCAATTGGGTGGATGGATTTCTGCCCACAAAAATGTTCAATAACATTCAAGTCTGGGGATTGCGGAAGTGTTTGCAATAGTTCCAATAGGAGTTTTATATAAACCATAGCTTATGGCAACTTCCGATGCTTGCTTCGGATGGTTGTTTTGATGAAAAAACAGAGTTCTGCAAAATAACGACTTTTTCAGCATTTTGCTTTATGTTTTCTTGGAGAATGTTGAGATAAAAAAAATGTCAATTTCACTTGTAAAATTTAGATTCCCAACTCCACAATTAACTAGACATACAGGTAGGGTTACCATACGTCAGGATTTGGCCTGACGCGTCAGGCTTTTAAGGTCTCTGTCAGGCTCAGGCCAGGCCTCACGCTTTGTCAGGCTTTTTAATTTTTTGTTGATTTATTTACATCAATTGATCATTTTGGAATGGTTTCATTTATATTTGTTCAGTAAAAGAGACAATATCTACTATTAACGAAATGACAGCAGTCACATATGCGGCAATTCAATTCCCAATTTATTATATATATACACAACCTACTATTCGATCTGGGGCGTTGGTAACCTTACGTAAGTCACAAAACAATGGTCAGTATCACTCAAATGCTTTTTTGGATGCAATTGTCAAATGATAAAGTATAGCATTTTCAAAAGAATACAATATAACACTAAATGATTCCTATGTTTTTTAACAATACATCTGGGCCATCTAGTGGTTTCTTTTTAAATCATAGGTTATTTTGACAGTGACAGCTGTTTCCCGCTCGAAATCACAGAAAGTCAATATCATACATCCGCGGAACGTAATGTGTCACTTTACGCTTGAATAACGTTGGGCTTGGGAAATATTGAAAACTTATTTCCAAAGTGAGTGCTGTGTAGCCCAAAGAGTGCGTTTTTTGAAAAGAAGTTTTGGCCGAAATGAAGCGCCTGCTGTACGCAAATTTGTGCAAAAAGTTCGTGAAATTGGTATGCTATTGGACAACACTCATGGTCCCCGTCGTCGTACGGTGCGCACGTTTGGGCCTTACAGCAGCTTGAATTCGACAACGATTTTGGGCGAAAAATCATTGGATAGGTATACAATATACGTTTCATATTTTCAATATTGGAAAACCAATCCTACGGAAAAAAAAAAAAATTTGTGAGTGGATTTTTGCAATCTCTTCTCAAAATGCCATAAGCGTACCTAACAAAAAATTTTCTCTCTTACAACCGCACAATGGACAAAAAAAGAAATAAATTCAAATTAGACTCAGTGAAAGCAAAGAACATTAAAAAAAAATCTTGCGAAGAATTTCATAGGTACATTTTGAAGAAACCAGAAGTTCTAAATCAAATATATGCAACTGAAAAATATAAGAAATGTCAGGCTTTTTGCTCCATACTCAGGCTTTTCTCTCCTAACTGTCCGGCTTTTAGATTTTTTGTGATGGTAACCCTACATACAGGCCCAAGCCATTACTGACCCTCCCCCATGCTTCACAGTAGCACGCATATTTTTTCTCTCAAATTATTCAGATTGTATTTTCGTCACACGTTTGTCCTTCCATCCGAAGTACATATACTCTCATCAGCCAACATGTCCTATAAATTTTCGCTAACAGCATAAATAAAAATTTAACAAAACATACAAAATTATCTTTTTCCTCACATTTCTTTCTTCCAAGGAAAAGTTACCTTGGAAGACAGTCACCGACTAGCTTTCGAACTGACCACATCGTTCTCCACTCGTCGTGTTCCTTCTATCGCATCTGCGTAAACCGGTATCTCCCGTTATACCACTCATCTCTTATCAATTCTTTTGCTTTTCTTTTCTCCCAGTGAAATGTTTTCTAATTTTTTGCCGCAAGTGTCTGGTGTCGAACAATCAAAATGGCCCATGGGCCGAATTGGCCTGACGGGTGTCGCTTCAGGGAACTAGACCCTGATTTAGATACGCGTCCAAGCAAAAAACAAAAAACTAACCAAATTCCTCTCGCGAACTTCCCTGATCTCCCACTCATATCGAATAAAAACAATCCTAAATTTATTGTGATGATCTCTACAACTAAAGATAAACCATTGTCATCCTTAAGTCCTTTCCTTCTAAAGAAAGCAATAGACAATATCAGCACAGAATACGAAAAAATATCATTGCTTCGTGATAATAGCCTGCTTATTATGGCTAAATCCCAAAAGAGTGCTGATAAGTTTCTTAAGGTAAATAACTTGGCAAACGTCTGCACAGTTGAAGTTAAACTCCACGACCGTCTTAATTCCTCCAAAGGCATCGCATATGCGCCGTGTCTTATCAATGTCACTGAATCCGAGATTGTAAGCGAAATGAAAAATCAAGGCGTCACCGACGTGTATAAATACACAAAAAATGACGAAAAAGGTAAGCCAAAACCATCTGGGTTAATGTTATTCACATTCAATCTATTCAACCCACCCAAATCAATTGAAATTGGTTTCTACAATGCTCGCATCACGGAATACATTCCAAATCCCATGCGTTGCAAAAACTGTCAACTGTTAGGCCATACAACTAAACGATGCAACGGCAATACCAAATGTGACACATGCAGCCTTCCACCACACTCCCCAGAGGTATGTACCCGCATCATGTGTGCAAATTGTTCTCTTGATCACCCATCTTCATCAAAAACCTGCCCAAGCTATAAGCAAGCAAAAGAAATATTATCAATTAAGACAATCAATAAATGCACCATGGGCGAAGCTAAACGCATATACAAGGAACGAAACCCCACTCAAACTCCTACCTCATCACATACATTTGCTCAAAAGCTCCAACAAAATATCTCTCAAAAAAATACCCAAGTCAAAGAAACTACCAAAAAAAAACCTTCCACAGAATGAACACGAAATACCACAAAACTCAATTCATCTCTTTAACCAACAAAACTCTCAAAACATCACAGATCTCTCCTCTCTTCCACTTGCATCTCCATCCTACTCTCGCGCCATATCAAATGGCTCTTCAACTAACACACTAAACACAACCGCAACCACAATCACACCCTCCAAGTGTGTATCTCCTACTCATGTGACACAAGTGCGAACTCTCTTAAATTCAGAAAAAACTGCCTCATCAAAACCACTTTCTTCAAATACCAACAAAAATAATAAAATTACCAACACCTCTCAGCCCATCACTCCTTTACCAAAACAAATACCCCTTCTCAATGACTACGCCAACCAAACCAGAACTACATTACATTAAACGACGATGATGATGACATATAAAAATAAACTTTGTAACCAAAACATAGACTCTGCGACTCAGAGGCCGAATCACTCGAGCTCCACAGGGAGCTCTAATGATTCTGCTTCTGGTTCGCAGAGTCAATATCTTAACAACCCACACCAACAAAACTCTTCTAACTTACAACAAAATCAATCCTCTCAAACAATAATTGCAACCACAAGTAAATACCCTTTTCCTGCTTCAGGTAGAAAAAATCCGTGTTTACGAAAAAAAACCTATAATATGACGTTAAATATACTACAATGGAACATGAAAGGTTATATAAATAACTTTGATGAGCTAAGTATTTTAATTAAAGACCAAAATCCTGGCATAATATCTTTACAAGAGACACATTGCCCTTTTCAATCAACACCTATCAGTCCTAAAAACTATGAAGGTTATTTCGATAATCTTCCCAGTAACACAACAGCCAAACAAGGCATAGGTTTATTGATAAAAGATAATATTCCACATAAAATTGTACCCATCAACTCGAATATTTTAACTTTGGCAGTCGAAATACAATACCAACCTAAAGTAACTTACGTTAGCTTATACATCCACCCTTCACAAACATTTTGCAAAAACGATTTGGATAATATCATAAGTCAAATAGACTCTCCAGTGATCCTAGGTGGTGACAAATGCGTGGAATACGCTTTGGGGCTCACCAGTCACAAACAAAAGAGGAGACATTTTTGAAGAATTTCTACTAAGTCAAAATCTAATTATTTTAAATGACGGCTCACCAACACACCTTTCCACACATAACACATTAACCCACATTGACATAACCTGCTGCTCACCCGAACTATTCCCTATCACCACATGGGAAACGTTAAGTGATTTACACAATAGTGACCACTTCCCCATAATTTCACGTTATAAACCCGGAATAATTTGCTCAAAAACAGCCCCCATTGCTAAATTTAGAACTGACTTTTCCAACTGGACAATTTTTAGAAAAGTGGTTACAAAATACTTATCTGACAAACCCCCAAGTCCAAACAACAACAAGGAGGCAGCTTTAATCCAAAGAGCGATAAGAACCGCTGCGAATCTTTCGATTCCACAAACTACACCAAAAAGCAAACCTCAAACCAAACGCATTGTCCCTTGGTGGAACCCAACCCTTTCGACACTACGCAAAGACAAAATGAAAGCATTGTCAGAATTCCAAAAATCACCATCTCAGTCCAAATTAGTTTCTTACAAAAAGGCTAATGCTAAGTTTAGGCGCGAGCTTAAAAATAGTAAAACAAAAAGCTTCGCAGAGTTTACTTCTAGCATAAACCCCAAATCCACGACCACGCAAATTTGGCAAAACATCCGACGACTTACTGGTAATCCAAACCCCCTTAGAATTTCCTGCATCCAATCAAACAACGAGCTTATAACAGATCCAGCACAAATATGTAATCTATTTTCCCAAACTTGGTCGGAATACTCAAAGGACGAAAATTTCCACATAATCTTTAGAAACAAAAAAGACCAATTCCTCAATAGCTCCCCTTACACACCCAGTAAGAATATCTTTGCCCAACGGATAGAAAAACCCATCTCCTTAGTAGAATTTGAAGCATGTTTAAGCACAACTAAGGGTAAAACACCTGGCAGGGATAGAATTTGTTACCCAATGCTTAAAAATTTACCTTTGGATGTAAGACAAAGGCTTGTCAAATTATACAATAACGTACTCGAAACCTCAGTAATTCCACAAAGTTGGAAAACTGCTACGCTAATCCCCATACCTAAGCCTGGCAAGGACAAACACTCGATTGACGGATACCGCCCAATATCTCTCATATCCTGCCCTTCAAAAATTTTAGAGAAAATTGTTGCAAAGCGCCTGATGTGGCTTATTGAATCAAAAAAATTGATATCCCCCAATCAAGTTGCTTTTAAAGCAAATAGAGGATGTGCTGATGCACATCTTCACTTAGATTATTATATCTCTAAGGCGATATCCTCAAAAAATCATGTGTCTGTGCTCTCGCTTGACTTTGAAAAAGCCTTTGACAGGATAGGTTGCCACATACTGCTCAACAAGCTTAAAACATGGGAAGTTGGAACAAAAATCTTTAGCTATGTCAGATCTTTTTTATCCAATAGAAAATTCTTCACTAGAGCTAACGATTCTTACTCTAATACATACATACTGGAGAATGGAATCCCCCAAGGATCACCATTATCGGTCGTTTTATTTATAATTGCTTTCGATGAAATTTCAAATATATTAAATAATTATAAACTCTTAGACAGCTGCTTGTATGCAGACGACATTTATATACTAAGCAAAACAAATGATTTAAATGACAGTAAAACTCAACTCGATAATGTTGTTAATGATATTTTAGTATGGTCATCGGCCTCAGGAGCAAAACTATCATTGAAAAAATGCAAAATTCTTCACATTTGTAGAAAAATTCATTGCCCTGGACCTAGTTTAAGTATAAACAATGTACAAGTTGAGAATGTTAAAACCCTAAGTATACTAGGTTTAGTATTTAGCAATAAGTTCAATTGGAAAGAACACTGTTTAAGTTTGAAAAAATCCCTAGCTGCGAGACTTAACATTATTAAGTATCTAGCAAGTAAGAAAAGTCATGTGCATATTAATACTCTATCATATGTAACCAAAATGTTAGTTCTAAGTAAAATTGATTATGGTATATATATTTACGGCAATTCCCCAAAAACTACCCTTAAAATAATACAGCCAACCTACCACCAGGCAGCGAGGAGGAGCATCAACGCTTTCCCTACCACACCAATAAAAAATATACTTGCAGAAGCAGGCCTGCCAACAGTAGAAGAGCGTTTCGATGAAATTACATCAAAGTTAATTGCTAAGTTAGTTTTTTCAAAAAACTCAGTTATTGATAAGGACTTCCACCAATCCATCGGAAACAAATGCAAAAAACGTATCCCATCCTCAATCAGTAAAATCCTTGAAAAAGCGAAACAAATGGGAATTCCTACAAAAAAGCCTCAAAACTATATCTTAACTCACCCCCCATGGCATATCAAACCTGAATCTATTATATTGACTTTGGCTCATCATAGAAAAACAAACACCAACAAAGCTCTATACTGCTCGTTATTTTCGGAAATTTCATCAGAACTTAAAAGCAAAGGCTGGAAATTTATGTTTACTGACGGATCCAAATCACAAATCAATACATCTTTTGCCGTCACATTAGAAGATGGTTATATTCAAAGCATTGGCACCCTCCCGGAGTTCACCTCAATTTTCTCGGCAGAAGCATTTGCAATCCTTCAAGCGACAAAGGCAACCATGAACCAAAGAGGTAAATTTGTTATATGCTCTGATAGTATATCGGTTCTAAAAGCTGTACTCAACCCTAACAACAACACCGAACTAGTTTCTGAAATAAGAAACAAGATTACTATGATGCCAAACAAAATCAAACTTATGTGGACCCCTGGACACGTAAATATTCGTGGTAATGAGGAAGCTGATAAAACAGCAATATCTGCAAAAGACGCACCAGTATACAAATTCAATTTATTTACAAAACAAGATCTCCAAACATGTATACATAAAAACCTTAAAGCCAAACAAGCAATTGACTGGAGCCTCTATCACCATCATTACAAAAAAGTAAACGAAGGAAAACACCGACCAAGATATCCCACAAACCAATCAAAGCACAAAATTTCAAACTTTGTTCGCCTAAGACTCGGTCACACCTCAACAACCCACCAACACCTCCTCACCAAAAACAACCCGCCGCTATGCACCACCTGTAACACAACATTAAATATCCCCCACCTTCTAGAAAATTGCCTAGCCTCAAAATCCATTATGGAATCTATCTTTCAAAACAAACCAATCTATGATGTATTAAAAAATCCAAACTATACAAACATTGAAAATATAAATAAATTTATTGATATCCTTAAATTAACTATATAAATATTTAATTAGATAAGAGCCAATAGTCTCTGCAGCTAGGCTCTATAATCTTTTATGTTACCTTGTAATTTTAATTACTTGTTAATAAATAATAATAATAATAATAATAAATACCTTGGAAGAAAAATCTGATTTCCTTCAAACATTTCTAATTGTTCCAGGACGGACATCTTTTCCTGTGTTATCGTGGACGTATTCGTTTTTTATTCCCTGGTCGTTCCAAAGGGATTATCCTTTAATTCTTTTAAAATACGTCGTTTTTTGCTATGGTCTATTATTCTTCCTTGTCCTTCTCTGCTCTTATTCTCAATCCTTATTCGCCACTGTATCTTTTAATGACGTCATGAAAAATGGAATGGCTTCATCCTACGATGCCGGCAAAATCCTGTACCGTTTTACCATCTCCATAAACTTTAATGATCAAGCTTGGTATTTCAACAGTTGTTTGTTGTCCTCCTGGAGGGCACGGTAGTCGGTAGTTACCCTTTTTACAGGAACAAACTCAGGCTGTTTTCGTCTTCCCTCTAACTTCGGAACCCATTAAGCCAAAAACTTCAAGCTTGAAACATTTACCAAGCTCATTAAAAAGGTCCACCTTTATAGCATTAGTGGTTCTCAACATACAGGACTTCAAAAATCGCAAAAACCGTAACTGACTCATTCACTAACTCACTTAGATGATGATCATCAAAATTATGAAGCACTTCCGGCCATCCTAGAATTATGAAATTTGGCTGAATACTAGATCCTGACTTACACTGGGAAAAGTCCAAAACTTGAGATTTTCCATTCAGGGGGCGTGGTACCTATACGTCAACTTTTGAAAATTGGTTATTATTTATTTGGGCCACTTCCTATTGCCGTAGAATGTTGAAATTTGGTAGAGCGGTAGGAATTGCAGTGTACAGTTTGGGAAACTTGAAACGCTTGAGATTTATCACCACGCTTAATATCAGCTATAACTTTCCAAAACTGCTCAATTTCTATTCTATTGATTCCAAAGAATCAAGTTTTTTAAAATCGTTTCGATCCACTAAGCTAGAAAAATGTTGGAGTAATAAATTTAATGAAGTATCTTCTTTTTTAACGATTCTAACAGGATGTAAGCTACTGCTGAAAAATATTTTAAAACATTGTCATCAAAATTAAAGCGTTTAAAAATTTGGTTGCACAAATCAGTGTCAAATGAAATACAATTTTGTTTAAATATATTTTTCTCATCGTCGCACAAATCGATAACATCGATTCGGGAATGAACTTCAACTCCTAAGTAAAGCGCGTTTTCATTTACTATAGTTTGGGGATCTTAAAAATCAATGTTTTGAAATTGATGAAGATATTCTGGTTTCACAAAATTATCCAGAACAAGCAGTACTAAACGCTCAACGTCTCCGCCCGGCAAATAAATAAAACAAACATTTTTTTGATTTATCATTGTACGTGTGTTTATATTTTTTCCTCTTTTTTAAACTTACAAAATATTTTTACTGTAGAAGTAGAATGTTGTAAGAATTTTAAAAACCGACCAAATAGTTCCGGAGTTAGTCCCTAGCCCTACCACCCCTTTACCTACCCCTCCCCCCTTCATCAACTTAGTCCTTACGTAAACTGTACTGATCCGAACGGTGTCACCATAACAACGGTAAAATAATTTTTAAAACTGCATTTCACATAAATAAAATACTATATCCATTATGTCGTCACAGGTATGATTTGATTATTTATACTATCTACGCGATCATATCTTTACACTTTCCGTAGCTGCAGATCTCAAATATATGTATTTACCATTGTGCAATCCTATTTACGAATCACAAACTACCTGTATGTAGTATGTACTGTACAGTGTACATATTATTTACGTAAATAAATAGTTTGTTTTATGCATATCCATTCCCTACATCAAATTCAACTACGTCATACCTACATACACATTACACATATTATACAATATGCATTCTGAATGCTTGTCGTGAGAGGTGCGAGTAATCATTCTATTTTTAAAACGCAATATAAAACTACCACTGAGCACAACTGCAATCAATAAAGCAAATTTTTCGCATTTGGCCAAATAAGATCTATTTTCAATTTATTTTATCTCACCCTCTGGATGGACCAGAAAGATGAATGTTAGCTCAAAATACTCGGTGAAGCATTGCCTAACAATTAAAAGCATAATCTTGAATTGACGTACGTAGTTTTATGAGTATAATGGCTAGTTAAGCGTAGTAAGGTCGAAATAGAAAAGTTTGTTCGAAAAGTTTTTAAACCCTTATAGGGCGAATTTTGAAAAAAAGATGAATGAGACATGTAATAATGTTTGCTTATCTATCAACATACAAAATTTCAAGTTCATACGGCTAACTGTTCGTGAGTCCCCCCTTACTCCCCGCGACTCCTTTACTCCTGAGCAATTCTCACCCACCCTACGGACTAATTTGGCCGCACATCTATAAATCAGAAAAAAAAAATCACGAAAATCGGACGAATGGGTCTCGATCTCGAGTTATGGAGAAACGAACAGACGGGCGTTGCATTTTATAAGTAGTAAGGATTGATAAAATAGTGTGCCTTACCTTATAGTCAGGGGTTCCCAATCTTTTCCATACTGCGACTCAAAAATATTGTAACCTGTATAGAGAGGTTACAATATTTTTGCGACGCCCTTCTAAACACGGAACAAAGCACAGATATGTGAATAGAAGTTGAGGATCCGAGTGGTCCAATTTGAGCGATAACATTGGATATGTTGGATTTAAGGACATCGGTCGATTATGGTTTATTCGCATTGAGCAGCGACTTCATGCAACCCCACATGAAAAAGTCTAGCGGAGTTAAATCGCACGATCTTGGTGGCCAATTCACGACACTTCTGCTAGAGATAACCATACCCAAATCGTTCATGCAGAGAGACTTCCGTGGCGTTTGCTGTGTGACACGTGTCTAGGTCTAAATCTTGCTGGAACCACATGTCGTTTACCTTCGCATATCTTTCAATTTGGGCCAAAATAAATCGGTTAGGTATAGCATCGTTTTGTATCGCTCTTCGTTGTTGGTAATGACCTTACCAACGTCATTTTCAAGAAAAAGTACATAGCAATGACGCCGCCGCCGGCCGGTCTTAAATCCGCACCAAACAGCTTTTTATGGATGCATTGCCACCTCGTGTGGGTTGGCGTCATGCCATATACGGCAATTTGGCTTGTTAACATAGCCATTCATCCAAAAATGTGCCTCGTCGCTAAAGGTGTTTTTTTTATGGTCGTTATCATTAACTTTGAGCTCCAGTTGGATCTTCAACGGATATAGGCCCAAGTCCCGATGCAAAATGCAGACTTCTTGTGCACGGCAGAATACAATGGCCAACATCGACCCGACTCGAAATTTTTTTCAAATAGAGCTCAAACCTGATGGAACGTCGTGTGCAGGCGACCTGTTCGCACCGTCTTGCGACTCCCCTACGATAGCCCCATGTGAACTGTTCTTAAAATGTGTCATGGGAGATGGGAGATGGAATTAGGATTTCATTTCATTTGATGGGAGTTGCCATTAGTTGGAAAATTGTGAGTTTAACATGAATTAGTGAAAAATCGTCAAATCGGCGTTGGGTATTTGCTTGAGACCTGAAAATCGGCAAATCGTCATGGAGGCTGAAAATCGTCAAATATGGCATCGCTGGTGATGGTAGTCAGTGTCCGTTGACATATTACAAAGCGAAGATGTTTCAGCGTTGTTTGTGAAATCTAATAAAAACAAAATTCGCAAAAAGTAGTGAAATCACACCAAAAACATAAATTAAAAAAAAAAAAAAACAGCCAAGTTCTTTTAATTCAATTCAATTCAATTCTTTATTTATTACTTTTCAAACAACAATAACAATAGTTTAGAAAGAAGAATATACAGTGAAATGCTCTTCTAATAAATTCAAATTTACAGCCAAAGTATTTCAAATATAATTTCATTTAAGAGTTTTTCACAAAGTATCTATTATATGTTGAAAAAATAATAAATAGAAAACAAAAATAATTGTGTAACTAGTCAGGCACGAAAAGTGATGAGATCTAAATGTACGCAGAGTTCTTTAAGAAGGTTAAATGTTTAAAAAAATTGGTAGGTTTACTTGGCTGGTTTATTTCGTTTATTAGAATTTGAAATCTTGACCAGTGAACCTACCAATTTTTTGTAAACATTTAAGCTTCTTAAAGTAAGAACTTGGCGTAGGTACATTTAGATCTCATTACTTTTCGTGGCTTGGTAAAAATATATAAGCAATAAGACATTTTAAACACTAATAATGAAGATGTTTCTACAGAAAATTTAAGCCACAAATCATAAATTCTATATCTACTTATCAATCAAATTGTTAAAGAAAGATTAGAAAAACTAGAATGAGAATTAAATCTTTATCATATCAATACAGACGAAAAGCCGTCGTTAAAAGATACATGCACTAATAATTGTAATCATTTGGTTTTAATTTTTGTTTTCAGGGCGACAATTTATTTTGACTTGTACCATCACGATGACTGAAAACGCAATTTCAGCGAACATAATATGACCATAGCAGAAATTCACAAACAAGAAATAAAAACCCAAGTCTATAAAATAGACGATGTGATAATAGGTATACCAAGCAATAGTCCGTGGAATGTTCCACTCCTCGTAGTTCATAAAAAGGGAAATCAAAAATGGAGAAAGTCGTAATAGGCTTACGAATATTAAAATGAGGCTGCCATTCTAGACGCATGTCCCAAATTTTTACAACATCCTAGGGCAATTAGGAAATTGACGTTTTTCACCACATTAGATACAGCAAACGGTTTGCACCAAATAGGGATTAAGGAAGAGCATAAAGGAAAAGCTGGATTTAGTATATAGGTAGGTACATTGTACTTGTCTTCATTTCGGATTTAACAGAATACCTGTTAATACATATCGGTTTACGAAATGATTCGCCCTATGTATTCTAGACCTATGAACGTGGTTTTCGATGGATTACATAATGTGTTCAGTTTACATGGATCCAAAAACCAAATTATCGAAATGCAAATTCTTTCAAACAGAAGTAATGCACAAGTGCCTCGCCGACAAATGAAGGAAAACATAATCCACGGTACTAATAATCATTTTTAGTATCCAGGCTAACTTTTATGAAGTCACAATGGCGAAAATTTCCATATAAAATTATCCATTGTGACCGTCAAAGTACTTAAGTTGAGGACTAAAAATGATTATTGGTAAGGCCCAATGAGTGCAAAAAGAAACGTTAAACTTACTGCGCAGTATTTTGGTGAACATTTTGATAATATCGTACCAACACAGTTGTTTGACTCCCCATCCCCATGTACGAGAATTATCCAATTTATATGGGATTAATGGGATATAATATTTTTGCGTAAGAAAGAAGGGGATGATGCAATTCAGGTTAGGTGTTTTGAAGATACTATTAATTTATAATTTAACTCTTTTTATTTATCTAAAATGAATTTTAACTCTTCTAGTAAAAATATATCAGAATCCTAATCGTAGTAACCTCTACCTAGTATGAGAAAAAATTGTAATTATTTTGTTGCTCATATTGATTCGTTGAAATTGTTAGCTGACTTTATTATTTTGTCTGAAATGTAGTTGTACGACTGCGAACTATCCAATTACGAATTCCGGGTTATGAATTATATGGTACCTAATTGTAATAACTCGTACAGTGCAGGTGGTGTAGCAGTATTCATAAAAGAACCGGTCAATTGTGAAGAAGTAGTAAAATATCTATAGCCTTAGCAGTGCAGATTATCGTTAAAATTACTTACAAAGAAAACGATGAACTTGTTACGATGTTGTGTATCCATCTCTTACATATAAATGGCTTGAACAGAAGTGTATTTATTGAACATAAATGGATGAGCTTTTGACGAATGTAAAATCAAAGAATTTAATTGTTGTATGAGATATAAACATTGACATAAACATAAGTGATAGCAATGATTGTGATAAATTTATATGCTTTTAATGTCCTCATACAATTTGTTGTTGCAAATTTGTTTGTCATTTTGTGTGTTATTTCCTTTCCAGGGTTCGTTTTTTTGACAAGCAGTAAAGCCCAAAGTAGTAAGTGGAAATGCAGAAACAGTGCTATGCTGCCCCCTGCTGCTTGGGTTTTCTGTTCAATTTTGGAGTAGGTGGGAGTTTGCACTGCATAAAAAACCTTCAATATATCTAATTTCGCACATACTCCAAGTCGGACAGCAACCCCAAGCAGGGGGGTTGCAGGAGGGCAGCATATGCCCCCCATACCTACCTACGTATTACACTGCAAATTATTGTTGGGCTTTATTTCCATCTTATTGTTTATTTTTGAGCGCTATGCATTTTTTTGGGCGTTTTTTCCAAATCGATTTGGGCGCTATTTCCTTTTGCTTTACTTGGGTTTTACTCAAAACGATAAACGAAAAAAATTCTCTTCGTAAAAAATGTAAACATAACCCCCGAAACACCAATCTAAAGCGACACAGTACCATAAAAAACTGAGCCTATCATTAGATAATGACCAATTCACAATGCAGCGAGAGAGCGACATCGAGTCTAGCGCGAGTTGTCAAATAATTTCAGCTCTCCCTTCTTGCTTATCGTCCAGCACTCGGCGCCATAAAGCAGAACTGGCAGGATGAGGGTTTTGTAGAGCACACAGGAGTTTTGAACCCAGTTGTCCAGCCCAGCAGCTGGACGGATCTGTTGAAGATAGTGCCTTCCGTGTTGACACCTGCACTGCGCACTATCTGCTCCAGTACAAGATTGAAGAAGTCGCATGACAGCGCGTCTCCTTGCCGAAATCCGGTGCAAGTTTGAAATAGATCGGAGGAGCTGCTTCCAAACTGCACATTGCTGCTCGTGTTTTCCAGCGTCACGCGACACAGCTGAATCAGTTTCGCCGGGATTCCCAATTCGGCCATCGTCACATAGAGCTCCTGACGATGTATGCTATCATACGCGGCTTTGAAGTTGATGAATAGATGGTGAGTTTCGACTTGAAATTCGTTGGTCTTTTCCAGGATTTGCCTCAGTGTGAAAATTTGGTCTATAGTCGATCTGCCGGGCCGGAAACCACACTGGTACGTGCCGATTAGTGTGTTGCAGAACGGTTTAAAACGTTCACACAGTACGTTGGATAGGATCTTGTATGCGACATTAAGCAGGGATATGCCTCGATAGTTCTTCAAAGACATAGGATCGCCCTTTTTGTAGATGGGGCATATGGAGCTGATAGTCCAGTCATCGGGCATGTTTTCTTCCACCCATACTTGGTTGATGATTCGGTGCATGCTCCCTACCAAAACATCACCACCGTATTTAAAGAGCTCCGATGGTGAACCATCAGAGCCTGCGGCTTTGTTGTTCTTAAGCTTTTTTATAGCTAGGCCAACTTCTTCTATGCTAGGTGGTGGAACTAGTTCTTCATTGACTAGACGCGGGTTCTCTTCTTGCCCTATCACTCTCTCTACGTGATGCCCATTTAGCAGTTGCGGGAAATGCTGCTTAAACACATCTACTATTCCCTGCGATTCGGTGACTAGGTTTCCTTCACTGTCTCGAAGAGCCTGCGTTCCGGTTTTGTAGCCAGCAGCCAGTTGCTTGGCTTTTTTATAAAAACCTCCGGATGTTATTACGATCGCGCGACTCTTCGATCTCTGAAGCTGCGTAAGCCCTCTTCTTCCTCTCTTCTCCTGGCTCGATACTCTTCTCTCGCTGCCCTTGTTTTGCGCTGCAGCGCTTTCTTGTGTGCATCTTCTGTCACCTTTTTCCTGCACACGCACTCATCATCATACCACGGGCTCTTTCTCTGGCGTGGCTGGTACCCTACAGTGGTTTCGGCTACCTCCTTGATGATGTCGCGGTATTGGCACCACTGATTGTTGGCGTCTGTGGTAGGTGAGTGGGAGTGCACAGAGGAGAGGTTCATGCTCAGGCGCTCGCTGTAGGCTCTGGCTACTTCAGGTGTGGTAAGGCGTCCAACGTCGAATTTCTTCTTCTGGGCGGTTCGCAGCTTCTTCTCGTTGGACAGCCGAGCTCTGAATTTTGCTGCGACAAGAAAATGGTCAGAGTCGACGTTTGCCAACTAACCCGCCAACGATGTTTTCCTTTCCGACTTTAGCATTGAAGTCCCCGAGTACAACTTTTACTACTCCGGACAGGCTCCGTAGGCTCCATCCAGAAATCAATAACTTTTGTCCTAAGCCGATTTCCCACGACGAATCCGTATCCTAATACATGCAATCTTTTGTTGCAGCTGTAATAAATGTCGCAATCCTTTCTTTCCATCATGCCTGATCCTATCCATCGTATCTCCTGGATCGCGGTAATGAATGCCTTGTACCGCGTGAGGACAGACTCAAGTTTTTGAGTGGCACCTGGGGTGTAGAGTGTTCTTACATTCCAGGTGCATACTCTCATATCGTAGTCCATTGACGTTCTGGGTCTGGTTGCCATTTGAGGAGTTTCGTTATCCGAGGCTGGTTGTGTCTCTCTCATAACTAGTCTTTTTCCATGGTCGGGAAGTTACCCCGACGGCACAATCCCCAACCTGGAGGGCCAGGCCCTGTTTTGACCTTAGGACAGCGGGCCGTACATTCCGATGTCAGTAACCCAATTTTGGAATATGAGCGCTGCCGTTGACCCATTTAGGGTTCGTCCGCCACCAACTCTTTTCCAACACCCTGGCTCAGTATTGGAGATCCCTATAGACATGTTACCTCTCGCGAACGTGTGACAAACATCCGAGAGTATAACTGTCCTGAAAAAGCTTCTCAATTCAGCCGTTCGGAATCGGCATAAAATTGTAGGTCCCTTCCATTCGTTCCAAAAATAGAAACTCACACAAAACGAATGGTTGCGAGAAGCTAGGCCTAGGGTATCTACCGCCTGTTGCGCCACCTATTTATTTATTTTTTTATAGACATGTTATCCAAATATGTCGAAGCAGCTCATATAGGGATTACACTTTAGTTCGACCTGACTGGAACTGTAGACGCCACCGTTGATTTCATCTAGGGGATTCATCCGCTGCATGCCGCCTGAAACAAGAGGAAATGTCTTAGTGCGTAGACACTTATCCTCCATCTCTCGGTCGCTGCCACCAACGACCTTCCAGAGGGGTTGGTTACCCCATCTCAAGTCGAGGTACTAGTCCCACCCACCAGTCACCAACGTGGAGGTGAGCGTAGGAGTTGATAGTGAGAGGCTAGAGTGGGAACGCTTGTGTTCTCATGTAATCGCATCACTACCCTTAAACCGACTTAAACAAATATAGCCCCGGAAATATATATTTTTTGAGTGTGTTTCTTTTTGATTTCTTGGTTATTGGATCATTTTCTTCAGTAAATTTTATTTGGTATGGTTATTTATGCAAAACTTTGTTGCTAGGCGTTGTAATTTCGCCAATTACGTAAACGTATATTTTGTTTTCTTTTTTCGTTTGGTGTGCGTTGAAATAAAATAAAATGGAATTTGCGTCTTGCTTTTAATGTTGTTCAACATATGGTCGGACTAGACCTGCCAGACGTCACGATTTTGAACAATGTCCCGATTTCTGTCCCGATTTACAAAATGTCTCGGAAGACGTTTTAACGTTGTTTGTGAAATCTAATAAAAGAAAAACTTTGCAAAAAGTAGTGAAATAACACCAAAATCATAAATGTAAAAAAAAGAGCCAAGTTCTCTTATATATAACCTACCAATTTTGTTTAAACATTTAACCTTCTTAAACTAAGAACTTGGCGTACATTTAGATCTCATTACTTTTCGTGGCTGACTAGTTACGCACCTAATTTTTGCTGTTCTATATAAGAGAACTTGGCTCTTTTTTTAAAGGCTTTTACTTAACTTCATGACATTTGTGTCAAAATCTTGCAAGCCAAATTTGAACCACTTTCTCTAAACTTAGAACTTTTAAATTTTCTATGCTGGTTGGGTTGTGAAGACAATGCAATATTTAAAAAGAATTTTTGGATTTTGACTTCCCCTGCCCCTTTAAGGGAGGCCTTTTCATAACACATGATCCATTAGCCGTATTAACTTGAAACTTTATATGGCAATAGATAAGTCAAAACTATTGCATTCCTAATTCATACTTTGTACCGATTCGTCCTATAAGGATTGAAAAAAGGGGGTGCAAACTTTTCTATTTCGACCTTACTACGCTCAACTTGCCATTATACTCATAAATCTATGTAGGTCAACTCAAAAAATCATTTTAATTGCTAGGCAATACTTCACCGAGTATTTTGAGCTAACATTCATCATTCTGGTTCATCCAGAGGGCGAGATATAATAAATTGAAACAAGATCTTTTTTGGCCAAATGCAGAAAAGAATTGCTACCTCGATCGCCGTTGTGCTTAGGAAGGGTAGTTTTAATTTGCGTTCTAAAAATAGAATTGTCATACGGCGGGCATTCAGAATGTATGCTCATATGTATGGCGTAGTTGAATTTGATGTAGGGAATGGATATGCATTAACCAAACTATGTACATATGTACGTATGTACATACTTATATTTGAAATCTGCAGCTATGGAAAGTGAATAGGTAGGTACGCGTAGTAAAATCAATCAAACCATACCTGTCGCGAATTTTCATTTATGTGGAATACATACCTACCTATTATGTCCATTGACTTAGAACTTTGAAATTTTGAATGCTGGTTCAGTTTTGATGACAATACAATAAAATGATAGTAAAAAAACTTGTGTAAGTAGGTAAATATTAAACTGCACTAAAAAACAAAAAATAAAATAATAATAGTTTAAAAAACTAATGAATCGCTTTTATAAGTATACTGCACTAAAAAGTAAAATAATAAAAATTAACCAATCTATTTTTAAGGTTTATCCTGCAAGGGGCTAAGTGTAAGCCATGTTTGTAGTTATGTACTATTATGTATTATTTGAGTATAAACTACACAAACATGGCTTACACTTAGCCCCTTGCAGGATAAACCTTAAAAATAGATTGGTTAATTTTTATTATTTTGCTTTTTAGTGCAGTATACAGTAGACTCTCGATAACGTGAACAATTAAAAACCAAGCCAGTTCACGTTTGCGAAGGTGGAATTTTACCAAAAGTATAGGACAATCGAACAGCAGGAATTTAAAAATGTATGTTTTTTTATTTATTTTAGACTAGTAGACTAGTAAAGCTTTGTTATTCTGATGGCGTTCTGAGAGCCTTCACTGGTAGAATATGATTTTCTCTAAATGACGAAACCTAAAAAAAAAACAGATAATACTTATCTAGTAATCTATAAGTGGATTTTTTTAGTCACAAATATTTGTGGTGCAAATGATTCATGAAATCAATCTTTGAATATGGCCGTCATCCAGAATGATTTTGAACTCTTGTAGTCCTCTGGACAGTTATATATTTAAATGAACGTGAGTTTTTAGCTTTTCCAATAATAAATGACATCAACTTGTGCAAATTATTTGCATTCGTACAATCGAAAACCGAGCAGACAAAACAATCAATAACAATTAATGCAAGGAACAACTAGGAGCAGACCAAATAGAATACGAAATGTCTTGTAGCTACCTAAAAACTGTACAATACGATGATTTACCAAGAAAAAAAAATTTTAAATTGCATCTTGCTTGAATTTTACAATTATTTGGAGCAGAAATTATTGTTCATGTTTTAGAGTGTTCATGATTTGTTCACGTTTTAGAGATGTCAATGTTAAAAAAAATCTGTTCACGTTATCGAGTGTTCACGTTAACCGGTGTTCACGATAACGAGAGTCTACTGTACTTATAAAAGCGTTTCATTAGTTTTTTAAACTATGTATTATTTTACATTTATGTTTTTGGTGTGATTATATTTTATAATATGAGTGTTAATTGCGGTATTTTCCCGTCTTCATAAAAAAGGTTGTCGAAAAACAGTGAGTCACTATAGACCAATATCATTACTTCCAACGTTCTCTAAACTTTTTGTGTTAGGTGAGTTCGTGACAATATCGAAAGTTCTTTTAAGTACTTTTAATAAGCGTTTTTACCTACTTTTGCTACCTCACTTTCTCCATCCAAGCGGATTTCATTCACTAAATTCAATCCTGATATTTAACAAATTTTTATTTTTCTTGGGTAAATTAACATTGTAAAATATTGATCACTTGTTTAAAAATAGCTACGAAGCACACTTCTAATTCTTTTGGTTGACCTAATTTCATAATGCTAATTAAAAACTGCTTAGCCGTCTTTCTACTTTGACTCACGGAAATTCTAATCAAGTGTAACAAGTCAAAAGATAGATTTTCAATAAGTGTTCCAACTTAACTTCAAGGACCAACTTTCAAGAGTGGCAGAAAATTATTTCCAAATCGAATTATGCCCAAGGGTATAGCAAAAAAAAAAAAAGCAAATATAACGAAAGTTCAACACTTCAATATTGCTCGCCGTGCCCAAACCACCCCGCACACAAACTTGACTTTGACACACCCTTTGGCCAGAGACCACGGTTAATTCCGTATTGAAGGCTAAAGTCAACCGTAATTAAAAACCTATTAGAACCCCTTTCGAGTGCAATAAATAAAATCGCGTAATTCCCAGTTCGAAAGTAATTTACTGACTCCCAAGAATATTTCCCAACAAAGTCGACGTTTTATAGCTCATATACCTATACATAGGTCCCTACTTAGCTTAGACCTGAAAGTGGTATTTCTATCCACAAAAATAGACATGCTGCGGGCTAGGAGGTCCCACCGGATATGTTTTGTGGGTTCGGTGTACCTACCTAGCTACCAGTGGCGATGTGGCAAGAGGCACAAAAAAAGCAATACAAAGGGATGAGAATAAACTAACGAACGAAATCATTTCTGTTCCTGAAACAGTACTGCTGAACGGGATCTGTGCGACAGCGTGTACTTTATCAAAAGCGCCCATGGTACTTTTATAACTTTCACATTCACAATGCTTTGTGTTAATAATTGCAAGTAGAAATACAGGTAAGCCATGTTAATTAAATTTTAAACAAATTGTGCTCGGGTATAACGGCCGGCGTGTGTTTTGGACAGCGTTTCGCCATCAATTTGAAATATTCGAGACAAGCTCTGTAAGCAGTGAAATTTATGGAAGTTATTACGGTGGCACAAGTGCCGCGGTGTCCAACTAAATGCAATTTTTTGTCCTCTTTGGAGGGCTGAGTCAGGGACATTAGCATTTCGTTAATGGGACAGGGCATTTGCCTGTCTGCTTCGGGATTTAGAATAATGTTTTAATAGGACACGATGACAGTGAGCTTTTTCGCAAGGGTTGGTTAAAAAAATAAAAAAAAACAATGTAGATAATGCGAAGGGGGATCTATGGTCTAGCCCCAACTCAATATCGTATTAAAGACGAAAGCATATATAAGAATTTATGTAAGTTAAGTACATAATGTACGTTCTGTTGTCTGATTCTGACAAAAGGCGAATGTGTTTATTTAACACACACTAAATTGGATTATCTACCTTACCGATGGGGAAGCGACGAAATTAAGAAATAAAATCACCCCAAAATAATAACGAACGTTTTTAGGGAATAATGCATTTGCCTATGATTTCTAGGTAATTTATTAAACAATAATGGTTTTGGGTTGGGATCATCTGTTTTATTTCTTCGCAAAAATTGTGTCTCCTGTAGGAGAGAATTTTCGAGAATATTGTCAAGGTGAACCAAAGTACAGTAGGTATCAATCATAAACATACGGCAAAATATTAGATGCACAAAACAGAACATTAAGTAATGGGTAGGTGATTTTATTCTTATACAGGAAATGGGCTGTACGGTTAGGTTAGGTGGTTTTCGAGATAAAGGATTATGAATATTCCTTGCGCGGGGATGCTACGCATCCTTTGAAAGACCTTTTAAATTTCGGTCTGTTCATCCTTTACCTTTCTAGTTCAAGTAACATATACTGATCCGGAGAGTGTTACCATAAAAACGCTGAAGGAATTTTTAAAATCACCCGAGTAGTTCCTTAACCGTTTCACCCAACCTTCAAACTAAAGTAGCCTATTGTCTGCAGATATTTATTTCACTCATTTAAAAAAAGGAAATTTATAGTAAACCAATGCAATAGTTTGTAAGATTTTTTCGGAAATACAATTTTGCCATTCATTCATTCATTTTCAATGTCCCGCTTATCCATTAAGTGGGTCGCGGGTGTAGCTTGCTCAAGTGGACCCTGATTAGCTTTTGATCCTCCGCCATCGACTCCGAATCATCAAGGGCAATCCCCATACGGGTAGAGGAGAGTGGAATCCTGGTCGGGACATGCGTTTAACATGACCAAACCACCGAAGCATGGACCGCTCCGTCCGGAGAAGTAGCTGCTCAACAGCTTTAACACCAACTTCAGTCCTCCTAATAACAGAATGTCCAAGCTCTCTTAATTGATCCAGCCTAACCAATCATATACAGGAAAACTCAGCATTGCTCCTTCCATCACTCGTGAATAAGACCCCGAGGTACTTAAACTTCTCCAGCTGTTTCAATGGGACTCCACTTACATGCAGAAAGCATTGAACAGGCGTTCTCGAGATTACCATTACTTAAGATCTGTTCACGTTTATTTTCATCTCAGCTTCTATACAATACAAACGGCTACAAACCGACCGAGTGCGCGCTGAGGTTCAGTCTGAGAGGACCCAAGGATGACCAAGTCATCAGCGAAGAGCAGATGACTTATCCTCAGATCCCCCAATTCGAAACGTTCTTCGCCAAGACTGCGCTGTAACATCCAGTCCATATAAGTAATGAAAAGGAGAGGAGACAAAACGCACCCCTGCCGAAGTCCAACGCCCATCGGCCCATGATGAAAAGTATTGATTTAACGCCGTTTACCCGTACACAGCGTTTACAGTTTGTGTAAAAAGATTCTCAAGAGAGAACCGTCAATTCCATACACTCCAGAGTTTACCTCGAGGGACTCGGACATATGCTTTCTCCAAATCTACGAAGAATGCGTAAACAGGTGTAGCATACTCCCAAACCTTCTCAAACACCATTCTGAGGGTGAATAACTGGTCGGTTCTGCTTCTGCCAGGACGAAAACCGCACTGCTCATCTCCTAATCGTGCCTTGACCACAGCTCTGCAACGCGTTTCCAGCACTTTGGCAAATACTTCTCCGGGGAGACTTAAAAGTGATATACCCCGCTGTAATTGTATCAATCCCTTATATATCCCCTTACTTGAAACGGGGCACAATCACCCCAATCTGCCAATCGCTGGGAGTTTCGTTGCATTCCCAGGCCACTATAAGACACGACAGAGCTATTTAACTCCCTCTTCACCTAAGGCCTTGAGCATTTCTGGCTGGATTTCATCCACTCCGGCAGATTTGCCAGCTTTTAGCGATTTGATCGCAAAAGTGACTTCCTCTACCGTAACTATTTTCCGCCCTGCTCAAGGCGATGGAGCTTGCATTCTCAATGCCCTGGATTTGATTGAGCAATTCAGAAAAGTGCTCGCTCCATCTGCGCAAAATGTCCTCCGCATTAAAAAGAAGTGTACCATCTTTGGATTTGATTCCATCCTCTAAGACGGCGGACAGCCAGAACACCTTGCTTGCAGATCTGTGGTCACGGTCTAATTTTGCCATTCCTTTCTGCTTTCTGCGCTAGGTATAGCCACTGACAAGCAGCACTGGTAGCTATTGTGTTGGCTATTGGGATGGCATTGCTCTAATTAATCCTTTGTTTCTACTTGTGGGGTTCAGACGTGTTTTGTATAAGCTTGTAATAAGAGAATTAATTTGTATTATCTTTTTAAATTTTTAAATCGGTTCCATCTATATATTATAGATATACATATATATAAAATGTGCACCTATACAGTGCGTCACACATCTAACCGGTTAACAAATTGAATACTCCTTATCAGATTTTGTATTGTATGAAACACAAAGTTATGATAACGAGTTATACATTTTAGTTGAAAGGTAATTTTATTCTCTTAAATGAACGTGCTACAGATCCAAAATAAATTAAACCGTTTGTTCTGAAAAAAATGAATCGAAATGAAACCGAATTTCCACCTTACATGTCTAACCGGATACATTCATATTTTAAATAAAGTCGATATTTTGTAGCAGGGATATTATCCTTTAGGTATTTGATATCTAGCTAGAGTTCCAGGGCGATAAAATACCTTCCTTAAGTGCCTAACCCTAAGTTTCACAGTAAACGTTTAAACTACACTTTTGGTTTAGACTTCAGTTCAACAATTAATTCGGTTTCATAATTTCGTTTAAACCTTGAACAGAGTTCATTCTGTAGTGTAAGTTAAACTACTAGTATTCTGCACAAATATTGACAAATATTGATACGATTGAAATAAGTCGTATAAAAGTTAAGTAGGTAAGGTATACTATGCAATACTGCGAAATTATATTCATAAAATTTAGTTAAACTGAGTTCATTGAACTAAAGTTTAGATTACATTGTGAAGTGAGTTGGCCTTTAAATTTAAACTCAAGTTTAGGTTCAATTGAACTTTAGTTTAAACTTTCACTGTGAAACTGGGGTAAATGTATATAAAATTTCGAAATTTATGTTATTAGTATCTACTCGTAAAGGTACCGATGAAACTTTTCACTTTCAGTTTTCTATTTTTTGTTTTGTTATGATCAATCTAACCTATAGACAGGTTATTTTAAAATATTTTAAGAGTCGTGTGTACACATACACACACAGAAAAAAATTGTAAAGGCTTTACTATCCGAATTGTAAAACCGTCTATTTACAATGTAAATAGCAAATTTGTTTAATTTACTACTTTAATTGCAATTTTTTTAGTTACACTAAATTTGTTTTTTTTTTTTAATTTGTGTTTTTATTTATCGTGCTGGGGAGCCGCGAGGGTATTTCCTGCATTGTGACATCAGAATCGAAGCTTTCCAGACAAAAGAAGTTGGCGTTGAGGGACCTATCCATCGGCCAGGCGATACAAACAGATTTACAGCCGAGTCATAAAACTTTAGGAAATGTGGCCTCCCACTACAGATAGTAAAAATTGAATTCCAATTGAAAATAGTAAAAAAAAATAAGCGAAATTTACTATTAAATTGTAATGAATGACTATAGCTACAATTAAAATTGTAAATTTTACGCAGTAAATATAACAATTTTTTTCTTCGAGTGTAGGTATAATAACCAGATTTTAAGAGGAATTGACTGTTTCTAATGAGAGCTACATACCTACCTATTTCTACAGTCATTATACAATCTAATATGAGGGCCTTACAAAACTCCTAAGAGGTTATGATAACCTTCTCAACCTCTGAAGAAGTGTTTACAGCTCTGTATATAGTTTTATCAATCAAAACGCATTGCGCAGTAGCGCAGTGGTTAGTGTGCTGGACTACTCTGTGCGAGAGATCCCAGGTTCGATCATCATAAGGTTTTTCTACTGCGCCGCGAAAGTCTGACAAACACCCGAGAGTATGGCTGTCCTAAAAAAGCTTCTCAATTCATCCGTTCGGACTCGGCATACAATTGTAGGACCCTTCCATTCGTCCCAAAAATAAAACCCCCCCAAAGAATAGTTGCGAGAAGCTAGTAGACTAAGAACCCACAGTAATTTTTGGGTGTGATTGATAACACCAAATAACTCACATAATTAGGTAGGTCTTAAGTAGTTGTTCCTAAATGTTACCGTCTTGCATGCTGTAGTGGGGGCCATTGTGAGTAATACCATATCAAAAATGAATTTTTTTCTGAATTATAAATAATTGGTATAACAACTTTAATATAATTTCAAAATGTAGAATTAAGTGCCCTGATTACCAATATGGAGGTCCAAGACGTTTTGCAGGCGTCCTTCTGCCTGCAAGACGCTCTTAAAGTAACCTAAAAATTAAAAAATAACTTTTTAAAAATTGTGATAACACTTTTATTCTTCTCCTATATATAGACCACCATATTTGTCATCAGGATGGCTAGTTCTATATATATATCTCTCGGTCTATAGGCCTTGGGTGTCTACCGCCTGTTGCGCCACCTATTTTTTTTTTTTAATCGAAACTAAGTAGGAAAGAGTGGTTACGAAAGTAACATTTTTCGCATTTCCTTCCATAATTTGCAAACCGATGTACATACCAAACTGAAACAACATGCATGTTAATGAATGAACATTTGACTACCATAAAATTATAACTTGGTTATTGCCTAAGGTCCTAGATCGGGTGTATGCTGTTAAAAGTAAAGGAAAGTAGAATGTTACAACCGACCTTCCCGGTGTACCGATTGTAACAGGATGAAAGGACGATTGTAACACTATACAATTGAAAGGAGAAAACAAGAATATTTTATTTCAAAAAAAAAAAACAATTAAAATATTTGTAGAAAGAACAATTAAAGTTATGTTGACAAATGACAAGACTCCTATCCCAATAAAATACTGCTAATGCTAAAAGGACGGTAGTTCAATTAGTCTTGGGATATTATAAATTAGACACAACGAACAAAATTATTCAAAGTAGGTAAAAACATATTAATTAAAAATTTTTTATGAAATTCAATAAAATAAACTATGAATATAGTCAAAAACTAATAGTCTGACTCGCAGTTGCGGGATTGAAACATGTTACAATCGTTCACTCAAAAAATGTTACAACCGTCCACCACCAATTTTTTTACATTGAAAATCAAATAAAGAAAAATTAGTTATCGCATCGAAATAAGATTAAGTCCTTACGATAAAAGATAAATGTACTACGATAATATCGCTTTAATAAAGTTAAGACATTCTTACTTTACGAAATATGACAAAAAAACATTTACAAATTTAATTGCCACCATATTACATAGCGAACTGAAGTGTGAAATTTTGGGGTGTATTCAGGTCCTAATTGCAAGGAATTCTGCATTTAAAAATGAACGCATACGGCTCTCCCTACACTCTCCCCTACACGGAAATATATTTTTGGAACAAAGCTCTTTATTTTATCATCTCTTGATACAAACTAGAACTAAATCAACTTAATACTAACTTAACATAACAAGAGTGCGCGAATAGCCGCCCGGTTGAAGCGGTTCAGGCCAGTGCTGCCAGATTGTGGGAAATTTTCCTAAAGCCGATAAAAATAAAAGCCGATTAGAAAGAGGGTTTAGGTTAGGAGGTTCTCCACTTTTTTTTATTTTTTAAATTTATGATACTGCTGCAGATGATTTTTTTATCTCTTTCGGGTCCAGTTGGTCCCTGGAGAAGATCTTCCTTCCAAATTTGCATATAATGTTGTTTCGTCTTCTCTCGTACATAGCCTGCTCTCCGCTGAGTTGGCAAGATTTATTTAGCTTGTAACCCATGATGTCCTATAAGGAATCCTATACAAGGTTTCTGATATCATGTCTGCTATGGGCATTGTTAAACCTGGGATATTCTCCCATTATGAGATACATTTTGTATGTTCCCAACATTTTATGGCTAAGTTTTTAGCCAATTTGGGGGTATATCAGAAAGATTCCGGTCCCGCGAAATGGGTTTTGGAGCATATTCTGGCCAAATCGTCTGCTTTTCGTTTCCTTCGAGGAATTCATGGCCAGGAACCCACCATAAATTTGGTTCTGTTCCCGAGGCTAAGGTCAGTTTCAAGACTAGCTGATAAAGTCTCGATTAGCCTATCAGGATAACTTATCTGCCAGATCGGATAGTGATATCTAACAGATAAAGTCTAGGATAGCCTATCAGCCGGTTCAAGTGCCTGTTAAAGCCTTTAGGCAAATATTTATTATAAGTGGTTGGAAAAAATATAGTTTCAGATAAATTGAGCGTAAATTGCAGCCACAACATGGATTTACATATTTGAATTTTAGAAAACTAATTTTTACATCAGTCTCTATGCGAAAAGTAGTTGGAACAATTTGATCATAAACCCTTATAAATATTCATAATACATAAACACTATGACAAACAAGTTGTAAATAAATAATTGACAGACAAGAATCTTAGAAACTAGTATCACAGCGATTTTATTGCCACACTGATACTCCTTTACCTGTCCGATAGCGTTCTGTGTCACATTCGAAACTTTTTCCGGAACCTTTGAAGCTGGCCCTAAGCCTTTGAAGGGTGTTGAAATAGGCATAGTGGAATACACTAAGGTTTTTCCCCATAGTTATTGAGGCAGTTTTGTTTATTTCGTAATTTTTTTTGTTTTCCTTTGTAAAATATGTGTGTAAAAATCTGAGGTACTTTTTGAGCCAGGCGAGGGAAAAAAAAGGGATTTTTTTGGCACTTGCGTGGGAATTCTTATGACAAAACACTGGCAGCACTGGTTCAGGCTCTATATCTTCATCTTCTTATAAAGATGTAAGGAGAGAGAAGCAAGTTCAATTGCGCACTCGATGTTTGATTCTAAACAAGATTTGTAGCCAGATGATAATGCTGAACCCAAAAAAGGTAGCAAATTGCCCGAAAAAAACGAAGTAGATTTACAAAAAACGAAGCATCCTTCGATCACATCACTCCACACAGGATAGAATCCCGTACAACAAATCCCTAACCAGAGAAGAGTGCATTTCAGTATTTCGAATCAGAGTAGGGAAAACTCTGTTTACTAGTAGTCACTACTTTACACAAAACCCTCCAGAGATGTGCGAAAACTGTAGGGTAACTCTCTCAATACGGCATATCTTTCCAGAATTTCTCAACAAGTGATAAAATAATTCGAACTCACATGAAGAGATGCAGAAGCAGCTGCTCCCGTGAAAAGGTTAAACCGTCTAAAGTCCATTAGACGGTTTTAAGTTTTTATGATTTTTCTGAATGCGGAATCGACACTCTTTATGTTGGTGTCTTTACTTTTTCTCTATGTGTTTTCGTTGCCGAGATATTTTTTGGCTAAACCGTCTAATTGCACCAACTTTCGAGATAGTAGTGTGGAAAAAAACAACAATGGACGTAAGAGTAAAATGTAAAACCCAACAAGCGTCAATAACGTTTTTTGCCATCTTTATTTTCTTGGATATAGGCGAATGTCATTATTTTATAAAACAGATTAAAAGCCATAGTTTGGTTCCTCCACTTACATATCATTGTAACTAAGAATAATGTTTGATAGCAAAACTTGATAAATATCATTAAATGGTTTTACCCCTTTTTTATTTTATACTTGAACATTTTAAAACACTGCAATGGATGTTAAACGGTTTTGCCATTCATTTTTTTTTTGTGCGACAAATTGAATGAACAAATTTCCACCGACAATGATAAGCAAGACCGGTAATTTGATTTACGGGAGTAATTGCACATTAAAAATATATTCTTTAGCTACGTTTAAAGTAAATTCGTGTGTGCTGTATTATTGTTAGTTTTGTGTCCTCGTTTTTAATTTATTCGATTGTAGTGAAATCGAAGAAAATAGTCTTACAATAATATGAACAAGCAAAGCATGGCTTTTTACATACATTTTTATCAAAGCGTTTCATATCAGTAGTGGATTTTGGTTTTTATTTTTACAGACAACAGACTTTCAAAAATAGGTTAAACCATCTAATTGTCTTATATTAATTTTTCCCTATAAAAGTATTTAGATGGTTCTGCCAAAATTTGGTTCTAGACTTTTTTTTTTTAATTACATCGGCAAAACAAAAATCGTTTAATAACTAAAACAATCAAGAATTTAATAAAGTTTAAATAAAATGAGCATATAGCCTTTATTAAATATTAATATCCTAAGTCAAAAAAAGACCATTGTTTAATTCTAAATGCGAAAATCATACAGTCAATCTTCAAACGCATATATGTATCTCGAAACCAGCTTTTTTCAATTATACGGTTTTACCTTTTTACGGGAGAGCTGGCCGACATCCTAAACCCATCTGACATAAGAACTCTTAAGCGAATAAAAGAAGCCACCTCCTTACACAACAAATTTAAAGAAATATAAAAATATATAAAAATACCAATATAAATATGTACATAATATTATATACTAAAATATATCCTTACTAGCAATTCTAATATAATGTAATGTAACGTACAAATAATTTTAAAATACTAAACGACATCTATGGTCTTGCTACCCTGATGTCTGTTTTGATATTAATTTATAAATTAATTTTGTAAATTAGTTTTAATAAATAAATAAATAAATAAAAAAACGAAGCAGACATGCTCAAAATGATAAAATTAGGTCTTTAATGTGATAATGGGATCTATAGATGGATGTGTTGGGACAGTAGCACATAAATGATATTCTATAGTGCATTACATGACACATTTTTTTCCTGATAATTATATTTCGTTTATTTTTTCGTCCTTGTTGATGTATTTAGAGTCAAATTGATCAATATTGTCTATTTCAAATGATATGTTGAACCATAAATAAACGAAGTAGAAATAAGTTGCTACGTAGCAGATGAACAATAATTAAAAAATGAAGTAGATCAACTACATATGAAGTAAATTATCATCTCTAGGAGACTGAGACAGGCTGGCAGAGGATTCGCTCACTCGAGTTTTGTATGTAGGTATGTGTAATAATATTATTATGACAATATGTAAGATGATTGAAATAGGCTGTAAGAGCTTATCATTTGGGTTCACTACCTGCTAAAGAGGTTCTAGCAGCTTTGAATATATTGCACGTACGTGCAAAAAAAAAACTGGCGCATTTGCTTGTTTATAATATCATTTATTATAGAGTATACCTACTATATAAACGAACACGTTTACATAAACGCACTCTAATTAAACTGCAATCATACAAAGAAGTAAATTAAGCAAGCACCCAAAATGTATTATTCCAATGAAATTAAGACAAACAGATATTTCTTTGGAATTAAACGATATCTCCGGAAATGTTCTTTCAAGTAGGTAGGTACACATCATTTTTTTCTCTCTATCTTCTTAATTAGTAAATTGGTTTTTCAGTCCGCACAAATGATGCAGTTAGGGGAAGGTTTTTTTATCCAACAATATCCAATACATTACGGGGACAATCTTCATGATCATCATTACTGAATGACGTAACTGCACTTCAGCAAAGTATCACAATAAAATTCAACAATTCGAAGAAGAAACTGATTATCTTAGACTGACTTCCTTTATAGTTTTTCTCCCACATTTAATCGAAATGAAGGAGTTAGCTTTCAATAGTTATATTATTTCTGCTGATTTTCCCTAATCAAGACTACTGATTGAGTATAACTTTTTCCGTAATAGAAACCGCGACTCAGTATCTAATGACTATTTAAATTGCTATTCTCAAACTCTACCAATACTTGGTCAATAGGATAACGATAGGTACTCTGCGATTTTAAATGAAAAATAAATTACATAAGGAAAATTGGACTATTGTAAACTGGATTTTATTTTAATTCATAACAGGTCTATATAGGCACCCTAGACTAGTAAAACAGTACATCTAGATGAAATGTGGTAGTCGTATACGACCGATTATCTCTCTTTAGTTAGCTCGGTCTTTGGCTAACTGCCTTTCGATGCGCACTCCAAGATAGTTGAGGTCCCCTTCCACTTGTGTATGCCACCAAAAGCCATGTCTTCCTCTACTGCGGTGTCCCTCTCCCTCTGGGTTGGATGGGAGTCGAAGACTCTTCGGGCCGGAGTGACAGTGTCCATCCATCGGCTCATTTGCCAACATAGACGACTGATAAAGTGATGAAATTGAACCAAACTAAATTTTCCTAACAAAACCTTCCTCTGGCTTATCTCATTATCTGTTCCGTAAAGCAATAGTTGGGAAACAGATCAATTTCGTAAAATTTTGACAAACTGCTGACAGACCACAAACGGATTCGATAGATCCACTCTTCAAGGTCTAACATAATTTTAAATTTCAAAATCATAATATGTATTATATGTATTTCTTTACGAAACGAATACTTTAAAAGTGTCAAAAATAGCTTCCATACAAAGTTTGCTCTAAACGAAAAAGATACGAATATAGCTATCTGACTAGAAAAAAGTTATACCTACTGCTTCCAACTGAAATTTAAATTAGGCAAACGTTTATGGAAAACCCGCTCAACTATGCTGGTGTACAAAATAAAACTTTGTTCTACCATCACACTGCCGCATCCATCTGATCCTTGGTATATATTCACGTGAACGGTTAACCAACTGTCACGAAGCCGAATCCTTATTTAATTTGCATTTAGAAAGTTTTCTGCATTTTTACATGCCAAATCATTGGAAATCGATTTGCTATGCAAATGGAATGGTGAATTTTAGGTATGACGTTTAAACGCTGGGGAATTTGTTAGTAAAACAAACTTTATACTGCCTTCGCCTCCGCTTTTGATGGGAAATAATTTTTAGCTACCTTCGTCTTTGAAATCAAAAACGTTTTTGGTTGGTAAAAAAAGTATTTTAGAGAATAAATTATATTTTCTGATCAAAAATCTTCAAAGTTATAGTAGGTAATGACATTTTGTGTCATTTTGTAAAGTTTTATGCTTTATGCATATTAGAATACCATCGCCACCACATCTGAGGTGTAACTTAGGTATTAACGACTATGTACATTTCGGAAACTATACTGTATTATATACCTAAACTACCGGTTTTTTGTTATCACATATCAATATCACATAAAATAAAAAGCATACAAAAATAGCTATACAACAGATACACGCTCATGAGAATAATACCTACAATTTTGTAATAACTTTAAATCGAAATAATCTTCATCCACTAGTAAGGGCAGTGGGTCATATGTCCGCTTGTGGAATCAATTACTTTATTCAATAAAGCTGTAAGTATTCGACATACTGGCATCGGTACGATCGTTAAGATCGTTAAGGAAGAGGTGAAGAAAACCGAGAGAACGACAATAAACAAAAACACCTCGTAGCAACAACAACGCACAGAGGTTGGTCTTCTCCTCCGTTCTAATCACCAGTTGGCGGGCTTGTATTCGTCGCTCAATTAGCGCAAGTGGTAGTCACTTGGTCAATTGAGAAAATCGAGGTGCAAGTTCACTTCCTGACAGGGGAAAACAGAAATGTCTTCCCAATTGGATATATACGGAGAATTGACTGTCAGAATTCAAAACTATTCAAACAATCACTTAAAGGAGTCTGATGATGAATTAGTGGTGTAGTTCGAAATAGCTATCATTCCTACCAAAGTGACTGTGTCTACGAGTTGTTGTTAATGTAATTCTCTCAAACAATAATTCAGAGACTGAAATTCGACATAATTTCCCAACAGAAATTGTCAGGGTCAATCCCAAACAAACGAGAATCGTTGTTACTCCTCGCTTCCCCACTCACGTAACACAGATAGTCAGTGTCCTAGTGTGGGTTTCAGAACACTAGCGACAGCGAGAGCAGGACATTAATAGTACCATTGAGTTTATACACAATACATAGAGGAATTATCATTGCGAAATCGAAGTTTTCTATATCTTCCGATGAAAGGCGCTTCAATCAACACGACGTTTACCTGGTGGATGAGTAGGTACATTCTTTAAGTTGAGTTGTTTTCTCAAACGAACCAAAGAAGAAAGAAAGGGTAAAGGGATGAATGAACGGCAGGACGGCAGCCAATATTTATCTTATGTATCTATCTGTTGTTGTTATTCATCTTGCTAAAGGTACTAGTACAGGTTCCAGTTTTTTGGTTGAAAATACAGTTTTTTTTTGGGAATTTACAGTTTTTTGAAAAAAAAATCTGGCAACATTGAGCACGCCACATATATATGTGGCTCTGACGTCACGAGAGAGTGCACAAAGAGAGCTTGTACACGGCAAGTAGCCATTGGCTCCATACGCTGACGTCAAAATTACGTCAGAGCCACATATACATGTGGCGTGCTACATACCGTGTGGGCGTGTACTAGCAGCTTAACACTTTGAGTTTCGCTCAAAAAGAAAAAAGTGAGTTTTATGATCATAATTTTAGTTATTTTCTGTGTCTTGCTGGAGGAGGTTGTGCTGGACTTTGTGTTGAGTTTAAGGGTTAAAGAAATGCCGATGTCCCAGCTGGCCACTTCGCAATGCGAAGTTCACATTTGGATTGTCCTATCCTATCCTTTATGAATTATGAGAATATGATTTGATTATTGATTATAGGCTTATCTTTATTCATTCCGAGTGTGGGTGGGGTGGGTTTTGTATAAATATTATTTCTTTATTATTTCTGTTCTGATGAGTTGAGTAGGCAGGTAGGTATTCTACAATCTTTAAGTTGAGTTATTTTCTCAAAGAACTTCAGGTTTGGTGATGGGTTTTAGTTTGGGGATGCTGATGAGTGGCTTAGTTTCTTGATAGTTGATTGGGTTTTCTGGAGTGTATAATTTGCATATGCTATTAATTGTTCTTGCACCGTGGACGTGTAGACTTGTAGAGCATATAATAAAATATATGCATAAATATATAGTTACGGCAATGACTAACGTCACGCGTACCCGACACACACACAGCATACTCAACGGATACAGCAACCGCAAGCTATCAATTGTATGAGTCATTTAATCTAAACATAACGCAATACTCTTTCCAAGGTCACTATTTCAGATTCAAGAGTACTATTTCATGACGATGCAATCGCATCCTATGGATAAATATTAGAAGTCATTGTTTTCACAGATGCATCCGCCAAGATTTGCCTAATTGACAAATCTAATCAAATTATTAGAATAACATATTACAAGACATTCCCATGGCCAATGCCAGATTAAGAAGTATAAATACCGGGTACTTTTTAAACCCGAATTCAGTAAGAGTTAAAGTCAAGTCTAGTTCAGCTCTTCTCATCTTCAATCTTCAATCTGACTTCCCCCAACCAGTGGTAAGGGGTCAGCTACCTAAAAGTTAAGCTAAAATTAATAATTAAAAGTTAAATGAATAAAATGAAATCAAATATCAAATCGAGTTATTATTTGGCCCAAGTGTTCGGGTTAGTAAAATTATTTTTTTCATACGCTCGACCCGTAATTATACATAGTATATATATATGTATCACTTTACCAAGTGCAAGTGATCGTATCGTAGAAGGATGATTTGGATAAAACATTCTGGCAATATTTTAAATTGGGAAATGTAAAAATGCAGATTAAATTCTGAGAAAAACATTTTTACATTTCTAATATCAGAGTAAGCAAGGGGTACCTACATCAAAAATACTAAGCCCTAAATCATATCATATTCCATTTGAACCTGCTTGAATTTGCAATGAGACCAATATTGATATAGCATGTGCAAACAACTTTTAAATATTACATCACTAATATCCCCAAAAAGTCATACCACAGTCCACAGGTCCAAAACAAGTAAAATAGGAACACAAGTAATTACTGTGAATAGTTCTATCCCATGAAAAAAAGGGTGGGGGTCAAATTTTGTACGGAAGAATTCTTATTCCTCATCCGATCGACTTCAGACTCGGTTTGTGTCCTCTATATGTATAAGCAATAAAGAAAATGATTTTCTCTGATTTTGGAATTTTTGCTTAGGGCCCGAGCCCGAGTCATTAGCGACGGGAATAGGGGATTCAATTTTTATGGAAAACATTTTTTGCTACGGCTCGATATTTATTTCTGTAATGATACCGAAGCCGCGGATAATGCTAGTCTTCCAACTAAACAACTGATGGTTTTAGTGACTATAAACTAGGTACTATATGCTGCTATTGTAAAATGCAATTGAATTTTAAAACACATACGTTTATTAATTATATTAAGCTTTTTCCGCCCTAAAAAGATATTGTATCTTAGTGTGTAAGACTAGACCAAGAAATAAAATATGAATTTATTACTTACTTACTTACTTAGAAGGCGCTACAGTCCGGGGTGGACCTGGGCCTCAACCAACACGCCTCTCCAGTTAGCACGATCTTTGGCTAACCGCCTCCAGTTGCGCACTCCAAGTTGGTTGAGGGTTGGAATCGAAGACTCTTCTGGCTGGAGCGTTGGTGTCCATTCGCTCTACATGTTTTAGCCATCTTAGTCAACTGATACGTACTTTTCTGACCAGGTCGATGTCGCTGTACAGCTCGTAGAGTTCGCTGTTAAATCTCCTCCTCCAAAGCCCGTCAACGCAAACGGGACCGAAAATCACTCGAAGTATTTTGCGTTCAAAGCGACCAAGGAGACCTTCATCCGTCTTTGATAACGTCCATGATTCTGCGCCATAAAGCAGGACTGGGATGATGAGGGTCTTATATGGGAAGCGCATCAGCTATGGCTCACCGAGAAAAAAAATTGAAATTTGAAGATTTGTATCCTACATAACAATTTTACTGCCTTGTTTTTTCGTAGGCTTACCATACGTCCCAATTTTTCATACCAAAACGTTGTCCCCCTTATTAAGTCAAAATTCTATAAAAGAAAACCATTCAATTGAAAACTTTCTTTTAATATTTTTAACAAGATTCTCTGTGAACACATCCATTTGAAGTGCAATTGATGCTTTTTCCTAATAGAAAAAATTTAAATATGTAGTACCTACCTATCTTTAATTTTATTTCACATTATTTTGACTCTGGGGTTAAAAAAAAAATGTTGTTCCCCTTTTTGAACACTTGTCCTGCCTAGGAAACTCACGATGTACCCCTTTCGGTAGTTTTTAATCTGGTAACCCTATTTTTCTGTCGAAATGAAAAATGTTGCTGATTGTGGCAATATTATTGCTATCGATAGAGTAAGTGCGGCAAATGTGGCCCAGGTGGGTAATATGGCCCACCATTATATATCCTGAATCAAAAAGCGCAGGTAGATAAAAACTAATACATTTCAAACAAGTTAAGACCGGTTTTGTCTCTGTCGATTATGGTAGGCGTAGCTCGACGGTTCTGTAAAATATAGACCATAGTAGCTTTTTTTCGTTTTCGATGTAATTTTTTGGGAAGTTTTGTTAATTTTTTTCGCATTGAATTTTGCTTAAATTCGATAATCTTTTTCTAAGAGTGAATAATGTTAAATCTTTTCTTATTTTGTGTGGCATCAGAAGTTAAAAAAAGTTTATCAGTTGTATTTAAAATAAAAATGAGTGAAAAAATCACGGTGTGTTTAATATGGCCTACCCATGTAACCCAGTAGGCCATATTTGACACCTGATATTAATTGAACGTTTGACAGATAAAAAGGCTTCTAGCTCCAACAAGAGCACAAAACAACAATAGGCCAGGGTCTAAGAAGAAATAATTCTAGCAAACCAAACTCAATTTTCTTGAAAACGATAGTATTAAATATGGCCCACCATGGGCTAATAGTAGATAGCCGCCCTGGGCCATATTTAACACAGCGTGGGCCATATTACCCGCACTTCTTTTAAAATTGAAAAATTGAGTTCCTTTACGTTTTTGTTTATATCTTTTTGTTACGTTTTTTTTTTATTATTTTAGATAATAAAGACTGAAGTACAAATGTTTTGTAAAACTGTTTAAAAAAAACAGAAATGAATTCGACTTAAATTCATGGTTTTATTCTAAAAAATGTTAAGGGTGGGCCACATTTGCCGCACTTACTCTACACAGCGCATGTTAAAAAGTGATACGTCGCTAGACGTTTGCGCATTTTACTACGTTTTATAAATTTTTGAAAAATATTTCGGACGATCCAGTTTTTAATTCGAAGTTCGTAAAATTAGTCGAAAATATTTACATAGCTAGCTAGTAACTCCTGGCAATGCTGTTGCTTCAATATGAGAATGGCTAGGTTAAAAAAAAGTCGCGTATCTACTGCTTTTTGACAATTTGCTATAGCTATGTTGATTGTAGCCTCAGTGTGAGGGCGACATGGTTAATCCGGCACTGGTCCCATGTCACTGAAACCTAGAAGGAAAGAAGTTCGCCCATGATGTGACAAAAAGGGTATGGAGAAATGATGAGAAATCAACTTGATGTTTACCTACACTTGAGCCTTGAGTACCTTCAAGGAAATTATATTTACAAGAATGAACTAAGGATTCCCTTTCCTTTGTTTCCCTCTTCCTATGAAATCCGAACAACTACTTACCACAACCCTACACTGTTACCATACACCATATCGAATGAAATTCTGAAATGAAACCTGTTTTGCATTACATATATGTACGTCTCTTCTCTTATGAAAATTATTAATATGTACTATACTCTATACCCCATGCCATACTGCCGCACGCGCCCCATCCCATACATACCTACATAGGTATACAATTACTGTCCACTGCGAAAACAAATAGTGTTATTTTGTTTGTCCTGTCGCATCGCACGATCGTAAAAGTACAAACATCCATTTGTAGCAAGGTATAGGTGTATGTAGGTATATGTATTTTCACTTCAAAAAATAGATACGTCCAGAAAGAAATTCCTACTGCGTTGCGTGGCGATATGCGATAATGGATGTAATGTATTGGATACATATTGTGCACCCTCTCCATCGCCCTCCCTCCACGGATGGAAAAGCGGATACAATTGTATCTTTTGGATACAATCAGAAATTAAAGATACACAGTTACAATTCAGTCGAAAAAGTTACAATTAACCAAACCTTTTTTTGCCTTAAAAGTTACGCAGTTACAATCCTTCTTTAAAAGATACAATTTTATACCTACGTGACGAAAACATTTAAAATTTGTAATAGAGAACTTCAAATGCGTTCAAGCCATAAGTTATATTCTAGTACATTCAAACAAATTCATCGGTGCACAGTGCACGCACAAGTATTGCGATTTCTTTTCCACTCACAGAAGTACATTGCATATTATTCATCATCATCATGCCGCCGCAGCTGTCATTATAACAACAAATTTCACTTTTTCTAACAACAACCGCACGCGCAATTTTGTCTACCCCCATCAACAGTGGTTAATTTTTCTTTCCATAAAGTCACTTTTAAACAATAATTATTATCGCATTCGATACATTAAAAACGGAAAATGGAAAGGTAAGCTATTGATTAATTTTGGTCTAAAAAAAAATACTAGAATGCAAGGAATGTATTAACCCAACAGATGGTTATTAAAAGAAGGAAAACAACACACTTCACAATCTCCAACTTCTCCTACGAAAATTAATGAAGATTTAGAGATGCCTGAAGCTGGTGAAGAATACGATGCAGATCATTGTGGCAATGAAATTATTGGGCCAACTACTTGGTAAGTAATATTGCAATGTTGCATTATGAAAGTGAGTACATACATCTAGTAAACATCTATGCTTATTAGATTGTCCCCGAAAACGGCAAAGAAAAACAAGAAAAAAACATATCCATTTAGCGAAGAATGGACCCAAAAGTTTTCATGGCTACAAACAGGACCCACAAGGCAAGGAAAGCTGTGCAAGGTTTGCAACATACCAATTGTGGGGGGTTTGTCGCATATAAAACGACATTCAAATTGCGATTCACTCCAAAAATATCTCGCGGCTTCAAAAAATACAGCAAATATTCAAAACTTGCTAAAATCTGATGAGAAAGGCAAAAAAGTGACTGAAATGGTAAAAAAATTTGAAATTTCAATGAGTTTATTTGTAACCGAGCACAACCTACCATTCAGTTGCTTGGACCATTTAAATTCATTGCTAAAACATAATGTTCCGGACTCTCAGATAATAAATCAAATGGTAGTTAATCGCAAGAAAAACCAGTAAATAATAAAAAACGTATTGGGGCCACACAACTCAAATATTATTTCCGATATAACAAAAAATCAGTATTTTTCAATACTTATAGATGAGAGCAATGACATTACTGTGATAAAAAATTTGGCAATTATTATACGAATTTTCGATACAAAATGTAGAGATATGTTTCTGGGTCTTATCGAGCTTAAGGATGGCACATCCACTGGAATTTTTGAAACTTTGTTATAATACTGCATTTGTTTATAATACTGCTACTTGTTTATAATACTGCATTTCCTTTCCTTTCTTGCCTATGGAATCCAACCAACTACCTACCCCAACCCTACACTGTTACCATACCACTTATCGAATGCAATTCTGAAATGAAACCTGTTTTGTATTATACGTCTCTCGATCATAATATATGTACATACCTACATATATAACTGACCATAGCACTCACTGCGAAAACAAATCAACCCTTTTCGAATGTATAGTATACGTAACGTGACCATTTATTTTTTGGCAAAAAGCGGCGGGTTTTTTTAAGCTAAAAGCGGGCGTGTTTTGGCGGGTTTGGCGGGTTTCCCAAAAGTAGATTCAGACCTGACAAATTTCGTGCAAAATAGTAGAAAACAGTTTATTTCACGTATTTAAAAATAAACGTTATCGGATTTTTTTAATATACCGAAAAACGGCTTCCAAATCTTGCGTAAGCGTTACATATTTTTTAATTTTTGGATTTTTCGGCATCTCGGAGTTCGTGTGTCTCTCTTTATCTTTAAACATTTTAATGTCGTATTTACAGAGAATGTCAATGAATAACATTAGTTGTTTCTTTGACTCATGACATTTGCAATTTTCGCGCACTTATTCCAACTGAAGTTGTCTACCCAGCTTAGATCTGCCATCAGGGTTGTTATATGTTTTTAATTAAAAAAATCTTCAAATGTAGTGAAAAAAGGAGTAAAAAAAATTCTTAAGAGAATTAAATTCCGATTTTTTATCAAAAAGCGGGAAAATGGTTGTGGTGGCGGGTGGAGGGTTTTTAGGTAAAAAAGACGGTAAAACCCGCCAAAAGCGGGTGAAATGGTCACATTAAGTATACGTATTGTTTTTCTTTGACGATCGCAAAAGTATAAACATCCATTTGTAGCAAGGTATATGTGTATGTATATATTTTCACTTCAGACAATACATTTGGGCTAAAAACTGTTCCTAAGGACGTGGCTATAAACGACATAGCCAATAGCAGTCTTACAGCCTTAAGGAACATTTTAAAAAAGTTTCATCGAAATCTGTCCAGTTTTTGAGTTTTTAGCTGACAAAGAAAAGTCTTACATGTATGTATAGATGATGAGTCCCCCAGGGTACGTGATGGACCATTAACGTACCTACCTAGTATCTTGTGAGGGTTCTCCTCACAACCTTGCATCTAACCTAACCTAACCTAACCTAAGCAAAGTAATGTTCCTGTTCATTACACAGTATGTAGGTACTATACCGACATATTTTTGAAAAATGACCCTTCTGTGGCGTGTTTTGAAAATAAAGACAGAAATATATTTGGGATCTATTGACATTATCCTCCTTCTACGGTCACAAATCTTTAATGATTGATTGTTTTCGATTTAAATTGGGTTACTATTCCGGTATTCTTACAACTATGGCATTATAATATAACTGAGCCCGCCTTTTTGATTGATTTGATTTTTAGTTCATCCTCCAGGCACATCTACAATATTCTACACTACTGAATGATCACATTTATAGATCCTGTACCTACTAAAACAACAACTATTGGACATGACAAAAACAATGACGAATTTTTACAAAAACCCTGTTTAACACAAAATAAGAGGAGACAATTTGGAACTCGCTCTCACAAAAATTCAATTCAATTCTTCAATTTGCGCCTATATTACAGAGCAGGACCAAAACCAATGTATAAATGCACACCTTTCTCCGTCCCATAAGGACATGATGATTTTCAAAAAAAAAACCAGAGCAATAATTTTTTTATTAAAAATCGCTGTTACAAATGCACAATGCACATTTGTATTTTATTAATAATTTAAATGGCAATTTGCAAACAATGCAAATGCATACATATCACTTCCATATTACCAACTAAAGCACTGTTTTAAGGCATAATGCAAATGTTACACCATCCTATTATACAAAACAAGCAGATAGATTTATGTAACAGCAATTATAATAATCACATAGTGGCAACGTAATTTACATCAGGCGGAAAAACATTGGACGTTAAGTATAGTATATAATAACTATATAAACTGTTAACGGATATCCGCACCATTGAGCAGTTAATAAAATATGACTGTCACATGCATTGTTTGGCTGGTCATTGAAATGTAGCAAATATCTCCATTTCTGCAAATTAATTATGCTCTTTTATTAATAATATTTGTATATATTAAATATTTTAATAGCGTTAAATATAAAATGGGTCCGCTTGAACTGTGAACTACACTTTGCAGTTGGCTAATCGCAGACCAGTTTATTTTATGTCCTGTGCACTTTAATCATTTCATACAATTGGAACCCAACGACAAATAACCACATTGATTTTTCATTAGTAGCACTCTGTCACTGCCATAGCACCGATTGTCACTTGAATTGATAAGGAGCACCATTTATATAGAAAATTAATTCTTGTTTTCACGTTTCTGAATTTGCTCTCGAAATTACCTATACCTCTGTCATTACTAACTACGAAATAAAATATTGCAGACAAAGAACCCTGCATTTCAGTTTTGTCTTATTCGAGATCCGCACCATTTACTATAGTTTCTGAGGGATATACCTACCTAGACCTACACTGTAGAGGTGTGGTTTAGAAAGGAGAATTTGTGAGTGAGATGCAATGAGCAGCGAGAGATCCAAGATGAGCATTTTTCAATGTTGCTTTGCGCTTTTTCTTCCCCAACGATTTCTCAGTCCCAAACTTAAAAACAACAAATTTAATCCGACAGAAACTAAAAAAATGTGCACGACTGGGTCGCACGAAACTTTCTCGTTTATTGCAAACTAGCTTACCCGTGCTCGCCTTTAGCAAACAAACATAATTATATTTGGTCCATTTAAGATTACACTTTGAGTGTTTCATTGAAATCTGTCCAGTAGTTTTCGCGCTTTTAGAAGACAAAGAAAATTCCTACAGTTGTATTATAAGTATAGATATAGATTTAATGTGCACCCTCTGCCATATGATCAAGCTACTTGTTTATAATACTGCATTTTCTTTCCTTTGTTTCCCTCTTCCTATGGAATACAAACAACTACCCCAACCCTACCCTGTTACGTCATATCAGAATGAAATTCATACTGCTTGGGGTGGCGATATCGATAATGGATGCAATGTATTGGGTATATAATGTGCACCCTCTGCACCCCCCTCCGTGATCTTGCTACTTGTTTGTAATACTGCATTTCCTTTCCGTTGTTTCCCTTTTCCTGTGGAAACAACTACCTACACCAACCCTACACTGTTAACGTACCGCATATCAGAATGAAATTCTAAAATGAAACCTGTTTTGTATTATTCGTCTCTTCTCCTATGAAGATTATTAATATACCCAATGCTATACTGCAGCACGCACCCCATCCCCATCCGGCATCGGGGCATACGATCATAATATACATAACTAACCCAACTGACCATAGCATTCACTGTGGTTTTGGTTTTTTTTTGTCGTGTCGCACGATCGCATAAGGTATTTGTGGCAAGGTATACACAACACATGTGTGTGTATAAATGTTCACTTCAAAAAACACATTTTGGCTAAAAACGTTTCTTAAGGACGTGGCTATAAACGACACAGCCTATAGCAGTCTCATAGTCTTAAGGAACATTTAAAAAAAAGTTTCGTCGAAATCTGTCGTGTAGTTTTCGAGTTTTTAACTGACAAAGAAAATTCCTACAGTTTTATTATATGTATAGATCTCGCAGAATCTCAGCATATTTTACGTTTAAATTAAATTTTACGTTTACTTACTTTCAAATTTCACCCCGAACTGGCACATCGCAAGTAGACGATGAATTTCGAATTATATTGCCACTGATGTTTCGGGCTTTGCAAAAAATATACCGGGTGTGAATACATTGGGATTTGGGTAGTCATTTTTGAGAAATATTAAGAAAACGTCTATATTCGAGTTCTCTGATAAAAACTAAGTACGTAATCATGTTTAGAATGCTTATGTTGTCTTAAATATGTAATTTGATCAAAATCGTTGGAGCGGTTTTTTGTAAAATTATGCTGCCAAATGTTACAACTTTGGATTCGAAAACCACTGTACCTACTAAAATTTTTAGCTGAAAACTGAGTACCTACGACGTAATCTTCAGGATATAAATATTACCTAGCAGTTACATTTTCATCCAAATCGAAAATGGCGTTTTCGAGATATGAGCCAGTTTTTAAAGTTCCATTTTTAGCAATTGGGGTGAAAATCGAAGGACGCATTCTTGGTTCAAAAAACACTATTTTGCAACCGTTTAGGTCAAAACTGAGCAAAAGGTATTACTCTGAATTTAAGCATTACCTGCCAGCTACATTTTTATCATAATCGAAAATAGCGTTTTTGAGATATAAGCAGTTTTTTTAAAGTAGATACTATTATTAGCGATTTGTGTGGATATCAGAGGCCGCAGTCTTTTTAGAGAAAAACTGAACGCCTCCTAGCGGGAAGCCCACAAACTCTTAATACGAAGTTTGAAACAAATCCGTCCAAGCGTTTAGATTCCCCAGTGGGGGGACAGACAGACATACGGACGGACAGAATTGCGAGACCCACTTTTTTGAGTTCCCCTATCATCGTAATATCAGAATTGATCAAATTCACGAGTTCGAAATTTTGTACGAAAACAACATCTTTCTCTTACTACGTATACGAGATGTACATACACGATTTTGTTGCAAAAATGTCAAATTGCACATTTCACAGCAGATGCATTCAAATTCAATTCGTCGTGTTTTGGTTGTTAATTCCCAGTTTTGTTTGCGGATAAAATGAATCCTTGTCCAAATGCTGATAAAAGCCCTAATTGGTTGTGTACGTGTACGTGTTGTGTAGGTGTACCTACCTATGTTTTCATTCGGGTGAATTGTGCATCTTTTTATTCTGTTGTTATTTTACTATTTTGCTTGGGTTTGTGAAAAGTGTTGCAGTGATTGAAGTGTTGGATATCCTCAACAATTCACTGGCTCTATGCTTCGCGGTTCTATGCGGTGAAGATGGACTGCAGCAACGCAACACTTTGCAAGGCAATTCACGACATTTTTAAACGACTGCCGGTGCCGATTTGCAACAATGTATAACCATTGAGTGTATAAACTCAATGGTGTATAAACTCAATGGTATAACCAAATAAATTATAGCTTTTAGACCCGGTTATGGCCACCGATGTTTCAAAAAGAAAGAACTGCATCACCTTGTATCATTTGACAGAAAAAGTAGAAGATTGTGACAAGTTTGAAGTTGACAATGAGTGGAGAGAATTAGCTGTATCAATTTCATTTCAAGTGATGAAAAATTGTCATTGATTAATTAAAACTTAAAAGTATAGAAGCATTTTGGAAGGCGATTTCAAAAATGAAAAAATGAGATGTTTTCCCTTCTTTAAATGAAAGTTGTCAAATAAGTTTTTACCGAAAGAATTTTTTCCATAGGAACGGATATGAAAAAAATAAAAGAAATAAGATATAAAAATAACTGATTGAATAATGAATTATGGCAGAACACAGAAACACACGTTGCATTAACTATAGCAGTATGGACTGCTTGTGCCTCCGCTCGTGTGTCATAATACCCTTAAGTAACAGTATACATATATACTGATCCGGTAAGTTAAACCATTGCACTCCTGAAAGAACATTCACAGCAAATATTTTCTCTAAATTTGCGTTCTAATAAGGAGCGTCATATCTAATCCCAATTACACAAATAGGAACTGAATGTCACCAATCAATGATCATCAACTTCATCTATGCGTAATTCGGCTTCAGGTTCACGTTTGTTTCGTAACCATATAGTGACCATAATTTTTTGAAGACAATGCGGGACGCAACTCAGATTTTGGATCTTAAAAAAATGTTTGTATATGGATTTAAACGGCTCAAATAATTTCAACTGACGTTCGATGGCGGGCAGTAGAGCTATGTAATCTTGGCAAGCCTGAGCAATCTATTATATTTGAGCTGCGTATAGCAGCAAAATTCTTTCAATTTTTCCTCTCTAACAGTGTAGTTAGAGTATATGAAAATGAGAGTATATTTTCTAGGTAGATACTACCTCCTGATCGCTAAATCACTTCAAGTAGCCTGCTGTGTAGAGATTCATAGAGTGCTGTCAAATAATCTAGCGAAACTACGGACCAGGCTCGTTTTATGGCTCCATAATTTCTTCCGTTTCATGATATTGTTTTCCTCCTTCGTAGACTTTTCTTTAAAGCCAACCCCACACGTTTTCCACGATATGCTCAGGTCAGGTGAATATGGGGGCCATGCAAGTAGGTTTACATTTTGGTTCTGAATCCAGGCTTTTGTTGTCCGTGCGGTATTTATAGGTGCATTGTCTTGTTGGAAAGTCCATCGCTGACCACCAAATATCTCCGAAAACTGCGGAAAAGCTCTTCCCAGTATCGATTTGTAAGTGATTGCCATCATTTTGGAGCTTTGGAAATCCATCTCCACAATTCTGTAATGGCTTATTGCTCCCCATACCATTACACCACCTCCTTTGATGTGCTTCTTTGCTGACTCTTCCTTTGCGGTTTTTTTTCCATACTTCTCCAGGTCTTTAATAAAGTTGTGTACAACAGTGGCGCCTATTCCAATCTTGTTATGGATATAAAACGGATGGATTTTCCTTGTTCCCGTTAAGGTCGAATTTGGCCTATTTCCACCTTGGTTAGGAAGTTATTTCTTAAACTAAGCTCCCTAATACTCCAAGTATCCTTTTATTTGATTTAAAATATGGTAATAGGTAGATGAAGCAACTGTTCGTAATCAAGTGAAACAAAAATATCAGGTAAATTTTATGACCTTTTTGGGATAAGCGTCATAAAAGTTGCTTTAGTTCTATATTTAGTCGACTACTAAAAACATTTTTGTTTTCCCTTCGTGACAAACCGCCAAAGTTCTTAAAATTTACAAAATAGACTCACTTATCATTTCGAACGTTTTTATATTTATAATTTTGCGGGACTTTCCGGGACAAATCTGTAAATTAGGGACATTTTTCTGGCAGTTTATGATGCGGGACAGCTATGTGAAATGCGGGACTGTCCCGCAAAATGCGGGACGTCTGGTCACTATACGTAACCACCCTCTTGCCACTTTAAAATTTAACTTGTTCGAGATAAGTGACACCAGACTGGCATCACCTGCAAAAAGCCTGTACCTGTACTCACCTGTACTCCGCTTTTATGCGCGCGTCTAAATTTGTTTAAAAATTGCTTTCGCGATTCCATTCCAACTACCAATTGGCCACCACGCCACTGTCACGCCACTACCACACTTGACACCACTTCACTGCGCGCCTTGCTTAATGGTGTCCGCTCGAATACTCTACCTGCTTGCCTGGGACTTGTAACTGTGAGTATACTTACTTTCGCCTGAGAAAACAATGCAGCTACTACTCCTTTGAGGAGTTTGCATTTGCACTCATCTGCTTGTGCCAGGGTCTTAAAACATCTTCGATTTGTTTAGGAGATACTATAAATGACGGTATTTGGATGCTTTCCTTTCCTAATGCTCCAAAGACGTCCATATATAGGTATTATATTTAAATGTTTGACTAAGTCCGAGGTTAGCTTTGTTTGTCTTGCCAATTTGGGTAACCTAGACTTGTCCTTCATGAGTTCGGATATGGATGGAGTGTGCCAATGGCCAAGCTACATATACAATGTACATCATAAATAATTATAAAGATACCAATTGCTTGTAGGTGCCTAAATCTTTAATTCTACTTCTCGTTAAATCCGTTCCTTAGATATTATACATTTCCCTATATTCTACATAGTTAACTCTTAGAGCTGAATCAATTTTATTTGGAATTTTATTCATCTTCACAATCAGTTTACCTATTTATTGAGTTCTAAGAAAAAGTTTACGATCCGTGAACGAACTAATTTATTTAAAGGCCTCTTTAAACAATTCTATGAAATTTTCTTGAAATATATAAGCAACATTATAATTCCGTTTCCATTTACTATTTCGACAACACAGTCTACCGATTTTTTCCGTCAAAACTGGTATAGCAATTTGTTCTGTCATTATCTGAGGACCAGTAGGTAAACTTTCGATAAGTTCGTAGCCTTCAACCTATATAATGTTATAACTTTCCAATTTTCTTAGGAAAAATAATGAACAAAAAAGTCTCATCTTCAATTAGTGTAGTACACGTTTCTGTGCCCTGAGGGAACTAGCGGGTATTTAGAAACTTTGTTCGTTATTCACAATTCTAAGTCCCTGGAGCATTGGCCATAACGTCAGAGTAATGCCAACCTGTTAAACTTTTGCATGGCTGCACGAAAATCAAAATGTTTCCTCTATAATTTATTCATTTCGAGAAATTTTTTAACCATTTTGGCTGCTCCCTAAACGTCATACCTAACATGATACAATTACACCCTCACAGATTGTAAAAATTATCTTTCAAGACATATTGTGATAGAGAGAGAGGTTCTAGTGCCCACGGTTAGCAGAGATAAGATAGAATTACATTTATTGGAAATACATATACATATTAAATAATAGTCAAGTCTGATACCGAGGCGAGAAAATCGTTTGGTATTTGTATAATTCTTAGCTGATACCTACACAAATAAATATTTAACAATGCTGAGAATTTGGAGAAGATATTTCGACATGCAAACAATAATTGTGTGTTGACAGCCAAGCCAACACACCGAGCCATTCAAGCTTAATGATGTCAACAAAAATTTCTTCTGCCAAATAGGCTATTATTTAAAAATTCCAATGCAATAATGATGTTGGGGTCGGTCGAGGTGTGTGATTTACGTAGTGAGATTTCCGCAGCAGTATACCTACTAAATTAAATGATATTGACCGAATCTGTATATAAATGAGGTGTGAATGTTCAATTTGATATTATTAACTACAGTGACAGGCCGTCAAAAGGTATGATGCGATTATATTATGAAAACACAAGCGCCATTACGCTATCAACTAATACTCTCAGCTTCACGTTTTTGATAGCCGGGTGCCTAACTGCCTAGTGCCTCAACTGTAGATTGTTTACATAACAACTTTGGAAGGTCGTTGGTTTCAGAGGACGAGAGAGGGGAGAACAGCGTCACTTCTCTAAAGCACACAGGGCTCATTTCCCGAAATGAGTTCCTGGAACCCCTCGACCTATATGGGGGTTGTGCATTTTTTTTATAATAAACACGCGCTAAAGAGGGTATGACTACTCTTTTAATGTAGGGTGAACTACACAGCGCGGGCGTTAAGGAAATGAGGATAGATATGATAGGAGATACCGATGCACATTGGTTTTAAATGTTTGTAAATTGTAACAAGGAGGAAAAACAGAGTTTGGTAAAGCATTCCACATTCGTGTTGTACGGCTTATGAATGAATCTCTATATTTCATAGTACGACCGAAGATAGGCTGAATGATAAACTGATGAGCATTCCTAGCATGACGAGTATTGCGGTTGAATTTCTGAAGGGGTGGAATGCAGCTGGCGATTTCGTTTGAGCACTGTTTGTTAAAAAAGCGATAAGACAGCGAGAGACACGCAACATTTCTGCGATGTTCAAACGAATTAATAGAGTTCGCGATATTTATGTATCCGATAAGTTTTAACGCACGATTCTGGATCCTATCCAGTAGGCGCAATATGGTTTTGGGCGCACCAGACCAGATATGAGAATTGTACTCAAGTTTTGGGCGAATGAACGCCTTGTATATTGTAGCCAGATCAGAAGGGGTAAAATATTTCTTGCACCTTTTGAGAAAACCTAGACATTTCGCAGCATTTTTGGCGACTTCGTGTACATGGTCATTCCAACGAAGGTTGTCATGAACGCACATACCGAGAATGGAAAATCTTTCGGTTTCGGTGATGCAAGGCCCATTCATGGATAATGGCTGTAGGTTCTGGTTTCGCTTTAGAGACAGCAGACAGCATTGTGTTTTCGAAGCATTAAATTCCACTCTATTGGCTGAACCCCATTTTGAAATGCTGTCAAGGTCGGAATTTAACATACGTTGCCGTTCCAGTTCTACGGCCGAAGAGCAGGTTCGTGAGTCCTGGAAAGAATATGAGAAGCTAAGTGTGCTGTCATCAGCGAAGGAATGGATTGGATTAGAAGTTGCAGACAAGAGATCATTTATAAAAATGAGAAAGAGAGTCGGAGACAAAACGGAGCCTTGGGGAACACCAGCATTTATATGGTGAGTTTCAGACTTGAAACCATCCAAAACAACTTGAATTGAACGGCCAGAAAGGTAGTTTCTAATCCATTGAATAAGAGACGCATCGATCCCATAAGCACGCATTTTCGACAAAAGAGCTTGGTGCCAAACTCTGTCAAATGCCTTTGAAATATCAAGCGCAACAATCTTCGATTCACCGAAGTGATGGAGAGATTGGTTCCACTTGTCGGTGAGATAAGTCATCAAATCCCCAGTGGACCTGTTGCCACGAAAACCGTACTGCCGGTCATTGAGGAGTTTCCGAGATTCAAGATATTTCATAAGCTGACGATTTATCAGCGTTTCCATGACCTTAGAAAGAATGGAAGTAAGTGCTATGGGTCGGTAATTGGTGGGAGAAGAAGATTCGCCTTTTTTAGGGACGGGCTGGACAAATCCTGTTTTCCACCTACTCGGAAAGAGTCCAGAAGAATAGGACAGATGAAAAAGCTTACGCAGTGGTTTTGCCAGCGTGGAAGAACACCTCTTCAGAACGATGGGGGAGATACAGTCTGGACCAGCGGATTTATTTATGTTGAGATCAATAAGTACTCTTGCAACTGTACGAGTGCGAAAATGGATTTGTCCCATGGTAAATTCGACGCTCTCGAGTACAGGTGGGGACAAAGCGCAATCTGGGAGCAACGAGCTGGCTGCGAAATGTGCAGCGAGCAGATTAGCTTTGTCTAAAGAGCTGACAGCTGGAGTGTCATTGTAATTGAGCGTTGGGATCGCTAACGAGGCCGAATTCTTAATATTTTTTACAAATGACCAACCCTTGGGACACTGTAGTATTTTTTGCCTCAACTTTTGGTCATATGAGAATGTTATACGGATAAGTACCGTGCTTCCTTGTTGCCAAGGGAAGAGTACGCATCCGGAGAGTAAAACACCTTTTTTGTTGATTTTTTCAGCTATTGGCCCGCTGTCTAAAGCTGGGCTGCGACCAATAGTGTAATTTTCTTTATTTGCTTTATTAAGTTTTTATTGTTAGGCCCGCTGTCCTTAGCAACGCTGCGAACTTTGAGGTTGTATCAATTTGGATATCTATCTTACTCTCACTCTTATATACATATCCCTTCCACCATACGCAGATATGCCTTGCGCAATTCCCATTGCCATAGATAAATTATCATTTATCAGCTATTTTGATGATTGAGTCCGATATATTGGGCAATCACATAATCGTAGGCAGAAGTGCATTATCAGCACAGTACCCATTTCCGTATATCGAACCCCAATATATCGGTCAACACATCAAAATGCATTATCAGCATAGAACCCAAGCACTTGACTCATTCTGTTTATGTTTAAGGTCCGTTGCTTGTGTTTATTATATTATACCTCACTTAATTTGCCTTTTCAAGTGCATGTGACTGAAAATGTCACTTCCAGTGCTAGGCAGTGAGATAAGCATGTTGGACTCTTAAGTGTATACCGAAAGAGAGACATATTTATGAGGTCATCACTTTGGTATTTTTATGGGTGTGACTAAACGATTGCAGCGGATAACAATTGGTTGAGTTCGTGTGGGAACAAAGTGATAAGAAACTGATCGGACAATTGAGAGAGCAATGTGATTGGCTATTGGCTGGTCATTACGTATGGTATTGGGTAGGGTGTATGTAGTGTAATTACTACAAGAATTTGACACGCTTTATGAGAGCATTGCAGTCATTTCTGGCTTGTTTAAACTTTTTTCGGTTTTCCTCAGATGGGTTGGCCTTGTAAGACCAAAAACTCAACTCCCTTAATCTAATAGCCTCTTTACAGCTCGAGTCGTACCACGCGTTTTCTTTTGGTTTGATACTCTTTATCCTGTGAGGGATAAAGGATTTCATACCTAAGATGATTATATATATTTGTTACCATATCAGCGGCGGCATCCACGTCGTTATCGAGGAAGCATAACGACCAGTTAAAACTCCTAAAAAAGCTGTTAAGTCCGCTCCAGTTGGCTTTCTCGTATTGCCATACGGTTCTTTTCGGAATTTTTCTTTAACTTTGTGGTCGGAGTACGAGAAATTAGCTGATATGGTACAGTGGTCTGACGAGCCTAGAGGCGATAATACTTCAATGGAGTATTTATTAGGGTGGGAGGTGAGAAACAAGTCCAGTGTGTTGGCATTTTGTCCGTCAATGTCTGGTACACGTGTTGGCGCATTTACAAGCTGGGTTAATTGGTTTACCTCAGCAAAGATCTGAACATAAATTCCTTCGGGTGTTGACCGCACGTGCAGCCGAACACATAGAGGTCCTAGACTGCTCCAAGGCAGACACAACTGTTATCCAGGAAGTTCAATGGGATGACCCTATACATAGTAGACACTATGTCAGCTGGTAATTTCCGTCAACTAAATGAAATTCGCAACACAGTGGGAAATGTATTAGATTTAGTTTTTGTCAGTGAAGAGCTTGAAGCTACTGTCACTGAGGCCGATTTCCCCTTACTTGTTAACAGCATTCACCACAATGCATTGCAAATTTCATTTAATATGTCGATATTGAATCCGCTGTCTCTTGAACAATGTATTGAAAATCCAAAATTTGATTTTTTAAAAGCAGATTATAATGCTATGAATAATTTTCTTAATGGTGTTGAATGGGAAAATATCATTGATTCCCGTAATTTAAATATGTAATGGGTTTTTGCAATTTAAAAAAATATTTGAACGCGCGATTTCTATGTTTGTACCAACTAAACATGTAAAAAGATCTAATAAACCTGCATGGTTTAATAGGAGTTTATCTAGGTTGAAGAACTATACGTATAAAATGTGTAAACAAAGTAAAAACGATCCATCTCTGCGTCTTGAATTTTTGCGTTTGAAAAAAGAATACGATTTTTTAAAGAAGTTCGTCTACAAGAACTATGTTACAACCATTGAAACTAATATAAAACGTGATTCTAAAGCTTTCTGGTCGTTTCTAAATACTAAAAGGAAATCGTTAGGAATACCTTCTTGTATGTCATTGAACGGAATTTCAAGTAGTGATGTAAACGAAATTTGTAACATGTTTGCAAAATTTTTCCAGTCGAATTTTGTTAGTGAGCAAAATAATTGCAGTCGGATCACTCTGAGCATATAACTGACCTAGGTTTTATTTCTTTAACAAATGATGAAATCCTCTCTGAATTGTCATTACTAGATTCGAGTGTCAGCGTAGCACCCGATAACTTTCCACCATTGTTATTCAAAAATTGCAAATATAGCCTAGTTGATCCACTAAGGATTATATTTAATTTATCCTTATCTACTGGCGAGTTTCTAGACTGTTGGAAATATTCGCTCATAACCCCAATTTTTAAATCGGGTTCAAAGAGATGTATCGAGAATTACAGACCTACAGCAAAGCTGCAACTGTTTCCTAAAGTATTCGAGGCAGCTGTTAAAAAAAGGTTGTACTCAGTTGTTCGCAACTATATTTCTGAACTTCAGCACGGGTTTGTAAGTGGTAGATCAACCGCTACAAACTTGGTTATTTTTACCAATTACTGTCTTGAAAATATTGAAAAACGTCTTCAAGTAGATTGCGTATATACTGATTTTTCAAAAGACTTTGATCGAGTTCAGCACAATGTTCTTTTAAATAAACTTAAACTTTTTGGAATTCATTCTAGTATTTTAAAATGGATTGGCAATATTATTTGACCAATCGCAAACAATTTGTTAAAATTGGAACCGCGTTTTCGAATGAAATTCGAAATTATTCAGGTGTTCCACAAGGAAGTCATATTGGTCCTCTTCTTTTTCTTCTTTTTATCAATGACTTACCCTCTTTCGTATCAATCTCAAAATGTCTTTTGTACGCAGATGATCTAAAAATCTACAAGACAATAAACTGCATATCGGATGTCTTAGCGTTACAAAATGATTTAAACCGTTTAAATGACTGGTGTGTTTTTAATGGCCTTTATTTAAATATTAAAAAATGTTCGGTTCTTACTTTTAGTAGAAAAAATTTCCCTATATTTTTTAATTATAGAATACAAAATACGACATTGAGTAGAGTTTCAGACCAAAAAGACTTGGGGGTCATTTTTGACACTGAACTAAACTTTTCTTTGCATATTGACTACATAGTTGGCAGAGCTAATCAAATGCTTGGTTTCATTTTTCGAAACTCTAAAGATTTTAATGATCCATATACACTTAAAACTCTCTATAACACCTTGATTCGTTCGATATTAGATATTATTACTGCTGTGTTGTTTGGAATACTTCTTACCGCAATGCTGAATCTCGCATAGAGAAAATTCAAAGAAGGTATGCTAGGTATGATCTACGAAAGTTCGACTGGAATAATAATCTTCCAACCTACGATGATAGATGTTCCTTAATAAATTTGAAACCTCTTTCTAAAAGAAGGATATATTATTCCGCAATGTTTGCTAATGACGTCTTAACTGGCCACATTGATTGTTCGTTTTTACTGTCATCATTTAATATATATGCTCCTTCTCGTGTTCTTCGACCTAGGGAACATTTTTTCTTTATGCCACCTAGACACAGAACAAATTATGGTCGGAATGATCCTATCACTATAGCTTGTGTAAATTACAATAAATACAAAAACCTAAATGATTTTAATATGAGTAGGGAACATTGTAAATCTGTAGTTTTAAGTAAACTATAATTTGTAAAAACGATCTCATTCTTGTATTCTTGTATAAACTATTGCAAAGTAATCTAAAATAAGTTGAACTTGTAAGATGAAATAAATAAATAAATAAATAAGTACTGTCTAAAAACTATTTTAATAATTTTTTTTTATTTATTAATATTTCTGAATTTAATGTCAACTTGAAGAAAGTAAATTCAAAAACAAATAAGACAAAATTATTCAAAATTCCTTCATTTATGTATGTTTGAATCATTTACTGACGCTATTTTTGCGCACACATAAAGTTTCAGTGGGTGAAAATTAATATTATCTTAATATACATAATTCTTCTGTACGTGTTTGTAACCGAACTCCTCCTAAACGGCTGGATCGATTTTAATGAAATTTTGGACCCGGTAGGTGGCGCTGCGATCCAATTCCACAAAATTTCAAATAATAAACACAACAATAAAAAAAAATAAAAAGCAGGAATAAGTTCATGAATAAAATTTCAAATAATAAACACTCAAAAAAAAAATCATAAATAAAATTTTAAATAATAAAACGGCCGGCCGCAGAACGGACCATGAAAATGTAAGAGCTGGCAAAACAACGTTTGTCGGGCCCGCTAGTTTATATTATAATTTGTTCAAAAAACCGAAAGTCAGGTTACGTTAAGCAAAAGCTTGTTAAAACGAGCTTCAACGTAGTTTGTATTTATTTGATATTAATGTAAAATGTTTCTCATTTTTAAAGTTAAAGAAATATACCTACTTTAATAGTACACAGGTAATACAAATTGTTAAAACTTTTGTGTGTATTGAAATTGGGGAACAAAATTATTAGGTACCTACGTAAGGAGTTCCTATCGTCAAACTAATTCGATTACGTACCTAAATTTCTTTATATCATGCAGGAGAGGTAGATATGCATGACAAAGAATAAAATATAGATTATTTTATCCATGCATACTGCTCAATGCTCAATGCACCGGGTAATTGGAGAAACACATAAAGTATCTAATAAATCCTTTAAGTCGCTGTCTATAAATCCATTTTGATTCAAATCAGAAGAAAATTCTTTACGATAGACATGTCATTAATCTTATTCTCATATAGAGTAGCGTATGTACATAAAAGCTTCCAATTCCAACCATACTTTCGTGTGCGAATTGCTAAGATGCCTCGTCAGTGATATCTATATATCTATATACGGCAATATAGCACAGAGTAGACATTGCACATTTGGGTTGACAGTAATGATTAGAGATGTTGTGAATGAGTTTCATATAATATCTCCTTACGTGGGTCAATTGTTGCCTGTCTCATTATTAAGATAAGCTTAGGTGTTTGCCGTTCGCACTGATAGTATCTACTATTAAGTACAATAATTGTACATGTCTGTATGCTAAATCTGCTTTGTCTTTAACTAAGTATAATTATGTGTAGTTTACGTGCTACGATGGATGGACACTAGCTAGCTTGCAATAATTACTATCTAATCTACACTTAGTGCAGTTGAAATTTAGTTCGATGACCACATCTAACAAGTTAAATCGATCTATTAACAGAGATCTATGTATCCACATTTAGATATTACACTTAAGATAGGCAGGATTTATATAGTCTCCAGAACTAGGAACCTTATATGTATGTACAATAGAACCATATTGCGAATTATTGTTAAGAGAATAGCATCGCATTTGTTTCTTTTTTAACAAATTCTTCAGTAACAACAAATTTGATTTCCTTTGTCTTATATTCAAGAGTTACCTAATAGCGTCTTCACATCATTGAATAGCGCTTTAAATCTGGGTTGATATAGTGTTCCGAACTGAGGCGAGTTGGAAAAAGGCTGTTTAATTGCAAAAGATGTTGCAATTGGGCAAATTTATAATTGCACAAGAACTTCTTGGCAATTCACAAAGAAAGAAAAAAACTCGTTAGGCGAACGTTATAATAGTTGGTTTATTTCCGTATTCTTAGGCGATCTAATGGCGAGTGATTTACATTTTTTCTACGAACATTTGAAGTAATCTCGGTACTTTATGTATTCGAAACCAGCTGTTGTTGTGAGAGTGCAACATAACTATTTTTTAGTACACAACAAACATAGGGTTTTACTTGTTGCATTACAACACATAATAAAAATTGGTTCGAGCGTAGCACTCGATTTGCTTAAGGCACTATTTATTGATGCATGGTCGCGGTGCTATTGAGCTGGGTTTGTAAATGTACAAACTTATTAGCATCTAAGTTCAGACCTTAAATGCATTAAACATTAAGGTTGTATACTCTCCAACGTTTTAAAATCATTTGTTATAGCGCGAGTTCATTAGTATAAGCTCTTGGATGTAATGTCTATAGGTCTTTGCTACTGTCATAAATCTATATACATCTACGTTCCTACTCCCTTATCTCGCATTTTATATGTATTACCTGTATGTCCCTTTATACAAAGCTAAAAGGCTGGACTTATTCAAAATGCACCAAGTCCTTTTACCATGTCACATTATACTCTTTTGCCAAAACAGTGACATCATCCATACCTAAAATAACAGCTAATGGATCGTTCTAACAACGAATGACCGAATGTTTCTCTATATACCAACGTCATTGTCTAACATTTCGACTGTCAAAGGCAGATCAATTTGTTCAGCTGTAATACGAAACCAATTTGTTTCGTGCAATACATACACTTCGGACTTCCACGACTTCAACAATGTCATCGGCCATTGATTTCAGTCGGCATTTATGCTAAAGCTAGAATATTCATTCTCGCAGGGATGGAGTTTCCGTCCGACTGCTAAATTCCTCGTCCCAGCCTGATCCGAACTTCCATTGGGTCAACTCAACATGCACACACAAAGAGAAGTGCCGCTGCTGAATAATTTATTTTATTGTCACATGGGAAATTCCGAACTCGAATCAATTTATATCGCTTTTTATTCTATTTTACTCGAATCGAACTTTGGGGTTCGCAGGAGCTGAGATTCATTCCGTCCATTGTCGTCTCGTTGTGCGCTGTCTCTCTTTGGCCTGGCACATTGAGTCATCCTGTAGGAATTTATCGTTAAGAAGAGTGGAATTTGTTGGTCAGGTCAAGAGTATAGGACAGCAGAGAAGTGTTCAAAATGTGAACGGAATAAATTTTCGAGTTACGGATTTTTCTTTGCAATGAATTCGAGAGTTTATTTTTTTGTTATCCTGCTTTGTTTCGAGATGGATCTGAGAACAATGAAAAAAAAAAATAAAGTTTTTCCAGGAATGGAATTTTATGGATTTTTATTTCCTTCTCGAAGTGATTGCGGTATATTTAGTTTTTTATTTCCTGTTCTTCATTCTTCGGTTTTTTTTTTTGTGAATGAGTGAGTATTGTGAATGGGCATGACATAAAAATCCCGAAAAGTAATTTAATTTCGAAGGGACTTGATTTTCTGTAGAGAGTTTAATATATGTAGCAAAAAAAACTATTTAAATAAGAAGATTTTCGTATCTACCCCTTTTTTGGGGTACAAAATTGTAAATGGATTTAAAAATTCTGTACAGAGTTTAAATTTCCAGCCGATGTTGTCATTGTAATCAGTTTTTTATACCCTCTACAGGAAGGTATATTCACTTTGTCATTACATTTGTAACCCTAATAAGGAGTCACCGGAGACTACATAATATATAATTCTGAATCAGGATCACATTCTGAATCGATTTAGCCAACACGCTAGCGTCCAAACGCATCGACCTAGGCGAATGAAATTTTGTAAGAGGACTTCAGATTGGTATTGAAAATTGTCTATGTCGGTCAAGTAGTTCTTGTACCTACCTCCCATTCAATACCAATACTAGATCCATGCGTGTACATGACGTTGCATGACTTTTATGCAGTGAAGGGTATTAAAGCAACGACCAAGCCGATGTTAACACTTTTACTTGTTTAGATATATTTAAAAACTAGCTGTATCTACCCGCCCAGCTTTGCCCGTGCACAGGAATTGTACTGCTTAGGTCTTAAATAATAATGTTCTTTCCTAAAATGCGAAAAATGAGAATAAATCTATTTTCTGGAATTTTCTTTCTGCCTAAACCTGAAATATACGGCAATACGAAAAAAACAAACAAAAAAAAAAAAAAATCATGAAAATCATAGATGTTTTTTGTATGCGAGGCGTCACCCCCGTTTGTCGAATTTTGGCGTGGCGATATCGATAATGGATGTAATGTATTGGATATACATATAATGTGCACCCTCTGCATCGCCCTCCCTCTCCATGATCTTGCCACTTGTTTATAATACTGCATTTCCTTTGTTTTGTATTACACGTCTCTCCTCTTATTATATACCCCATGTCATACTGCAGCACGCACGACGCACCCCATCCCCATCCAGAATGCAGCGGACATATGATCATAACATACATACCTACATATACAACTGACCATAGCACTCACTGCGAAAACTAATCAACCCTTTTCGAATGTGTAGCATATGTATTGTTTTTGTTTGACGATCGCAAAAGTATAAACATCCATTTGTAGCAAGATATATGTGTATGTATATATTTTCACTTCAGAAAATACATTTTGGCTAAAAACTGTTCCTCAGGACGTGGTTATAAACGACATAGCCTATAGCAGTTTTACAGTCTTAAGGAACATTTAAAAAAAAGTTTCATCGAAATCTGTCCAGCAGTTTTCGAGTTTTTAGGTGCCAAAGAAAAGTCCTACGGTTTTATTATATGTATAGATATATGGAATGTTATTAAATGGTTTAAACTGGAAAAACAAATGTAAAACAGGATTAGGTATGTGTAATGAGACCCGCTTTTGGCGGGTTTTATCCTCTTTTTTACCTAAAAACCCTTCACACGCCATCACAACCATTTTCCCGCTTTTTGATAAAAAATCGGAATTTAATTCTCTTAAGAATTTTCTTCAGTTCTTTTTTCACTACGTTTGACGATATTTTTGATTAAAAACATATAAGAACCCTGATGGTTAATCTAAGCTGCCGTAGACAACTTCCGATGGCATAAGTGCGCGAAAATTACAAATGTTATTACTCATGAGTCAAAGAAAGAACCAATGTTATTCATTGACATTTGCCGTAAATACGACGTTAAAATTTATAAAAATAAAGAGAGACACACCAATTCCGAGATGTTGAAAAATCCAAAATTTAAAAAAAAATTTCAAGAATTATATAAATAGGTATTTTAAATATTTCAAGATCTATTTTGATATTTTTGTTCAATAATTTTTATCGGACTTACATACGCACCAACGTTTTTATATAATATAAATGTACTCGCCCGGCTTTGCCCGTACACAGGAACTGTATTGCTTATGTTTTAGATAATAACGTTCTTTCGTAAAATGCGAAAAATGAGAATAAATCGATTTTCTGGAATTTCCTTTCTGTGTAAATCTGAAATACCCGAACGGTTATCGAGTTATAACGTCATCGAGTTTCACCACATAGAATATGTTTTTTATATTGGCGGTGCCACGCCCCTTTGTCCAATTTTGACCAATCTTCGTAGGAGCACTTCAGGGCCAATACCTAAAATATCTGTAAATTGTAACTCAATCGATTTGGCGGTTTTCGAGATATAAGATTTTGAATGTTTTTTTTTTTGTATGGGAGGTGCCACGCCCCTTTGTCCAATTTTGATCAATCTCCTTCAGTGCACTCCTGGGCCAATAGCTGAAATATCTGTAAATTTGAGCTCAATCGAGTTGGTGGTTTTCAAGTTATACGTCTCCCAACACAAATCAGAATCCATTTTTATATATTATGATTTTACGTGACAATACGTGAAATAAACTGTTTCTACTATTTTGCGCGAAATTTTTCAGGTCAAAACCTACTTTTGGGAAAACCGCCAAACCCGCCAAAACCCGCCCGCTTTTTGCCAAAAAATAAATGGTCACGTTAGGTATGTGCCGTATTCGTAAAATCGTAAGGCATCATTTGTACAATTTAGAATGAGGTAAAAACACTAGCCCAGTCCCAACCACCCAAATTTAATAAATTAATACATAAACTGATTGACATTGGTTACAGTAACATGTTTGGCGCAGAACGTTTCCATTCGGTAGACCTAACCTAAGGATTATGTCATATACTTTTCGCTGATGACTTTGGGCCTTACGAATAATCATTTCTAACCTTCAACTTAAATATTTTGACGGTCACAATAGATCATTTTATATGGAAATTTTCACCATTGTGACATCGTAAAAGTTAGCCTGGACACCAAAAATGATGATTAGTACCGCGGTTTGTCAATTTGTGCCTTTTTAAACTGAACTTCAGCGCACACTTAAAAGGTAGGTACGTAGCCGTTTATGTGGCAGCTGAAGTGAAAGTAAACGTCAACAATCTGAAGTCATTGTCGACTCAAAAACGAGTGTTCGTCAGAATGCATTTTGCATTTTAGTGGAGTCCCATTTAAACAGAGAAATTTAAGTACAAAATCTAGGGGTCTTATTCAAGAGCGATGGAAGGAGCAATGCTGAGTTTTCCTGTAGTATTGGTGAGGCTGCGTCAATATAGGGACAGTTTGTTCATTCTGTTATTAGGAAAACTGAACTTGATATCAAAGCTAAGTTGTCTGTCTTTAATATTCGGTTTTAGTTCCAACTGTTACCTATGGTCAAGAGATTTGGATAAAGGCGAAAAGGTATACGCTGCGGAAATGTAATTCCTTCGTTGCATTTCTAGTGTGACTGGCAGAGATCGTTCACTAGAATACGTGAGGTACTTATGTAATGTCGAGCAGCTAATTCTTCGGGAGTGTTCCATAGCGATCCATACTTCGGTGGTTTGATCATGGAATCCTGCCCAGTCAGGCGTTCCTCTAGGTAGGCCCAGGATAAGATGGTTGGAAAATTCCCGACCTGTATGACGATAGCCCTTGATGATCTAATATCGTTTTCGGCGGATCGAAAATTATGGTGGATTCACTTAAATACGACCCTTTCAATAGATAAACGAGACATGGAAAATTAATGAATGAATGAACATTTTTGTAAAATGTAGGCCTACTCTGTAACGTTCGATGAGCTGTTACCTAGAGGGCGACTCTTTCAATGCTGGTTATCTCTTATGAGCGGTCTCTTGCCCATCGATGGAGCAGAAGGTCTGCCACCAGCCTGGCAGATCATCGGTCGTCACGGTTCCCTTGCAAATGAAGTCCATCCCAGGGATTAGTCGACTAGAACAAGTAAAGATAGTAGAGTTCGGGCACCACCCAGTAGATAGAGGAAAACCACGCATTTAGAGGCACCGGTTATAGTCCCTAAATTCATAATTTCAACAATTGGAAACATCGTTATATCGTTATATCGCTTTAAAAATTTCCAAAGCAAGCTTAGGCAACATTTTATTTGGAAATAAGGCCAAATAATGTACGTAAATGTATTAACAGTGAATGCATAAACAGGGAAATATGTATGGGGGCGTGACGTCCCCTGCTTGTGGTAACTGCTAGACTTGGAGCGGCTGCGAGGATGTATTGAAATAAACTTTGCATATAACCTTCAAATAAAATATGACCCCAAGAAGGAAGGTGGGGGATGGTTGCAAGGGGCCAGCATGCCCTGAATACATAGGTATTCCACCGTTCACTAAAAATGAAAACAAATTAAAGCGAAATTAAGAATTCGCACTTATTTCGCTTTTGGGCTTTATTTCTCTTCGCCAACGTCTGCATGGTTCTCCAAAGACAAATCCGGTGACAGAAAATTCTAGAAGAAGTTAATGTGTCCGACTATCTATATCCTGTACGTTAATCTAAATAATGTATCTTATAGGTATAAATAATCAAGTCTCCTTATTCGTATTAGAGAACGCCTTATAGCATAGAACTCATATTATTTTCTTCAGATACACTGGTCATTATTATTATTAAGTGGACAATGATTTATACTCTACACTCTGGATTGTACAACATTGCACGTACGTAAACACAGTATATTAGAGAAAACTAACGACATGGTCGTGTTCTTGTGAAATTAGCTTCGTGTTCGGTGAACAAAGGTGGAGACTAGCATATTTGCAATTCGTAGGAAACATGAATCTTATAGGAACACTGTGTGGCGTTATAGTATTTAATTGGGAAATTTATTGTTTCTGAAATGCGTATACCGTACCGGGTACCCATAGGACATACATTTTGGAATGTTGCACATATTTATGTCACTTATACTTTAATTTGTTTTATTGAAAGCATTGCAAAGTATGTCCACTCCACTTAATTACTATTTTTTGTAATGATAGTGACTATTTGATTAGTCGGAAAATTCTTTTTATACATGAAAGTAATAACGATAATTTTACTACCCATACTCAGTGGGTTATCGAAATATTTTACACTAAATGTAAAAGGTAAGGGTAGATGTAAATATTGTAAGTTCGGATGAATATGTCACCGATTTAAAAAAAAATTTCACAAAAATTCAGAAGCGAACTTTTAATATTAATAACAAATAATTATCGATGAAGTAAAAGAAATGTCTACAAAAGAAGATTTAAAATGTTAATTCTTGACAATAATTGTGGAAGTTAAAGTTATACAATTTAAAACATTGATGGGCATAGTCTTATAGGTAAGAATAGATTTCAAGCCATTGTCTGTCTTCTTCATCACCAGAGGTTTAGGTACAATACACAACATTTTCTAGGAAAAATGCATCAACAGTTCCTCAGATCCAAATGGATGACCATCCAATCAATCCCAAGGAGTCAATGCGCCTTCTAAGAGTCACAGTCAATTCAGGCATCACATGGCAGGACCACATTTCCTATATCGCAAGATCGGCGTCCGCTAAGTAGAGCTACCTATTTAGAGCAAAGAGGTACTTTAGCCCCAAGCAACTTCTTCTTCTCTACAAAGCACAGGTTAGACCAGGCCTGGAATATTGTTCCCATATATGGAGATCGGCCCCAAAACATTCACTTAACCTACTTGACAGCATACAGAGACGAGCAGTTCGACTTATTGGAGACCCAACACTCACATCAAATCTTCAACCTTTGGTGCACAGAAGACAAGTCGCTGACCTATGCTTGTTCTATAGGTACTTCCATGGTAGATGTTCCGAGGAACTCAAAGACATTATCCCTCGAAATGCAAGTGCAGAACTAACATACATCTGCAAGCATCTCGGGGCGCTGTTGAAGCGTTATAGGTTCGCCTTTCTCGAGAAAAGTATTTCAAAAAAAAAAAAAAGTTAATAACAGTGATCTTCATAGATTCGAAAAAAAGCGAGCACTGGTCAGGTAGTTTCAAATAAAATATTCTAATCTAATCTTCCAAAGAACAAATTTTTATATTTTCTTAATGAGGGAAAATGTTTGTGAGCTAATTTTTTTTTTCTCGGCCCTTGTTAATTTAGCAGATTGAGACTGACAATTTTTCAACAAAATAACAAGCGAACAATGGGAAAATAAACAAACAGCAACGAATTTTGAATCTTTCGGCATCAGCTCTTTTGCATCATAAATGCGCGATTTAAATTGTCACCATATGCCTCCTCATTACATTCAGCATTTTTCCAGAACATTTATAATATCCATTATGTGGGTTGTTATATCTTCTAAAAACTATCCTCTAGGATTTCCCCTTCGCAAGAAAGGTGAGTCATATCAACACCTCGAGAAAAGAACTTTATAATGACGGGAAACAAAATTTTACGACAATTAAAAGAAAAACATTATGGCATTGGTTGGTTCCGTATGCATGATTAAGTTGATTGGGAGAGTTAGTGTAATTTATATTACAAACTACCCCGATGGGGCCCATCCCATCAAGAAATATATATTTTCTTCGAAATGATAAATTAATACCATTGGTCATCATCGGCACTTGTTGCGTGGTGTCTCAGTGGTTCTGGTTACTCTGCTGGACTAGGTATTGACTATTGAGTGACGGCTCTCGCCGGAAAAACACAAATTAAGTTGTTGGTTGACACTTTTTGTTTAAAAAAAATATTGTGTAGCATCATCTTTCCCTCTATGGAGGCATAAAAGGTGTTGTGAGCTTAGGTAGGCCAGATGAGGAGGGCACGGCCCGCTCGCGGTTGCTCGGTTAAGCTCGTCGGACGGGGGTTGTTCTTGCCACCTTACATCACCTGCTCAACACACTTTTGTATCTAATCTGACTGACTGAAAACGAAAAGCCAAAGTACTTGTACCAGTGCCGATGTAAGAGAACGGGAAGGTTGCCGTGCAGGAGCTTACTCTAACTAGCCTAAACTACATCTACTCTATTCTAAATTTAAAAATGGTCCTAATCTATGCCTATTCTAACTTAAAACTGACTATAACTACATCATTCCTAACCGCGGCTTTCCTTCCCATAGTCTCTCAAACGCAATGGTTCGTCAATAAACCGAGACATCCCGGATGGTAATGGCAAAGGTCGGCCTGCCCACCCTTCGTGTCATAAACACAACCGAATCCTACAATTCTGGGAGATATTGTGACTGTGAGTGTGAGTAGCCCCTAAAAGTTCCTCCCGATCACAACCTACAACCTCCTCAAGCGAAAAGTCAGTCTTTGTGATGTTCAGTCGTCAAAGTCAGTGAAGGTCACGTACTGTCTTTGTCTGCCCATTGAAGGACGGCCTGACCATTGTCTACACACCGAGTGCGAACGGTTTCTTTAAACGCACATCATTTATTTAATCAACCAAGACGGAATTTAGAAGTGGAAAACAATCATATTTTATTAAAAAAAAACTAAAAACTACCAAATCTGCCCTTAATACCATAAAAGGCTATCCTAAATTAAAATCCAAATCAAATACCTTATTTACTATTACTTTCGGTTACAAAATGATCCCGGCACCAGCACGAGGAAGGACGATACCTAAATGTTGGCAATGCGATCAGTTTTGGTGTTGTTTTTTTTTTTTTTGTGCTCTGTGGTGTTCCCACCCCTAGGACAGATTCTCGTGTGGTTCGTCCGATGGAGGATCTAAGACCTGCATGGGGTGGCACTGTGGCAGGGGATCATGACGTAATCTAGAATGACAAAAATCTCGAAAAGTTTTTTTTTAATCTCGAATGCAAAAATTTCGAATGTACCAAAATCTCGAAAGACTATATCCCGAAAAAATCTCGAAAATAAAAAGTAAATTCGAGATTTTTTTGTTCGGACTCCTTAGTATAAACTTTGCATATACCCAACCTCGCACGTCGCACCCACGCCATATCCAAACAGTAAACCCAAGCAGGGGGTTGCATCAGGGGGGCAACATGCCCCCATACGTATCTCACTTTTTAATACCATTTTTAGATTTGTTGTCATTAATTCTGTCCATCATTGCCTCAAAAATTTATATTAATTCGAGATTATTGCAATTCGAGATTATGCTTTCTAGATTTTTGTTTTCGAGATTTTTGTTTCCGAGATTTTTTATTTTTTTCGAGATATCGTGGTAGACCCAGTTGTAATAGGCTGCCGTAACAAACCATATCAGACGGAGGCTAGCGAATTTCGTCTTAAATCGGATTATCATAAGGCATTTACAAAGATCTCGTTTACAACGTATTACAAATTCACATCCACTCTTACAGTCGTAATAAATCTTGGTTCTTTCGTAACCACCATACCTTTCCGCCGTGTAGTAGTTAACCCCACACAAAACCCTTAACCTACTGGGCTAGACCCTTGCTTAGCCTTAGAATTCTGTGCATTCTCGTGTCTGTCAGTAACCCACTTCGATGTGAGAACTGCCGATGGCACATTAAGAGTTCATTCTCCAACATTTCTTGTTAACCCCAATAATATGTACAAAGTCCTCACTGAGCTCAGCTCCAAATATATCAGAGTAGCACACATCAGGTATCTGCTCCGTTGATTCAATTCTGTGGATTCATTTTGCCAAATTGCCTCCTTTGGGGCTCATATCACTTTTCTGAGACTTATTCCGCCAGACAATTCTGACAGAGCATTCTCTTATTTTCCTCGTCTTCAACACTTGCCTTTAAGTTTAGCAAAATATGGACAAAACAATTACCTGGCTGGAGGCCACCGCTTGTAAGTAAAATAGGCACAATTATTGATGTGTGTATGATCCAACAACTAGCCAACACCAAATTGATGCGAACGAATTTCTGCTCTATTCACTCAACACCCGAACCACCCTCTTTAGCATTACACAAGTTATCACATTTGTTCAATACACTTGACAGGTACACCTTCTGTTACACATCTTGATGGGTTTATCTAAACTTCGAGATGAGTTTCATTTGAGGTGGGAAACCACTTAAGTGTGAAATTGTATCACCTAAGTGTTAACATTGTGACGAAAGTCTTTCTACGATCCGGTTATGCTCCCACCACCACATAAAGCGATTTCGTGATTGAGTTTTCTACCTTCATCTACAGAGGGTGCAAAAAGAGCCACTATGAACCGCAAAACCCTGTAAACGTTTCAGTTATTTCGAAAAACCATAATCGATTGTAGCTGGCTGGTGCTATGTTTCATACCATCCGCACAGTCTTCCGGAAACAACTTTCACTAAATCTACAAAGTATGAACTAAAAGCTGCGAAAACATGATGAGGGTAGAAAATCCGCAAATAAGTACCGCATATATAGAACCACGTAACGTAGTGCAAAAAAAACCTTTTGTGGCTTTGCAGTTAAACTCCCTGGCTAAAGCTTCACCTGCCTTGTAGCTGACAATGACGGTGTGAAAGATTTACTGATAAATTTTGTAAAAGTGTATCCACGCAATCTCCTAAATATTCAATACAATAAGAAGAGTAATCTATGTCCTTATGCCTTTCATTGAGCTCCATAATAACACTTCCAAGGATTCTGCATCCTTCCACGGGATTTTAATTGAAAATTAGAAAATTGAAAAGGTTTCACCTCACTCCGTATATATACGAAATTTCCTACAGGATATGGTTTTGCTGGTTATGTAGACTACGACACTTCAAACCGTTTGTCATTTTGGGATATATATGGTAAGTGGTTGAGTTTTAGGAAACCTTTTCTGCGGTAGGTAATTGAACTGATGTCGCTTTTAGTTAGGACTTTCCTTTTTTGCACCCATGCTATAATAATATTTTACCTATGACAGGTTTAACGAAGCTTTAGCATACAAGTAAAACCTAGGACCTTAAAATGCAAAATTTCAATTAAATTAATGGCAGGACTTTTCTGTGTAGGCAATGTTTTATGCAGGGTTATGCGAGGCGTATGGCAAATGCTATTGCATTTGTTGGAGAGTAAAGTAAACATTTATACCAATTATCGTAAATATACATAGGTACCATCTACCACATTTGGTTACAGCAGGTGTGTACATATTAATTATTTATATGCCACTTTTGTGGAGAATTTTACCGTATATATGCGACATATAATTTCGAAAGCTTCAATTTCCATTGACTTAAACTTACAGACTCTTCGTTTAAAATTATTGCAATGATGTTTTAATTACAATGTATTAACCTGCAGACGAAAATGTTAACGGTTGACATGAAAACTGAAAACGGCGAAACAATAGGTACACATCGGCACTTGCAACGATGTAAACAAGATGATCAACTAATACATATGAAATACAGATGAAATTTGGTGAGGTGAGGACCTTTTTAGTGAGTTTAATAAATGTTTCAAGTTTTTGGCTCAATTGGTTCCGAACTTAGAGGGTGGTCAAAAATAGCCTGAGTATGTTCCTGTAAAAAGGGGAAGTGCCTTTACTAGGGAACTTGATGGCTGGGGCTATTGGCGTAAGAAAAAAATGTTTTGCTATCCTAAGGTTAAGATCTTTGTTAATACTATCAATGTAGATTTTAAACTGTCATCGTGTGTCGGTGTAAAATATGCACCATCGATTTATGATCTATACTGGGAATTTCATTAATGTAGATCTAAACCTACTTTTTAAACACCTACTGTCTGTTTTCTACCAAACAGAAGTAGAGATTAACTTTACTGACAAAACAGAAAAGTTGAAAGGAAATCGCAGTACGAACAGGGATCGATCTAAACTCAAATAAAATCATGTTTTTTTTTTGGAATTGGAATAATTGTAGCCATTATCGACTGATAAGGATAACCCTGGTAGATATAGAGAATATTGAAATAAAAATACTTATGTGTGTTTATGGGAAAATTATATGGACAATAATTTTTTAAGAAAAACTCGGCAATGGAATTGTAAGGCTTTGGGACAAAATCTTAGTTACAACCGTGTGAACACGGACTATTGTCAGAGCATTGACAGATCTGGCAACCGTCTAAACTTAGCTTCAGAAATATTATTATTATTATTATTTCTTTTTTTTTTTTGTCGTGTTAGGAAACATTTTACTGATCCAGGAAGCAAATCCAGTATTATCCATTTTACTGGAATTTCATCGACTTTCGGAGAGAGCCGATAATGCACTTCAGCGATGAGGAGTTTACAGTATCAGCACTCACCACATCAGCGCCAAAAATCTGCCACCTGATGCGAGCAAAGGCAGGACAATAACAAAGGAAATGGTCCGAAGTATCGTCGCCCTCTCCATCACAAGCGTCGCAGACAGTGGTATTACTTAAGCCTATGTAGCACACTAAGATGCTTATAGCAAAAGCGAAGTGCCCCGTAAGAACGCCAATAATAACAATAATAACAACTACTGACTTTCGGGAGCATGAGTTTAATCTGCCCGCTTCCTGTAGAGCCTTGCCATACATACATTTGTGTTCGTTTGAGACAATCTCATCGGATATCTCATTTCCAGCAATCCCACTGTGACCTGGGACCCAGACAAGAGTCAAAGAGTTCAGCCTTGCGACCGAGTTCAAAGAGTTCTTGCATTGCCGAACTATTTTGGAACGGATTACTGGGTTGAGCAAGGCCTTAAGCGAAGCCTGGCTGTCGCTACAGACGCAGATACTCCGACCCCGCCACCCATCCGTGAAAATACGACGCAAGGAAAATCGATTCTAAATTTGCGCAACAGCCGAAATTCCGTTGTCATTGCATCAGCCGGCATATCCATGGAACTAGGGTCGTAGGATAAGTGTCATGCAAGGTTATCGAAACTCCAGTGTGGATTATACCACCCCACCTGAGACGGTAGATTGCTTTGATAGCACCACCCATGATACAGGTATCAACTATCAAGGGGAGGTAAATCAAGCAGAGCACCTAGAGCAGAGCCCATCGTACTCGGGAAACCACCCGTGCAGCCAAGACAGACCGTTCTTTGGAGTTTTGTGCAAATGGCAGTCACATATTTTCGTGAAAGCCCTCTCCACCAAACAGCCGACGCATAGGCTAGAAAAGGCAATTATCATAGCCGTATAGATCCTTTTTGGGAGATAGGTCCCACGTCTTACCGAAAGTACCATTACACTGTCAGAAAACTGAGAGCACCTTGGATGTCTTCGAAATATTATATCGTTAAAAACTACAGCACATAATCTATCATAGAAGAGTAGGTATACTATTGGGACCTTTTACAGTATAGTTATATTATGTATAAATATTTATATTTTTCGCAATAACTTGAATAATAGTATTTTATAAGATCGATGTTCATTCTATTAAAAATTTAAGTATAGCATTGTTTTTTTCCCGCGCGGGCCCGCAGCGGGTCCGCGTTTGCGTGTAAAGTACTCACACCTAAATTGGGTGGTGCACACAAGTAGGCGGACACGCAGCGAGCCCGCGCGTCAGTTTTACGGGTAATAACACCCGCAGAACCACGCAAACGCGGACCCGCTGCGGGCCCGCGCGGAAAAAAAACGCAAGTGTGCACCGGCTCTAATAATTGCTATGTTCCTAGCTTAAAGTTTAGAAGGTACTTCCATAATTTAATTTATCTTGCACGGAAAAGAGCTTTAGTCGTGTTTTCTTACCTAATGGCAAAAATCCTCTTTCATGCTGGAAAATAGTGGTCGGAAGTCTTTGGTACGAGCCACTCCCAAGCGAGCCGAAAAAATTGTATTCCATAACTAATTGGATAAGCATACCTACTCTTTTCAATTAAAGGAATAAACTTTGGAAAAATATTAAACCAGAAGATGGCCCATCCTTTATGCTGATAATGATAATAGAGTTGAAGAAATGACATAATCGTCACTTTGCCTATACGGTCCTAAGTGAATCATAACTTTGTTCTTACTTCTTACTAAATATGCTTTTTACTTATGTACATTGTACATTGTACATTCTCCGCGAAATTATTATTTTCAAATTCGGTAGATACAACAAGGACATTCTAATTAACATTATATGATGAAAGGGTATAGTGATTTAAGCAAAATGATTCTTCTCGGTTCATTATCTTTATTTATTTTTGAAACGTGTCCGTTAGGGAAACCCGTTTTATTATTTCCATTGACGATAAGGTATAGAATATCCCATCGGACAGTCGTGGTTGGTAGCATTTTATTTTATTGAACCAGTCCGGTTTGGCTTCCATCCATTCTCGGTATATGAATTTGGGTTAGGGCTTAATTTCCTAATTAAAATATATAATTTTTTTCATCTTAAATGGCGTCAGACTTCAAACCCTTTTAGCATCTAATTAGATACTTAATTTTGATTGGAGCTTCTTTTACATTTACAGGGTATGTATAGGTATACACAGGTAAGATTAAGTCTTAGGTTCCGAAATTCATTGAAGCGATATCAAATTCCAAAACATCAAGGATTATCTAAGCTCTAGGATGTGCTTCATTATATGTTAATAAGTAAATGAGGCTGTTCATTGCATGCTTATTCACAAGAAGAAGAGGTAAAACGCCAGTCTACCGTCATAGAAAGTGTTCTCTGGTGGGGCGTAACAACTTACAGCGCAAGAAGTGGAACTTAATTAAGTACTAAGGATAATAAATGCGCAGAGATTAAAAATGGAAAACCCACTTCTTAGTTCTTTTCATTACATCCACTGTTTGTTGTTATCCCTGTTGTTGTTGTTATTGTTTCTTAATGTTGACAAAGGTAAGTATAAGTATAGGTATACATCCTCTCGTTCGTCTTCTCCTGTCCTTTCGTAAACTAAGCTGGTGATCTGCATTAATGTTCAACATAATCCCAAAGCGCTCAGATAGGAAGCACTATGTCAGACTACAGGGAAAAGCCAGGACCAATAGCGTTGAAAATAATTTCGAAAATTGTGGGTGAACTGGGTGGAGAATTAATTTTAAATATGAACATAAACGATGAACGGTTTGAGGAGCTCAAAAAGAAAGACTGTGCTTTCCCAGAACGAGTAGTTGGACAATGTTATAGTATTAATGGACCTATGCTGATGAAAGGAGTAACGAATCATGGCGTGATGTTTAAATGTTAGTTTGAGGTACAGAGAGAGAGAGATGTATACTGATGGGGTTGAAGTATTATATAATATACTTACAGCAAGGGCTATTTTACCTACTAACTACTATGGTTACCATTTTTAATGAGTGGCGTTTGGTGATGCAAATGAGACTGTTTTTATTTAGGGCTATATAAATAATGAGGTTTACAAGTACATATGTATTTGGATGCTAGCAGACAGCGTCCTTGCGTTGTTTCGCATAGTGCGTATACAACTTTTGTTGGTGTTCACTGTAATATTGGAGAAAAAAATAAATTTCACAAAAATATGCATTGTTGAAGCTTTTATACAGGTAGGCACATATTTTTTTTATAAGGTATGTATATTCTAAATCAGGATGCGACGGCATATAGGTAGGTACTTAATAAGTTTATTTTTTGGTCCTACGAACTAAGTCCCAACTGTAACTAACTGACACTAGCGCCACCTCTCGCGAACGTCTGACAAACATCCGAGAGTATAACTGTCATGAAAAAGCTTCTCAATTCAGCCGTTCGGAATCGGCATAAAATTGTAGGTCCCTTCCATTCGTCCCAAAAATAGAAACTCACACAAGCGAATGGTTGCGAGAAGCTAGGCCAAGGGTGTCTACCGCCTGTTGTGCCACCTATTTATTTTTATAAAAACCTTCTCTTGGCAATTACGAACAACTGAAAAGAAATTTGAGCCAAATCGGTCCAGCCGTTCTCAATTGATGAATTACTATAAATTTTTGCCACCATTTTTATATACACTGGTCGGCATAAGTATTTTGACAAAACTAAAGTTAATTCTACATTTCTACTCATAATTTGAACTTACTTCATGTAAATTTTGGCATCAATGGAAAGGTCATTTAAATTCCGTTTGAATGATACACAACTTTCCTTAGCCCATTAAGTACCCATTGAAAATTTAGAACTTTTGTAAAAGCCTACTTCTTTGATTTTTTTCCTCGGTCCCAAAAAAAAAAAAATGTTTTGATGCAAAAAGTTTTTTCAAACAATTCTAATAGTGACTGCAAAAAATCATAAAAAATATTAGCGAAGAGATTTTTGAAAATTTTTTTTTGCAGTCACTATTGGAATTGTTTGAAGAAACTTTTTGCATCAAAACATTTTTTTTTTGATACCGAAGAAAAAAGTCAAAAAAATGGACATTCACAAAAGTTCTAAATTCTAAAATTTTTAAATGGGTACTTAATGGGTTAAGGAAAGTTTTGTATCATTCAAACGGAATTTAAATGACCTTTCCATTGGTGCCAAAATTTACATGAATTAAGTTTCAAATTATGAGCAAAATTAACTTTAGTTTTGTCAAAATACTTATGCCGACCAGTGTATTATAGATACTGTACCTGTAGAAATAGTGATTAAATAATATGCCAGCAAAGGGGATGTGTGCTTAAATTGGTCTTATATTTCCACTGTTGTTTGAAATTCCAATGTTTACATCTATCCGTTCCGGATACAACTCGAGTACCGTCAGGAAATGAAGTGTATTTTCCGGCACCGGATTAAGAATATTATGTATACTCACCAAGTAATGCAAAGCTTCCCAAATTTACATTACCCATATATACTTTGTACTGTACCATATTTCCATAATGTGTACTGCGTATTTGCATAAGTGGATTGATTCTCAATGTTTACGAAATGATGTTTTATTGTATGTAGATATAGCATCAGGCATAACCAATCATATTTTCGATTATGAATAATTTTTCATGAACTTGCTACCGGTTCCCATCGACCTTTCTTTAATCGTTCACATAACGGAATAATGTCTGCTAATTAATGAGTTGTAGTTGAAATTGAAACATAATGTACCTATTCAATTCATATTTTATCGAAAGCGAAACTCATTTAACCTCAGAGCACTCTTCTACGGCTAAAGGCTTAATTTAATACCACAAAACATAAAGCGATTTTATAAAGTACCTATACTTACATATTATTTATGTTAGATTTATGGTCAATTTATGTGAATTTGTAAAGTGATTTACGAAAATTTTAATCGCTGATTATAGATGCAATAGGATTCAGTTAAATGTCATGTTATGTTATAAATAATAAATACATACAGATTTTTGCCAAACCGGGAGTGTATGTAAACTATATGCGCAAACCAGGCGATACCCATCAGTGATGTAATAATTTTATTCACACATGTCCAAGTCCACAAGTCTGATTATTTTACCATGATGCCGATATCCGCAGTTAAAAGGATTTGTTGATAACAGCACCCGTCGATTACATCCCAATACCTACTGACCGAAAATCATACCTGTAGTACTTCTCTCGAAATTTTGGGTACAAGAAAAGTCGAGCGGGGTCAAATCAGACGTGAAAAACCCTTCATATTACACCAGAAACATTAATCATGCCAAAGGTGAATGAAAAACGCACTCAGTTGCTTTGAGTGAAAACTTCTTTGCCCGATCTTTTTCCAGTTTGTATCGCAGTAGTTTGAACTCGGTACAACGAAAAGTAAGACATAATTATAGAGCGTATCATAGCTCCGTTCGGCCATATAGATGACGATCTTAACTGAGTTGGAACGCCCAAATAGTATGGACAGACAGACGGACATAGCGCAACTGGAGGTAGCTAGTGATGATCGAACTGACTGGAGAGGTGTTACATTGAATTTCCTTACTGGCCGCTGCAACAGCATATATACCTAGACTAGATATTATAATCTTGAAAAAGGAATCTGATAAATATCAGAAGAACACGACTTGTGGGAGTACCTTTATAGGGCATCTTGACTAAGGAAAATAGCCATCCCTCTGACGTTATAGGAATAGTTGCCAACGAACGATTTTTGTCGGATTTGTATGAAAGAGTAGCATAATAGATTCTAGCCGAAAGCCCTGGTAGCTTGTGCTATATTTTTGTTTAATATGTAATTTAGTTATACAGTGTACTCTCTCTTTACGGACACCTCTCATAACCGGACACCTCTTATAACCGGACAGATTTCAAAGAACGGAAATAAATACATAATTTTTCATATTAATAATTCTCTCATAAGCGGACTCTCTTATAACCGGACGCGGACACCCAATTTCAGAACCGCAAAGGGTTTAGCTCTCTCTTAAACGGACAAACAAAACACAACTCGAGCACTTTTTTAAGTTTCTTACTCTGTTCTGCTGTTTGTTTTGTATTTTTTTCCTCTTTTGTGGCGTGTGCCACTGTGCCTGTCTGTTCGGGGTATGTTAAAGTACTACGCCACACTTGCCTTCTCATGAAAGTCTTATCGGGGGAGACAGGGAATTCGGTGTATTCTACCCTTCTTTTCTCAACTAACCTAAAAATCTACCTGTCTCGCCCGACACGACTTTCATGGGGAGGCATGTGTGGCCCAGCAGAAAGTCATGAAGAGAGTAGGCTGTGGAAACCGTCGACTATCCGTCTATGTTTGGAATACTAAAGTACAAAGTACAAGCCCCTATTCTGGGTCATTTATTTCCCGCTCATGAAAAAAACATAAATGATACAGCTGTTTGAAATATTTAAAACTGGTCAAACTATTTGCCCGCTTAATGGGTAAAAAATGGGCATAATTATGTGCATACATACCTACTTTTAAATAATGTAAAAATACATTTTAAAGCCTTTGTTTTTGTTTGTGTATATTTTTATTCGTAAATAATTTGTATCATTATACAAATAATCCTATAGGTCTAAATTCAAATTTAGATAAAATTCCATTTCACCCTTATTTTACATATAAGGATTTAATAGGCTTGTATGTTGTGTTTATTTTCTCGAGTTTGTCAATTAAGGTTTTTTTCCTCACAAGCGGACACCTCTCATAAGCGGACAAATTTGTTGGTACCGTCGGTGTCCGCTTATGAGAGAGTTCACTGTATTTCAATAAAGGTAAAATAATAATAATAATAAATAGATTTTTCTCGATACAGTTCGTTCAAGGTTTCGTCGATTCATTGATGCCCTAAAAATAATATGATTTCTCGACGTCGACGCCCTCAAAAGTCAAAATAGACATTTCTGTCATCGATTCCCTCTTTGTTCGACCCAACTCTCTTCACTCACCGATCGTCCAAGATCGTGCATTGTAGTGACCATTTCTGGAGTAGTGACCTCAAATGATCCAATGAAGGAAGAGGGAAATATTCCGAATACCTATTGTCAATGGTTTCCAGGAGTACCTAGATATCAGCTATTAAGCTCTCTTGATTTAAGTGAATTCTTCCGAAAATATCAAGCTAATCGAATATATAACCTTTCCGGGTCCTGTCCCTGTCTTAAAATACTTTTCCAGTCCCCTTCGCTGTGTTTGTTTATTTTCTGCATAATATTGTTTGTTAAACTTCAATCGGCCTAATGTTTTGCGTTCAATACCAGGATTTGCGTTTTTGTAATAAGAATTACTGCAAATTATTACACACCACCAATTTTGCATACATTGTAATGTTTCGCTTCCATATGAACTCGAAAAAAAAACCGAATAAAAATAATAAGGGTAGGTAATATGTAAATCATGTCACATCCATGCAATTTTCCGATCAATAGAATATTAGCATCCCCCCAAATGAACTCAACACTAACTTCCTCTACAGCTTCCACTATGTCATGCAAAAATGTAAAATAAAATAAAAAATCTATATAAAATTTGTGCATGTAAATGTCCATACCGGAGGGAAAATTGCAAAAAATAAAAACCTATACTACAGTCCTCTGAGCCTTTCAATTTCAGAATAGTTTTGCTGCTTTATTTCGTCCTTGGTGTTATTTTTGGAACTCGTTTTGTTCTCCTATATGTTCTCTATTCTGTCTGTTCCTTTTTCAATGTGCGAATGTTAGTTTTTACTTTTGGCCACAACTTTTTTTTTATTATTATTTTTTTTTTTAGTCTCTCCGCAATCCGCATTCCCCTGTTATTATACGCTTCTCATCGTATTGCTATCCTTCAGCTACAGCCTTTTACTGAATTATACTACCAAAAGAATTTATACGGTTCCTGTTACTGATGCTGCCCGGTCTTCTGTACTGAAAGCTTATACTATTCTACCTCGACCCTTTGCAATGGCGGATGGGGGTAAGAAAGGGAACAAGAGCAGGAAAAAGAGGTAACGGATATGGAGCTGGTAACTTTAGCAAGTTTCACGCTTATCTAAGCAGAAACCGTAAATTCTCAATACACGATAATGTTGTATATCTGAATAGGTACATATTTTATTTACGTGTGTGTGTTCGAGCGTTTGTTGATTTTTTTTTTTTTTTCCCCTGTGTCGGTTTTGTTGTATCAGTGTCTTGTTTTGAGTTTTATAGTTACGTCGTGTCGTCGACGGAGGCGATTCCAACAACTGATTCCGATATAATAAATGGAACAGATTTACTTACACACTGGTGAAGATTTCACTGGAACGGGGATATAATGGGTTTATTCTTTATTGTATATGAGGGGATTTCGCATAAAGGCTGATTCGGGTGTATCATAGAGCTAAGTGTAAGTCCTGGCATTTGTAGGAAATGGTCGAAAAATGTAACAATCATGCAAGCATGCAGCGAGTTGCAACTTGCAAGTACATAATAGATAGGTAATATCTAAGTCCAAATAAAAGAAAAGTTGAGCAGCAAAACGCTTATGGCTACTTAAACACTTTTATTTAGACGTTTGCTGGGGCCTACGCATAGGTACATACTACATCAGAAATGAGTACCTACAAATATACAAAATACGATAGGTATAGGAAAGCAAACGGTCCAATAAACTTCCTCAAATGTTTTTTTTTTTTAAGTTTTAGTACATAGCTATAAAAGGCCACACAGACCAAAGATGGATATTTTATTATTTCTAGAAGAGGTTCGTTAGGGAACATACAAAGAGAAACCTACAGATTTTATCGTATTGGCATACAGTGGTAAGGCCAATAGAATACATAGTGTCCGTTGCGACAACGTATTCAACTGACAGAACAACGCATATACCTAGGTACATGTGACGGATAAAGGGATTACATTCTACTTTTGTGTCAGATGAATCCGTTAACAGTTTTCGAAATTGTCATAAGACACATTCATTGCAAGAAATTTAGAGAAAATGAGAGCAACTGTCATGGCCGTTAAAGGAATTGAGAGAAAACATATCACACCAAAAACATAAATGTAAAAGAAGAGCCAAGTTCTGTTATATAGAACAAAAAGTGTGTAATTCGTCAGCCACGAAAAGTAATGAGATCTAAATGTACGCCAAGTTCTTAGTTTAAGAAGGTTAAATGTTAAGCATTGGTAGGTCACTGGTCAAGTTTTCAAACTCTTATATATTGTACGATATTATAAAGTTATAAACGAAAAACTTGCCAAGTAAACCTACCAATTGCTTAACATTTAACCTTCTGATGAAGTGGCCCAAATAAATAATGACCGATTTTCAAAAGTGGGCGGATACCACGCCTCCTAAATGGAGAATAATACATTTTTAATTTTTTTCTTTCTGCACACTGCAAGTCCTACCGCTCCACCAAATTTCAACATTCTACGGCAATGGGAAGTGGCCCAAATAAATAACCAATTTTTAAAAGTGGGCGTATACCACGCCTCCTGAATGGAAAATCTCAAGTTTTGGACTTTTCCCAGTGTATGCACCACAGGATCTAGCATTCTGCCAAATTTCACGATTCTAGGATGGCCGGAACTGCTTCATAATTTTTATGATCATCATCTAAGTGAGTGAGTGAGTGAGTGAGTGAGTGAGTCAGTCAGTTACGGTTTTTGCGATTTTTGAAGTCCTGTATGTTGAGAACCACTAATGCTATAGAAATGAAATTTGGTGAGGTGAACCTTTTCAATGAGCACAGTAAATGTTTCAAGTTTGAAGTTTTTGGCTTAATTGGTTCCAAAGTTAGAGGGGGGTCGAAAACCGCCTGAGTTTGTTCCTGTAAAAAGGGTAAGTGCCTTTACTAGAGAACTTGGCTGGGGCACTACCGTGCCCTTTGATCCACATGGTAGAAAGTTTGAAACTCAGATAAAAATTCCTTCCAGAAACATGCTAACTCTAGAAGGCTAATGCTCGTGGCTACCCCTAATAAGCTAATTATTCGTCGAATCGACGAGGTTAAACTAAATTTAAATTTTGTAAGCTTCCTATATTACATAATGAGTTTGCTACATTTGTAACAATATTTGTACAAATGGAAACAAACAATTTTCTAATAAATATATTTTTTCCTTTTTTATTATTGTTGAGTTTTAAATAAAGCAAAATCAAACAAACCTCTCTATACCTACCTAGAATTATTATGCAAATATTATTTTGTGCAGCTGACTGAATTTTTAGCACTTATCCTTCCGTCCAATGCAACAACTCTGGTGTATCGACGGATTCCATTGATTGAGCTCAGTAGATTCACTGTCGCTGTTAAGGACTTAAGGATAGAACAGTTCTGCAGACTATTTAACATCGAAGACAACGAACAATCACTATCAGGCAAGATGATCAACCTGGGTAAAAATATCCGTCCACCCGACCTAAACGAAGTGAAGATATCGATATCTAAACTAAAGTCCAGCAAGGGTGCTAGACAGAGCTGTCGTTTCATTTTTTGAGAAAGCAGAACTTCAACAATAAAAAAGCAGTATACACGGGAGTACAGCGGTAAAATACGAAAATATAGTTTACTAGCTGTTCCCGCAACTTCGTTTGCGACGTGAAATGTAGGTTCTATTTAGTTTATTTAGGACTCATCACGATGCTCTACTCAAATGCTTATAGGCTACTTTTTACTGTCACATAAGAGTTAGTAACTAAACCGATCATAATACAGTACTCCCCGGATAATAGCACATGCGGATGGGTATGAAATTATAGTGCTTATAGCCGGGTTTTCAATTAAATTCCTATTAAGCGGGGACCCTTGTTATAGCACATAAATGTGTTTATATGAGGGTGTTTTCTAAAATTTATAAATAATTGAACTTAGTTACAAGTAGCTACATTAAATCTCATGTAACAAAACACAAAAATATTGTATTGGACAATATGTGTGCAAATTAAATATACTTTGAATACATTTAATTAAACAACATTTTAAATTTTTCTTTGAATCATTAATTTTTCAGTAGTTTTCTTAAAATTATCCTTTAATTCATCCAGAGATTTTATAATTAGGCCCTGTTTTAATTGGCCTAAATAACTATCCTGGGGTAATTTTCTGGCGCTATCGTGGTGGGAAACGTTTCAGCTGCCAAAAAATAATTAATAGTGTGAAATTTGATAAATACCTATCTGTTCTAAGATTAAGGTTCGCTGAACTTTTCTTTTCAACACTTTCATAAGTGTCAGAAAATTTGCCGAAGTTATTTATTTAGCGCATGGGCGCAGTAGCGCAGTGGTTAGTGTGCTGGACTACTGTGCGATGCATCCCGTGATTATCTTCCTTCGTGAAATTTTATTTTATTTAAAAAAAAAATCAAATGTGCTTATAAAAAGATAAAATACCAGGTAAAATAAAATGTTTGTTCAGATTTTTATTTGATAATAAGAGGGGTTTGCTTAAAACCGGGTTGCTATAAAGCGGGTACAATTGCATAGAATGACGCTTGTGAGTCCTAACACTGAATAATTTGTTGCTATAAAAAGGGTTTTGCTATTAAGAGGGTTGCTTTTATCCGGGGAGTACTGTATAAGGCAAGTTTCAGACATCTGCGTACTTCCTCCGACAAAAATTGGCATAATATGCACATCACAAAAGCATTCTTCCCTTCGTTTCTCATAGAAATCTTCACTGGTGTCTGTTCAAGGGAATGTGCTTTTGTTGTGCGACCATGACCACAAATCAGAACCACGATCAAGCACAACCGTTGCTTATATTTGTCCATGTGATAAATTAAATTAAATTTAAACGGATCAGATTTCAATTTGTAGCTCAGCTTCAGAATAAAGCAGAAAGCTGGTTGATATAGCTTAAAATATAATTATAAGAATGACTAAGAATATGTGAATATGCAAGTTAATGGGATTTAAGTCAGAAAAAATAGATTTTGGTCAAAAACCGTTCCAAAGGACATGGCAATAAATGACATAGTGTAGTATATTAAACAAAAGACATCTGTCTGTTTCTGTATTCTCATATAAAGTGAGTTTTATTTTATTAAATCTGACATTTTATACAAAGTTAGCATTTTTTTTTTTTCCGGAGGTTGTTACTATCCGATGGAGCACTCAGACACAACTACTGGCCCATTGTACTGCCAAACAGACACCTTACATTGCTGTACTTAGTTTTCCCGTCTTTCGAAGAAAGATGAGAAGGAGCTTCAGTGATGAAGAGCTTAGATGTTCGGCACTCACCACATCAGCCCCAAAGATCCGCCACCTGATGCGAGCAAAGGCAAGACAACTACAGAGGAAGTGTTCCGCTGTATCGTCGTCCTCTCCACAAGCAGGACAGATGGTGGTGTCGCTCAAGCCCAATACATTTAATTGTTTGGCAAAAGCTTGATGGCCCGAAAGGACGCCCACAAGCAGTCTGCAGTCGATTCTCCTGAGAGACAGAAGAAAGGACGCGGACCTTTTGCAGATGTCCGGACGCAGTCGCTTGGTCTGTCTATACCCAGCACAGTCACGCCATCGACACTCGTGTTTACTAGAAACCCAACTATCAATGGATGAGCTAACCACAGATGCAGGCAGACCCAACGCAGGTTCAGATCCTGAAAGAGCTTCTTCCGAACCCAGCTTGGCAGGCTCATCGGCGATCTCATTTCCCCGGATACCAGTGTGACCTGGGACCCAAACAAGTTTGACCGTCTTTAGCTCGCCGGATCGCCAAGATTCTTCAAAAGAAACACTAACTTTGGTTTTGAAGGTTCCGTTTTATTACGTTTTCTTAGTTCTACCTTATTATGTTATTATATATGTATACGTAAAATGACTTTATTAGGCTTACTAATCTATTTTTCAATTTTATGTTATTATAATATAATGATAAATTCAGCGGCGATTAATTTTCCTCTCGGTATCCTCGGTGTTCGATCTTCGGGAGTCGGCGTCTCGATATCCGGGGGCGGATTGATTCTCGGCAGTCACGGGTATTTTATGATGCCCTGCGGCAGTTCGTACAGGTCACAGATCCGTCTTGACAGTCCTGGGGGTTCACAGGTCCGTCTTGCGACAGTCCTGGCGGTACACAGGTCCATCTTGCAATAGTCCTGGCGGTTCACAGGTCCGTCTTGCGACAGTCCTGGCGGTTCACAGGTTTGTCTTACGACAGTCCTGGCGGTTCACGGGTCCGTCTTGTGATAGTCCCGGCGGTACACAGGTCCGTCTTGCGACAGTCCTGGGTGTTCACAGGTCCGTCTTACGACAGCCCTGGCGGTTCACGGGTCCGTCTTGTGATAGTCCCGGCGGTACACAACACGGAGACAACATTTTTAACAACAATTGGAGGTAGACTTGGCAATTAAACTAAGTACCCGCAGGTTCTCAGTATCAAAATTTACCAATAGCTAATATATAGCTATTTGGGGAACACTTTTAGCTGTACACCGGATTGGTACTTTTCACTTCTAAAGGTTGCTCGATAATTTCGTATTTTTGCTCTCCTCTCATATAATTTTGTCCAGCAAGCGAGTGAGAATTATATGGATGAGAAAAACGATTTTTTTGTTTACATTACATGGTCAGTGGACATGATTTGTTTTCGGTGTGTGGAGCGTAATTCTCTCTCTCTCTTGGTGCATCACGTTGGGTACTGGTATTTAATCGCTGTTGTTGATATTGTACCAGTGCGGAGGGGGGGGGGGGGGGTATGTGCGGCTATACTGTAGCTGGTACTAAACCAGTGGGATGGGGGGGTGGTGTCTTCGGCATGCTTCGTTACAGCACTTAGTGATTCGACCTTCTCACAAAATTTCTTATAAAAGTCATTTTTCGATTTACGAATCAGTCTCTTAAATTCTTTTTGCTTCGATCGATACAGATTCCAGTCTACTTCTAAGTTGGTTTTTAAAGACCGATTTAGGAGCTTCCTGGTTTCTCTGCGAATACGCTGCAGTTCGGTATTCCACCAGGGTACCGGTTTTCTGCAGGATTTTTTTGTAACCGGACACGCTTGTTCAAAACAACGGATAAGGACGCTGTTCAGATCCTGAGCAGACCTCTCTACCTCTTGTATTGGCCTTAATTTAAGTGGAGCTTTAACAGAATTGCCAAGTTCCTCCTTAAACCTTGCGAAGGTGAAACTTCACAGTAGATTTGAAATTCGATGTATCTGTGATCTGGCAAAGTGCTATCTGGCGATACCCTCCAATTGATGATAGTCTTGGAATGCCTGTTGCACAGGGTAATATCGGTTACTTGCTGTCTCCTGGCTGTAACAAATGTAGGCCGACGACCCACATTGTTGATGGTGATGTCAGACGATAGGATGAAGTCCAGAAGACGATCTCGTATATTACATTTGCTACTGCCCCAAACAGTGTTTTGGGCATTAGCATCGCAACATAAGACAAGACCAATCTTTTTGACCTCGCAGTACTCTATGAGCTCAACAACTGCCTTTGGTGGTGGAGGAATTAGAGAGTCGTAGGGGAAGTAAGCCGATGCAATAACAAAGGTTTCCCAATTGCCATTTGAATGGTAAGTGATAGTTGCAGCAACCAAATCTTGACCACAAAACCGTTTGATTTTAACTGCCGTGAGGGATTTCGATACAACAAGACATGTCCTAGGTCTCTCGGTCAGTTCATCGTAAAGAACATAGTATGCACCGCTCAACTCACCAAGGCCACAGATGCGATTTTTCCACACCCATGGTCCCTGGATGGATGTTATGCGGTTTTTGTCCTATTGACAGCAAGCCTCCTACTTAGAAAAGCAGTAGCAGCCTTATAGTGTTGTAGGTTGATCTGTGTGAACAAAATGGATGTTAACTCTGGGTTACGACACCTATTAGCACTACTTGACATTGGAATGCAAATTAATCCTACCATGGTGCAGATAGGGACGCATGTCGTACCTTGATGACCTCGGCAGAAGCCTTGTTTATGCTCACAACCAGAGAGCTACCATCTTCATAGTGACGGCTTTTACTCTGCCTGTGAGAACGGACAATCCAGGCTTTTGTGTCGAGACCAGGATTCTGGGCATGCAAACGCGTTAGCACGTCCGCCGATTTCCCCAGTTTCCCAGGGATCCAGCAGACAGCACGCGTGAGCTTGGGTGGTTTGTAGACCTCAAAAATTGTGGTCCCGTGGAGAGGGATCTTCGGCACCATATTGCTGACCCATTTCGAGGTAAACTGCGAGGAGGTCTTCACCGTGAAAGTTCCGTCCTTGAACTCACATCCCTCAACCTGGATACAAGCATTAGTTGCCGCGGCAAGCTCCAAAAGATGTGTTTTACAGTGTTTGCACTCTGCATCACTCATGCTATTGTCATTGCCTGCTTTCCCTATACGAACTGCTAGAGAGGAGATAGCGGCATCTTTGTAGGATGGCCTCTTGTCCCGCACCTTAGTTGTTCTGCGTTCGAAAGAAGCACTCTGACCGACAGAGCCATCCGCAACAACAAAGTTCTGTCCGCTGGTACTGCAACCTGGGTTGGATTACGTCAGCACCTGCATCATTCAGTACCAGTGCACGGGTAGCTCCAACGATTGGAGGGCCTCGGGAGCTCTCGCCAGTAGGTGCGATCGCGACGTCCGGTTTCCTTCCGCCAGTACTAATTCCATTGCTGGTAGAAGCACCGGCTTCATTTGGAGACCGAGCGCGGACAGACTCACCGGCTTGAGGGTGGTTTATTCTCTTTTCGAACTTGGGTCGCTTCTTCTTGCTTTTCGGGTAGGCAGAAGAGGTGGCAGCGTCAGATCCAAGGGGTTGGTTGGCTTCAGTTGGTGAGACCTCCACCGACCGGTTCCTTTTCAAAGGCGTCGCCGAAGAGCTGACGGACCTGCTTGCGCCTTCGGCCAGTAAAGCTTTTTTGCGCCGCAGATCCCTCAGCTGCTTCCTTTTCTTTTTCCGCTGTCCATTACACAGGCGCAGCTCAAGGACCGCCTCTTCAGAAGCCCGTTCAACCAAGGTATCCCGGGTCTGGCCGTCAGTGGCAGTGCAGTGAGCCACCACTCGTCTCATGCTCAATTTACCTAGTGAATCGGACACAGAGCTGCATGAGTTGCTTGTGGCTTCAGGTATGAATGTTGGGGCCTCCAGAATCCGTACCCCGGCCGTAGTCGAGAAGACTACGGATGGATTATGGCTATTGCCATTACCACCTGGAGTAGACAATTCCGTGTATTTCTCCATTCATAACGTGTTTTTGAGTGTTAACCACTGGCTCCTTTGTGTGGGATTTACTGAGGATAGGCTAGCCGTTACCTCAAACCCTGACCCTCCTCCTTTACCCGGGATTGGGACCGGCATGCTAACAAGGCGGAGTTACAAAGTTAGCATACACTAAACTTCTGATAATTTGTACAATATTTCCAGATACTACATCTACTCTCTCCTTTTTCAAAATTAAATTAACCTTATTTAACTTTAAAATTAAGTGAAATTCAAAGTGAAGGTCTAAATAACTTGTTCAAGGCTACATCGTCGATATGGCTGTGCTACTGGTTCCACATCTGAGATCTGACCTGTTTGGTAGATATATCAATTATCACTCCTTTGATATTGCTGAGTTGAGTTTGCAACAGATTTCCTTTGAATTGAGCATTGTGAATTGAGATCGATTCCTATTCTCAGTACCAGTTTCATACCCAAGTAACACTTTTCCTAGTTCTTTTTCCACATATACGAATTGGCCGACTTTTCCCGTTCTCCCGCTTTGATGACAGCGGTTCCAAAGAATTTAAGTGGATATACGCCATATGCACGGAAATCAGTATCAACCTCTTTGTGCTTGTGCGCAAGCACAATGTTCTTAGCCTTTAAATCCATCCATGAAAGATTGTCATTAAAATTATGTCGTACACCTAAGTCCACGATTAATTTAATGCTAATACCGCAAATAGTACACCAAATTTTGTTACCCTCATCATTTGAGTCAATGGGGAAAATGTGTTTGTTTTTTCTTTTCTTTTGTGTCACCTCGCAACCATTTTCTCCATTCACTGCCGCAATGTCCGTCTTGCAATCAAACGGCGCACTAAGGACTATGGAGTAAATGCATGCAAAATCGAGGGGTCTACCACGATATCTCGAAAGCAAAAATCTCAAATGTAAAAATTTCGAAAAAAAAATCTAGAAAGCACAATATCGAATAACAAAAATCTCGAATTAATATTAAAAATGGTGTTAAAAAGTGAGATACCCCTGAGTGAGTGACAGTGAGAAGTCACTGTAGGATTTGGAGTAGGTGCAAGGTTGGGTATAAGCAAAGTTTAGTGGGAGATGTCCAATAAGGGATTTTGGAAAAGGGGATAACGCAACGTAGGGATCACAAAAAAAATCTCGAATTTATTTTTTATTTTCGGGTTTTTTTTTTTTTTTTTGAGATATTTGGGGTATTCCATGATTCGGTGTATCTAGGTGTAGTAAAATTCTGAAATTGTATTTTTATACCCGGTACCACACTGTGGTGAGGGTATATTCACTTTGTCATTCCATTTGTAACGCCCATAAGGAGGCGTTGTAGGTATGACAAACTATATATATTATTGATCAGCATCACTTTCTTAGTCGATCTAGCGATGTCCGTCTGTCTGTCCGTCTGTCTGTCTGTCCGCACGATTACGGCCGTAATTTAAGAGCTATCGACTTGAAATTTGGTATGTAAGCTTTTATCCACCAAACTGAGGTTAAGTTCGAAGATGAGCAAGATCGGATGAAAACTACTACTACCTCCCATACAAAAATATCAGATTTATATAGCTTTTTATGTTAAAAATTAAATTTAAATAGCTACAGTAAAGATAGCAAGTTTAAACTTTGCACATATTATTTTAATAATATTTAAAAAATTTTGACAAAAAATGAGCTTGGTCGAATAAAAAGCACCCATACCTCCCATACAAATATTTATTTTATTTTACAATAATATAGTACCGGGTATTTGAGCTTCGGCATAGTCGAAGATAATTGTCTTACTGGTTTTTTATCACAATCGTGAGTACACTTTTTCTAATCTTTATATAGCAATACTATACTCTGTCCAACAAAAATTGTCAGTACAGGCCTTATGGGGGAGCTTTTTTTCTAAAATAGGTGCCTGTAGATACTCTCACGGCACTCAAACACAAGAATTGCAACTGAAATAAAAACCAAACCACTGACATACCAAGGAAATGTTGTTGTCATTTTCCTAAAATTCGCATGCAGCCCACCAGAATGAGCATGATCGTTTTGTGTTCGCTTGCTATTATCATCCACGAAAATGAGCTGTGTAACTCTGCGAGGTAACTATAGGTCTGGGGTATTGTAAAAGTGTAAAAGTGTAGCAAGTATATTTTATTGTTATAGTGTAAGAAAACTTCACAGTTTTACACTTTCACAATGATACTAGACCCGATACACCGAATCGTGAATACCCCTATAGTCTTTCGAGATTTTTGTACATTCGAAATTTTTGCATTCGGGATTAAAAAAAACTTTTCGAGATTTTTAGCCTTTGAGATTTTTGTCATTCGAGATTACGTCATGATCCCAAAAATGAGACAAAATTCGATTTTTAAAAGTTCAAAGTTAAGAAGTAAATTTTTTACCAAACGGTAGTTTAATTCCCATAGATTGAGAAACTGTATGCTTTTTTTTTATTCCAACTAATTTGGCCGCAGCACTAGTTCAAAGTCAGTGAAAACGAGAGCATACCTACATTTTTTTGCATCATCAAATATTATTATGTAATATTTTGCAATATTTGATTACAATTTTAACATGTATAATTCATATTCAGTTAAAGGTGTGTTCTAATATACATATTCAGTAAATTTCATGTTAAAAAGTTGTGTTTTAATATTTTTGGTTAATTTAAAAAAATGTCAATTACAATGCAATTTTGTTCTGTCTTCCTTAATCATTTTCTTGTTGTACGCCGTCGCATTCCGTTGTGTTGTTTGTGTTGTGTAGAATGATAAAGTGAATCATAAAGATTCAGTTAGAAAAAAAAATTGGGTGCAGGTTTTTCTAGGGTTAGTTGTTATTGGTGTTAAAAAATGTGTTGTTTTATGTACTTTTAAGCTTTTTTTTAAATAACATATAATAAATGAATAACAATTCATTTAAAAAATCTTTAAATGTTAAATAAACGTTTTTTCAATCAAAAAACCTGTTTTATTACTTAAAACAAAGATAAAATGCATTTTAAAATGTCGTCATAAAATATCGATTCAGGTGGAGGCAAAAAATAATTTTGTCTCGTTTTTTCATTGATTTACTCCATAGTGCAGCGGCGGCGGCGGTCCGTCTGTTAACCTTGTTTGTTGCATTTTGCATGTCTGAAATTTAGCGTTTTAGTCAGCGTTGCAGTGCAGATTTTCACCCCAGCCGCAGACTTTTAAAATCCCTAAATCTGGCTTGCAGATTTTGACTGTATAATTATATTTTGTTTGTTTAGTGATTCTGAACTCCATAGAAGAGAACAGAAAAGTAGAGGTTTTGCGTTCCATGATCTAAAATGTTGTATAAAACTGTTTCACTTCTGGATTTATTAGGCCGTACTGAATGCGTATAGCACCAACCTTTCATGTCAAAATATTTTCGTGGCAACACTGCACTGATTGTAGTGACAGTGAGTGACCTATGCTTAGAACATGATCACACAAGTTAATTACGTGCCAAAGAGTAACATCGGTTGTCTCTCTATAAAAGAGCTTGATCTGCATTTCTGCACAGCGTTGTGCTGAAGTACCCAATTGGGTAATTTGGCTCAAGTATTTCAACTTTGGCTCAATGCTCCGAGCCAAAGAGAAATGGCTCACATTTTTCTTACGACTTAAACTTCGTTCTTAAAAAAAAACGAATGTTAAAAAAATTAAATTTACTCAACTGAACCCCGTCACAAAACAATCGCTGGTTAAAGCGATTCAACCAAGTAAACGCACTCATTCAGCATTTCAAATTCCTATCGGGAATAATGTATGGAAATGTTTCCCATTAGAGACGAACTATACAGAGTCATGTCTCTGACCCGAAGAGTCTTTGATTCCAACCTGGAGGGACAGTTGTACCCCGGACTGTAGCGCCATCTAAGTATAGGTAACAAAAAGATCTCTGACAGACATCAGGCATATATGTTTCGTTTGTCTATATCCTTCAGAGTGGTGTCATTATTATGGCTGTACCTCTCCGTATTAGAGCCAGCATCTGTTTGAGGGTTGATTCTCTGGTAGACTAACCATTTTGAGCCCAATAGTCTTACTCTTGTTGCGGAATATATATGAAGCGATTTCCACGTCTTCAAGGTATGGCCTGCAAGCTTCATTCTCCAGAAATGTCATCATCTTTAGATGATACTTGAAGTTACCTTATGCTAGTTACCTTTGGCTAGAAGCCAAAACATTTCCACGGGCACAGAAGTAGACTTCTTAACCATGTTAACTTAGAAATAACAGAACTTTTTAAATACTGACAATGTAATCAGGATATTAAGGCGGGTGTAAGACCTCTTGATTTATAAGAGCTAGCTAAGACCAAGAAAGTAGGTAATATTTTCAATCAAAATTTATAGAAATCCGACAAACGGCGGATTTATCCTCTCAATTTTTAAAATGACTCAAAAAAAATAAATTGCCTAGATATTAGTCGAACGACTTCTGGAGTTTTTTTTAGATCGGTTTAAGGTGCCTCACTCTTCCAGAAGCATCCCGTAATCGCGTAATAGTTCTGCAATGTTTTTCGATGATTTTGCCTTCCAGTTCCAGCGAACTACCAAACAAAAAAAAAAATTGAAGGAAATCTTAACAAGTAAAGCACCCCCCCCTTCTCTTAAATAAAGTGGCTCAAACTTATGTGAAATGGCTCAACTCCAAAATTTCTGCGGAACAACGCTGTTTCTGCAGTCAGTTGATTCTGAGATGTGGAGCTGAGCACATCTAGTTGCTTTCGATCACCGGTCATTACATTGGCGACGAGGGTAAAATAAGTGAGTGTAGTGAAACAGAACAAGACACGCAAAACAAAACAAAACAAAACAAAACAAAACAAAACAAAACAAAACAAAACAAAACAAAACAAAACAAAACAAAACAAAACAAAACAAAACAAAACAAAACAAAACAAAACAAAACAAAACAAAACAAAACAAAACAAAACAAAACAAAACAAAACAAAACAAAACAAAACAAAACAAAACAAAACAAAACAAAACAAAACAAAACAAAACAAAACAAAACAAAACAAAACAAAACAAAACAAAACAAAACAAAACAAAACAAAACAAAACAAAACAAAACAAAACAAAACAAAACAAAACAAAACAAAACAAAACAAAACAAAACAAAACAAAACAAAACAAAACAAAACAAAACAAAACAAAACAAAACAAAACAAAACAAAACAAAACAAAACAAAACAAAACAAAACAAAACAAAACAAAACAAAACAAAACAAAACAAAACAAAACAAAACAAAACAAAACAAAACAAAACAAAACAAAACAAAACAAAACAAAACAAAACAAAACAAAACAAAACAAAACAAAACAAAACAAAACAAAACAAAACAAAACAAAACAAAACAAAACAAAACAAAACAAAACAAAACAAAACAAAACAAAACAAAACAAAACAAAACAAAACAAAACAAAACAAAACAAAACAAAACAAAACAAAACAAAACAAAACAAAACAAAACAAAACAAAACAAAACAAAACAAAACAAAACAAAACAAAACAAAACAAAACAAAACAAAACAAAACAAAACAAAACAAAACAAAACAAAACAAAACAAAACAAAACAAAACAAAACAAAACAAAACAAAACAAAACAAAACAAAACAAAACAAAACAAAACAAAACAAAACAAAACAAAACAAAACAAAACAAAACAAAACAAAACAAAACAAAACAAAACAAAACAAAACAAAACAAAACAAAACAAAACAAAACAAAACAAAACAAAACAAAACAAAACAAAACAAAACAAAACAAAACAAAACAAAACAAAACAAAACAAAACAAAACAAAACAAAACAAAACAAAACAAAACAAAACAAAACAAAACAAAACAAAACAAAACAAAACAAAACAAAACAAAACAAAACAAAACAAAACAAAACAAAACAAAACAAAACAAAACAAAACAAAACAAAACAAAACAAAACAAAACAAAACAAAACAAAACAAAACAAAACAAAACAAAACAAAACAAAACAAAACAAAACAAAACAAAACAAAACAAAACAAAACAAAACAAAACAAAACAAAACAAAACAAAACAAAACAAAACAAAACAAAACAAAACAAAACAAAACAAAACAAAACAAAACAAAACAAAATAGACAAGCAAACGTTCGGGCGTTGTACGCGTTGTACATGAGTATATCGACCCCTAACCCCAAGTTTATCGTATGTAACAGGCATGTTGAATTTTACAGGAGCCTTTTTTATACCCTCCACAGGAAGGTTACATTTTGTAACGCCAAGAAGGATTCAGCGGAGACTCTATACAGTATATATATTCTGAATCAGGATCACATTCTAAATCGATCTAGCCATGTCCGTTTGTCTGTCTGTCTGTCCGTCTATCTGTCCGTCTGTCTGTCTGTTGAAAACACGATAGCGTCCAAACGAATCAACCTAGGCGAATGAAATTTTGTAAGAGGACTTCTTTTTACCGTCGTTAGGTTGGTTTTGAAAATGGGCTATGTGATGTCGATAAAGTAGTTCTAGTACCTCCCATACAAAACCAATATTACACATGCGTGTACAGTACATAGCTACTAGCTCGCATGGCAAATATTTTGCATGACTTTTAGGTAAGCAGTGGAGGGTATTAAAGCATCGAGCAGGCCGATGATAACGCTTTTACTTGTTTTTTTTTTCTTTTTCTGCGTAGATACAGCTATTACATATAAGGAATGGAGCCCGATTTCTGAATTCAAACGTATTAGTCTAAGAGCCCGTTGCAAATTTTGGGTGTGGATGATAACCAAAAGAGATGAGTACCCCTAAAAAGTTTGGAAAATTCTTATTTCAAAAATGAAAGTCTTGCAGCCGGTGGTGGCGGTTCAGGTGAGTAGTAATATCTACATATGTTAAAAACTAAATTTTTTTGCAAGTTGAGATAATTCGTATAATCACTTTAAACTAGTCTCCACATAAAGGAAATTACTCGCTAAATACGAATCCGAGGGTGCAAGACGTTTTGCAGGCGGCCAACCGGTTGCCAGACGCACTCATAGTAACGACTCGAAACCCGTTTTATACTTTGTTTCTTAATTGTTTTGAAAGTTGTTCTTTGTGTGACAGAAAATTGTTTGGTTCATATCATATCAAAAGTGGGCGTATTGCACGCCCCCTGAATGTAAAATCGCAAGTTTTGGACTTTTCCCAGTGTATACACCACAAAATTTTGCATTCTGCCAAATTTCACAGTTCTAGGATGGCCGGAAGTGCTTCATAATTTATAGATGATCATCATCTAAGTGAGTGAGTGAGTGAGTCAGTTACGGTTTTTGCGATTTTGAAGTCCTGTATGTTGAGAACCACTAATTCTATAGAGATGAAATTTGGTGAGATGGACATCTTTCAAGTTTGAAGTTTTTGGCTTAATTGGTTCCGAAGTTAGAGGGGGGTCGAAAACAGCCTGAGTTTGTTCCTGTAAAAAGGGTAAGTGTTGCTTCTCGATGACTCGATGAGGAGGCGGCCAAATAAAAACACCTTTGCTTCCCAAAATAGTAGGTGAAGGAGTTTTTATTTCCTAAATATAAAATAAATACATATACAAAGGGATTTAAAGAGATTTTAAAAAAACTTACACTTTTGTGTGTTCCTCCTTTCAAGGGTCAATCGGAAATGCATTTTTTAAAGAACAAATCACAATTTCACTTTTGCACTGAAATATAATCTTTCAGTGACACTTGAAAAGAGTGCGTTCACACAGCAGTGTTTACAATTAGAAGTTATTAAGGCTCCGCAACAGTAAGTGCCTTTACTAGAGAACTTGCCTGGGGCACTACCGTGCCCTTTGATACCCTATGAATGTAAACCTCAGTTATCGTGTGCTCCATCTACAGGAAAAGAGATGCTATGAACAGCGTCAACTACATATACCTACATAGGAATAAGTTTATTTACTTTTCACAATCTGGGAGATCTTAAAAACAAAACTCTGATGAAGTTCCATAGCTATCGATGGAACGAGGTGGTGTTTACCTTGTTATCAGCTTCACAGTCACCTACGATAGCGTATGGATAGTGACAAACTATAAAAAGCGGTGTTAAATTTAGGAATTTCTACCAAATTCCGTTTGTCTGTGCAGGATGAAAGAACACCACCGAACATTTTGATGTCGAAAAACGTTTAAAACATGACATGTCATACGTGGACTACTCTACTAGAAGCTTTCTCTTTAGCTAACAGTGGAAGTACAAACACCTATATAGTATAACAAGATTGGGATCTATGTATCATCGATATCACTTTAGCAAGCAGCAGACAGCCACGAGATTCTAACTGGGACGTGATTCAGAGAGAGTTATAATTCTTTGCGAAGAACTCAATAATGCCGTTTGATGTAAAACTTACAAATCGTGTCGATGAGGCTAAAAAGCCTTCGAATGCAATCGCCGAAGTGCCCAGTTCTGCTGCAAATTCCGGAGTTGGATGTTATTACAAATAGAGGTCTAAAAATTGTAATTAGATTATGGCCCGACTTATTCTCCTAATTGTTTTGCGCGTGCCTCCAGGAGGACGTTTTCCTGACCTTTGCGGAAGCGTCAAAGACTCCGATCCTATATATATAAATTTCGAGAGATATTCGAACCAGACCACCATTGTCGGGTCTCTTTTCGTCTCCCTACCACTAATATACCTTACCTAGAGAGACTTTCTGGATTTCTCCAGAGTTCTTCCCTGAGTTCGATTCCTAGTGTTAACGCTAGCATCTGTTTATGTGAGATCTGTTTCATCCAATGGGCCTCGACCCAATGTTGTCCCAAGATCCTCATTCTTCTGCCAGCCAAAGCTGGACATTGACACAATATATGTGCCGCTGTCTCAGATTCCTCCAGGCATAGCTTACAAGTATCATCCTCTCTAAGGCCCATCTTCCTTAAATGATACCCTAAATTACCATGACCTGTAGTTAACGCCACCACCCATTTCAATGTTCCTCGACTCATGCTTAGAACCTTTCTCTGAGTGGAGCAGGTCGGCCATTGTATCGCCATTTTAGCTTGTCTACATTGTTCCACGGTTGACCACCTACTCAAGTGTTCTGCCGTGATCCATTTGTTAATCAGCTGTTCTACCATTCCTCTACCAATTGAAGAGAATGGTTCTGGTCCCAGCAACTTTTCAGTTGACCCCTATTTTGCAAGGGAGTCCGCCTTTTCGTTGCCGTCGATCCCTATGTGTCCTCGTACCCAAGTCAGTGTTACCTGGTTTTTAGACGAACACTTGTTGAGCTTGAGTACACATTCCAGTGCCAGTGATGTTGTGATGGTTGTCTGTCCCATGCATCTAATCACCGCCTGGTTGTCCAGTGCTATTAGGATATTTCTTCCTTCCACCTGACTCTCAAGCAAGTAATCCAACGCATGCAGCAAAGCAATCATCTCAGCCTGGTATACTGAAGTGTGTTTCCCGAGGCTAATGTGACGGGCTAGTTCCAGATCTTCTGAAAAGATTCCGGCCCCCGCTCCGCCATCCATCATGGATCCATCTGTGAAAATCACGATTTCACCATTCCTCTTTTCTGGAAGTAATCCATTCTCAATGCGAGTTTTGTGATTCCTTTCCATAATACGCACCTTTGTTATACCATCCATAGGCATGTTCAGTTCCCTAATCTCATTTTTGACAAGCTCCAGGATCTTCCTATGTCCATAGATGGTACCACTATTGTGCCATTTCGCATCTCGATGCAGACGAAGTGCTGTTAGGGCCGCTGTTTTCTTAATAAATAAGTCTAGCGGTAAAATCCCTAAGATCACTTCCAATGCGCATGTTGGTGTTGTGCGTATTGCACCTGTAATTCCTATACATGCTAAACGCTGGACCCTATCCAGGTGCTTCTTAGCAGTCTTCTGGGAGGCTTTTGCCCACCATACAACCGAAGCGTATGTGATAATGGGTCTAGTAATCATCGTATACATCCAGTATGCTGACCTAGGAGAGAGTCCCCACCTCTGTCCACACACACGTTTGCACTGATGTAGCACCCTTTTTGCCTTCCGTACCTTCTCCTCAACATGGTGATTCCAAGTAAGTCCAGTATCTAGGTATACTCCCAGATACTTAACCTTCTTGGTCGTTGTTAGTTCAGATCCGAAAAGTGTTAAGGGCTGAAATTCCAGATTTTTCCTCTTCCTAGTGAAGATTATTAAATCTGTTTTCTCCGCATTAATAGAGAGTCCTTGTTCCAGACACCACCGCTCAACCACTTTGAGTGCATTCCTCATGATATCCGCTGTGACGTCTATGAATTTGCCTCTTGCCATTATTGCTATGTCGTCGGCATATCCCACTGTGTGAATGCCAGTTGCCTCAAGTCTATCGAGAAGAGAGTCCACAGTGATATTCCATAGTGTAGGTGAAAGAACACCTCCCTGTGGGCAACCTCTGCTGACTCTTCCTCGGAGTTTTGAGGTTCCCGTCTGGATATTTATCGCTCTTGTATTCAACATATTGTCCACCCATCTTACCACTAGTGGGTTAACTCTACGTTTTTCCAAGGCTTGTTTCAGACTTTCAAAGCATATCTTATCGAAGGCACCTTCAATGTCCATTATAGTGGTCATCGCAATACCCCCGGTATTTAGCTCTTCCTCCGCAGCGCGTACTACTTGATGTAGCGCTGTTTCTGTAGACATACCTGCCCTATAGGCATGTTGTCTACTATTCAGAGGATACATCTTAAACGCCGTACTCTCCATATAGTCCACCACCACCCTTTCCATTGTTTTCAACAGAAAAGATGTTAGGCTGACTGGTCTGAAGGACTTTGCCTCGGTGTAATCCTTTTTTCCCGGTTTTGGAAGGAAGACCACCTTTGCCTCCCTCCATGTAATCGGGATGTAGCCTATTGCTAGGCATGCAACGTATATATTCCTGAGCCTTGGTGCAATTACGTCTACTCCCCATTGCATTAGACCTGGAAATATACCATCTGGTCCCGCGGTTTTGAAGGGTGAAAAAGTTGCTATCGCCCCCTTAACCGCCTCTGGTGTCACGATCCGTTCTGCTTCCGTCCTATCCATCCTGTTCGCTCCTTGTTTCCTTAGAGCCCAGGGCCGATCTGACTTGTAGCTTCCTGGAAAGTGTACTTCCATCAGGACCTCGTTTGTTTGATCCAGATTTTCCACTATCTCCCCCGCTCTATTACGAATGAGTCCGATCTTGGAAACTGGGTCTCTGGAGACAATCTTTTGTAGTCTACTGACTTCAGATGTGCTCCTCATAGTCGAGCAAAAGTCCCTCCATGACTCCCTTTTACGTCGTCGTAGAGTAACATTCAGCTCTTTCTTTTTCGCCTTGTATTCATCCCATGCTTCGGGTTCTCCCCTTCTCATGGCATGATTGAAGGCCTTCCTCACAGCCTTCTTTAGCTTCTCAAGCTCCCGACACCACCAAGGCGTAGGATCCTGTTTTTCCACTAGAGTAGGTGTGCAAGCCACTCGGTACGCCTCTTCAACAGCTGATTGCAAATGCTTTAGCTGTGATTCTACATGCCAAGTATTTTTCGGTATTCCTAATACCATTACATTCAGTTTTTCCTCCAACACTTCATGGTACTTTGTCCTATCCGTGTTCTTCGGAATTCTGATGTATTTCCGATCTCTCTTTCTTTTAGATCCATAACGAACATCAAACGAGATGGCTCTGTGATCCGACAGTGTAGCCTGATCCTTTACCCTCCAATTTGATACCCGTTCAATTATCTTGCTACTGCACAGGGTCACATCAATCACTTCCTTTCGCCTCACATCCACGAAGGTTGGCTCTGTTCCCCTGTTTAAGATAGCTAGATCCTTGCTTGTTACAAATTCGAATAGCGCTTCTCCTCTGTAATTATCGTTGGTGCTGCCCCACACTGTATTATGTGCATTGGCATCACAACCAATTATTAGATCCTCGTTCCTGTTCCTGCATGCATTCACCAAAGACTCTAACTCTCTTGTCGGAGGAGGTTCCGGCGAATCGTACGGCAGGTATGCAGATGCGATGACAAAACTTCCCGCACCTGATCCTACTCGTACTGCTTCTAGGTCTGGGGCACACAGATCCGGCAATTTATATGCCTGAACTCCGTGCCTTACCAGGATACAGGACCTAATTCTATCGCTGGTTTGCTCATAGTGCAATTCAGCTATGCTATGTGGGAGTCCTCTAATCTTTCCTCTAAAAATCCAAGGCTCCTGTATCAGGGCTATGTCAAACGAATCCTCGTCAAAACATTTAGTCATCATCGCTGACGCTGCTTTGCTGTGATGAAGGTTCAATTGAATCACCCTAAGCTTTGTGATTTTTTGTTCGGCATAACTTCAGGAATCTTCCCTTAAAGGATTGTCCTTCTTAACTGGACACCCTGTATACATACACAAACGTGTTTGATTATAGGTTTTTTTTTCTATAGTTTTACTAAGAAAAGATAGAAAAGATGAATCTCTCACCCAATTCGTTTCATCCAACCGCATTTCCACTTTGAAATCGGATCCTTACCGATGGTCTAGAAAATTTACATACTCCTACACATGTCCTGATGTATACCTCCTACTTATGTGCTGGAAAAATGCTAGAATTGTTCCCTATAATTCGCTTCCTTTCAATACGTACGATTCTATCAAAAGCAGAAATTATATACATTTTCCATCTTAGAGCGGACCTTTCATGAACGACGAAATAAAAACAGATGACTATGCCATCCTTTGTGCTAGCTTAGCACACACATAGTGGTAGAGAAAAAGGACGGGAGGTTTTTTTCGCAGCAAACATCCTTTTTAAATAGACGCAGCTAAAAAGGGTTTTCAATTTCAATGTCGGTCGCTACGAAATAGGAAGGACATTGAATTTGAAAGAATACAAAAAGATGCAAGACTGCCACACAGTGCCACGACCCAGTTCCACACAGTGTGTAAATATCCCTTTAAGCCTGTGGTTATCCTACAATACCTACCGTAGAAACACAGAGAGGTATCTGTACTGTATATCTACGCGTGTGCATGGACAATGTTTATTGCCTTGTTTCTATAGCTGCCGGTTCAAACCGGCCACCCCCATCGACCACTATACCATAGGAGAAAGGGACATTTTTATATGGCCTAGGGTAATACGATGACATAATGATTATGTTCACATTTTTCCTCTTTTGATATATTTTTCTTTTTATATATAAATAGGTATGTAGGTATATACCATGCGTTGGAATGACAGTGACCCAAAAATTACATCGGTGGAAAAGAAAGGATAACTAAAGGCTTTGCAGGAAATGGCAAGCTATTCTCATATAAAACCTACCAGTTATCCCACAAACAGTCCGTTCTTGTGTCAGTGTTGATAGAAAGGGTTTGCCATTGCCATACGTGGTCATATTCGTATAGCAATGTTCATAGGAAACGCTATGTTGTAATTGTTATTGGTTCTCAAGTGACTCCGGGTGCCAATGAATGTGTGCGTATAATACACTTGAATGTGTGAAACGAAAATCCTTTTGTATTGGGATAAAAATTGGGATTTTCTAATAGAAAAAGCTGGAAAATTGGGGTACAACTGTGGAAAGCTAATTTTAGTTATTTCAGTTAGACCAGTGGGTGGATTAGTTTTAGATATGTGACACTTTGTTGTACGACTAAAGCTTGGATTTACATTTTACTAAGGGATTTAGAAAATATTTTTTAATCACATTGTTATCATATAGTAATTCTGACCCATAAAATATAAATAAGCTTATAATGTCATACAAATATGTGGGTCGGTTGGTCTTAGACAAGGTGTCTATTTTAAGCAATTTATTTTTGATTCTCGCTTGAGTTGGGTTTCAAACCAACCCAACAACTGCTGTTAGGTACCTACTACATAATCTGATACTACATTAACACTCTGGCAAGAATAAAGTTTTCGAATTAGTCATAACTCATTCATAACTAGTTCATCATGAGGCTCTTTTTTGGATGGCTATTGAATAGTGGAGTTCTGACTTCTATTCTGACTAGTCTTGCGTCTTGTCATCCGTCCTCCTGCTTTGTAAGGTGATGTCCTCCGTCCTCCACAAAAAGAAAAATGTCCTCCACACACATAATAACTCAAACAAAAAAATTAAAATTCCTTTCACTTCTCAAAAAGTGCGATTTAATTTTCCAAATGTGGCAACACATACACTAGAGTCAAGTTTTAATATAAACGGCAGCACCAGCGCAGTGGCGGACTAAGGGGGGGGGCGGGTAGCCGGTACCGGTTAGCCGGCTGCCGGGTATGTGTGAAATGGGCCTATGTATGCGGGGGAAAAAATATATTTACTTTTTTATTCTGTTAGTGGTTATCTATTAAATAGCAATAAAGTCAAAAATTACTTATAAGACTTTATTTCATGGTACAGTTTTTTCCTACATCTGGAAAGACTGCCAAAGAACGTACCGACTATATTTTAAAGCAACTCAACGAAGATAGACATTAATCTTTTCCGGGCTCAGGGATATGATAATGCTGCGACTATGGCGGGTATTCATGGAGGAGTTCAAAAAAGAATTCGGCAAATTAATCCAAAAGCTTTGTTTACGCCATGTGTAAATCTTATTCATCGGTCTAAGGCCATGGCAGACATTGCGAGTTTTCGCAGCTCTTCAACCGAAAATATTGCTGTATGGAATGGAAGAAGAACTGAGTGCTGCTGCTCCAATGCTTACCTCGACATTTACAGAACTAAACATTCGAAACATTGAGTGCAACAAAAGCTCGAAAGTACCTTTCACTAAAATCTTTGTTCGTGTTTTTTTCTTAAATTTGTTAAGGGGTGTAAGCTAGTTTTACCGCCACGGGTGCCACTACCTCTTAGTCCGCCCCTGCACCAGCGTTCCCTCCTGTGCTACAATTGTACTCATTTGCTCATTTTCAGTACATTTTTACGAACTGAGTACGATACTACTTTGAAGCCGCCGCGTACTATACTATTTCATAAAATAAACATAATTCATTTCTAATTTTTTCGAAATACAAATTAATATTTTTGTTTATTAAACTTAAACCCCACACTTAAAGGGTTACTTAATTAATTGTAAGGATCTTTTTAGGTTCCCATACAATTTCAGTATGTATGAACTGTCAATTTCATAGATCAGAGAATGCCCAAATACATAGCACAAAATCACAAAACGTTTTATAGGAGAGCAAAATTGACTTTATACCTATGGTGAGAGAAATTGCTAATTACTAATGGAGCTATTATGTTCAAACTATAAGATTTGACGCACTGTGTACGACCGAATATTTTTTCGATCGCCAACCGCGGGATCTCTATTTTTTCTTTAATAAGAATTAGATAGATCCTTGGTTGATACTTCATTTGTACGAAGGACAAACGAAGGTTAGTGGAAACTCGAATGTATCTTGAGACGACGACGACGTGCTTTTTCAATCTTCAACCATTAAACCATAGCGGATTTGCGGAAGCGATTGGACAAAGAAAATTCTCAAGTAAAAAGACAAGAGTTTCTCCTAAGGGTTTTAACAATATTAATTCGAAAGCTTTATTTGCTGAGGGTTTATATACAATTCTGAAATAACAGGTTTTTTCGCTTTAAGAGAGAAATTCTAATTGTATAAAAGTTTGAGGCGAATTCATAAATATGGTGATTGGTCTAACTTAGGCGCAAATTTAAAATGTATACAATTCAAATTCAAAATAATGACTACTATAATGACAATTATAATGATGACGATGACGATGAACCAACACACTGAGTATAGTAACTCCGTTACATAAAACTTTCAGGAATTATGAGGATTTCTTCGATTTTCAACTGTTTATTTGAAATTAAATTGAGTTAAGTTCGGATCATGCACTAATATCTGCTATCCTCTCTATACCGATACCAATAGAAGCGAACCAGGATCGTTATCGTTCGATTTGGAATTATAGTAAATCTAACTGGGACGAGCTGCGTAATTTCTTCGCTTCGTTGTCATGGGCTGATATGTGCTTTAGAGATACCGATGTCAATATGCGCGCAGAACTTTATAGGTATTCCACATTGCATCAAAAAATTTGCTTCAAATAAACCCTGGTTTAATAAAGAATGCAAGCGAGTTACGGCAGCGAAAAACAAGGCTTTCCGTGAAAGGCGGTCGAACCCTTCGGAGCAAAAAATATTTGAATTTATAATTCTTCGAAATAGATGCAACCTAATTATTGAATCGGCGAAGACAAACTTACAGCGAAAGACACACTAACAAAGTGATTGAATGTCTTAGCGGCTCACGCGCATTCTGGTCCATGGCAAAGGCAATCAGTAATAACTTTAGTTGCTCATATTTTCCACCTCTAGTAAAAGAAGAAGGCACGCTAGCAACAACATTTAAAGAAAAGGCAGAACTTTTCGCTAGCATATTTTCTGAGAATTCCACCCTAGATTCTGCACAACTAGAGCCACCAAATATCCCGAGGGTGCAATCATCGATGGAAGAAGTTAAATTTCTGCCTCGAATAATTCAACGCATCCTTAAAGAACTAGATTGCAATAAGGCAACGGGACCCGATGGAATCGTAGTACTCAAGAGATGTGCACCAGAACTTGCACACATGTACTTTGTAAGCTGTTTAGCATGTCGTACTCCCAGAAGACGTTTCCTTCTTGAAAGACCGCTCGCATTCAACCTATTCCAAAGAAAGGGAGGAAATGTCTGCCACAAAACTATCGTCCAATAGCGTTACTTTCAATGCTCTCAGTAATGGAAAAGGCAATAAATGTCGAAATAATCAAATATCTAGAAAGCAAGCGACAGGCAATACGGATTTCGGAGCCGTCGTTCCACCGGAGACCTGTTAAGCTTACGTAACGCACTTATGGACGCAAGCAATTGAATAGCACGGCGAATCCAGAGCCGTATCCTTGGATATATCAAAGGCATTTGACCGAGTATGGCATAGAGCCTTATTAGGCAAGTTAGCGTCTTATGGATTATCACAACAACTCTGCCGATGGATGCAAAATTTTCTTCTGGGAAGATCGATCCGAGTTGTTGTAGATGGTGTATCAGTATCAGCATCTAATTCGTTTGCTATAAATGCAGGAGTGCCCCAAGGATCTATTCTATCTCCAACTCTACTTCTTAAACACATCAACAATTTGCTTGGATCGACAAATAATAATATCTACTTACAGCTTTGCTGATGACAGCACTCTTATATCCTCCATCTCTGCCTGTGAATGCGGCTACATCACACTGTCAGATATGTGAACAAATTAGTTCTCTAAATGATAATCTGGGCAAAATCCTGAAGTGGGAAAAGACAACTTGGTTGTATTTAATGCAAACAAGACACAGATCACAACATTTTCTAGGAAAAATGCATCAATAGTTCCACCTTCTAGGAGTCACAGTCAATTCAAGAATCACATGGCAGGACCACATATCCTGTATCGCAAGATCGGCGTCCGCTAAGTTGAGCTACCTATATAGAGCAAACTTCTCCTTCTCTACAAAGTACAGGTTAGACCAGGCCTGGAATACTGTTCCCATATATGGAGCTCGGCCACAAAAAATTCACTTAACCTTCTTGACAGCATACAGAGACGAGCAGTTCGACTTGTTGGACACTCTACACTCACTTCAAATCTACAACCGTTGGTGCACAGAAGACAAGTCGCTGACCTATGCTTTTTCTATAGGTACTTCCACGGATGATGTTCTGAGGAACTCAAAGACATTATCCCTCGAAATGCAACTTTTGGGCGCCCCAGAAGACAAGCAGCTATTGCTCATGACCATACAGTACACATGACAACCACGAGGACATCGATTTTCCAAAACTCCTTCTGTTACAGGACAAGAAAACTCAGGAACTCGCTTCCTGGGGATATTATTTCCTGAAGACTACAATTTGCAGCAATTTAAGTGCAGAACTAATATACATCTGCAAGCATCTCGGGGCTTGTTGAAACGTTGTAGGTTCAAAGCAACTGGGTCAAAGGTTCACCAAAGTTCAAGGATTGACTGGTGAATCTGCTCACTGCAACCACCTTTTTGATGCATTTTCATACTATTGGGGTAGTAACTTCTATGTTTGTGCAATTTTAACGATGCTTATTTTCGTATTTTGCACTTCGTTAACTTTTCAACAATTTTTAAAGAAAACTGTGAAATATGGATTTGTTGTCATAAATTTTTTTTACATTTTTGAAATAAAGGACAACTATAATTTAACCATTTTATAAGAGACTAGCGGACCCGGCAAACGTTGTTTTGCCCGTTTTCCAATCCCACTCACTTTAGCTCCCATGGGTGTCGAGAAATAGGATTTAAAATGTATATTTTTTATACGGTAGGTACCACACTCCTTTGTCCAATTTTGATCAAACTTTCACAGAAACACCTTCTTCTTTCTTCTTCTTCTTCTTCTATCTTCTTAGATAATAATGTTCTTTTGTAAAATGCGAAAAATGAGAAAAATGAGAAAATCTTTCTGCGGACCTAAACCTGAAATACAGCAATACGAACAAAACAAAAAAAAGAATCATACAAATCGGCTCAGCGGTTATCGAGTTACCTATAACGTCATCGAGTTTCACCCCATAGAAGATGATTTTTGTATAGGCGGTGCCACGCCCTTTTCTCCATTGTTGACCAATCTTACAGCAACACTCCTAAACCAATACCTAAAATTGTCTGTTTCAACTCAATCCATTCGGCGGTTGTCAAGATATTTTTTGTTTAGGCGGTGCCACGCCCCTTTGTCCAATTTTGACCAGTCATCACAGGAATACTCCTGGGCCGATACCTAAGATTGTATGTAAATTTGAACTCAATCGATTCAGTGCTTTTCGAGATATAAGAATTTGAATGTTTTTTTTTGTATGGCAGGTGCCACACCCCTTTGTCCAATTTTGACCAATCTTCACAGGAATACTCCTGGGCCGATACCTAAAATTGTATGTAAATTTGAACTCAATCGATTCAGTGGTTTTCGAGATATAAGATTTTGAATGTTTTGTTTGTATGGGAGGTGCCACGCCCCTTTGTCCAATTTTGACCAATCTTCACAGAAATACTTCTGGGCCGATACCTAAGATTGTATGTAAATTTGAACTCAATCAATTCTGTGGTTTTCGAGATATGTATAAGATTTTGAATGTTTTTTTGTATGGGAGGTGCCACGCCCCTTTGTCCAATTTCTCACCTTTTAAACCTTCCCTGGACTTCCACAAATAATTCAAGACCCAAATTAGCCAAATCGGTCCAGTCGTTCTCGAGTTTTAGCGAGACTAACGAACAGCAATACATTTTTATACATATAGACTTTGTCCTCGCCAGGGCTGGTTCCTTTTGTCATCTTAAGAGTCATTTCCAGTTCAACGCGTGTTATTCTTTCTGCTAGCAGTTGACATGGGGTGTGGTTTGTGAGAGTCAGAAAGTCTTGTATTTTTTCCACTTATCTGCAAACGTATTTGCGATAGTTTCTGAATCTATTTGTAATTTTTCGTCTAAGAGCATGTAAGGGAAACTTCGGTCTGAGATAGGAGAGCGAAGAGCTGTAATCCTGCCCTACAAGGTTTTCATATCCAGTGACGGATTCATCGTGTTTATAAAATTTTCCCATGAAGCTCTCTTGGCACAAATTGATTCTCTTCTAAGTTTGTGGCACACGTTTTTCTATATGCTACGCAGTTTTCGGTGGTAAGGTACCTGCGAGCTTTTTTCCAAGATTTGTTCTTCTCCTTTACTAAATTTCCTATAGCTCGCGTAAACCAGACAGCCTTGGTCTTAAGACATACATTCTTCGTAGTTGGGATAGCTTTTGCGGCGGCAGTTCTAATGATTTTTAATTTTTGAGGCTTCCTGGTTGGTGTTGTCAGTTTTAGGTATTTTCGATGTAAGATCTTGCGATGTAGTTAGGGATGCAACATCGGTCTTAAAAACATCGATGTTTGAAAACATCGATGGTTCCATGACAAACATCGACGTTAAAAAACATCGGTATTAACAACGATACATCGATGTTTTTCCGATGTTTTATTTATCTTCTCCATCATACAATTTGTTGGCTATATTTACAACGTACTGTACCTAAACAACAAAATATACGATAGTCTTACCAGTTTCAACCCAAAAACCAGTCAACTAGACCACAAAACAATAAAATTCATCTGCGAAATAAAACATAGTTCTCAATGGAGAATTTATTTATTTATTTATTTAAACGTAGGTAATTATACCCGGTACCACACTGTGGTGAGGGTATATTCACTTTGTCATTCCATTTGTAACGCCCATAAGGAGGCGTTGTAGGTATGACAAACTATATATATTATTGATCAGCATCACTTTCTTAGTCGATCTAACGATGTCCGTCTGTCTGTCCGTCTGTCCGTCTGTCTGTCCGCACGATTACAGCCGTAATTTAAGAGCTATCGACTTGAAATTTGGTATGTAAGCTTTTATCCACCAAACTGAAGTTCGAAGATGAGCAAGATCGGATGAAAACTACTACTACCTCCCATACAAAAATATCAGATTTATATAGCTTTTTATGTTAAAAATTAAATTTAAATAGCTACAGTAAAGATAGCAAGTTTAAACTTTGCACATATTGTTTTAATAATATTTAAAAATTTTTGACAAAAAATGAGCTTGGTCGAATAAAAAGTACCCATACCTCCCATACAAATATATAATTTTTTAATACTAAAATATTTTTTTTATTTTACAATAATATAGTACCGGGTATTTGAGCTTCGGCATAGTCGAAGATAATTGTCTTACTGGTTTTGAAATGAAATTAAGGCAGAGACATAGCTAATAAACATTTATTTCTTCGAATTTAACAACTGTGAAATTGAGTTGAGGAAAAGAAGCTTAGATAATCTAGTCCCCAATAATCTATTTCTGTCCTGAGTGATGGTTGCACCAGCCTCCGAGAACAAACGCTCGCTTGGAACAGACGTGGCAACGATGGGGAGATATAACATTGCAATCTTTGAAAGCTTTGGAAAAAGAGATTTCATATCCTCCCAAATCTCAATAGCGTCTCTTTTTATTGGTGTAACAGGAGACGACAGGTACATCTGAACTTCTGTTTCACTGATGGTCTCTGTTGAAGTTGTAGCAGATGATCTATTTTTCATGTTCTTATGTGTCAGTTGTACAACAGATGGCAGTCAGTTCTATAACAGATGGCAGTATTGCACACTCAGAACACAAACCTCGACAAACTCGTTTCTCTCTGCCGTGAACCAAAAGGGCTAGTGTTTATGTTTGCTTCAACGAAAAATTGGCTGCTAGTAGTCCATGTATAGTATGTCAATGATTTCATAATCTTGGCAATGTTAAACGAAATGAATGAACGATGTCGATGTTTGACAGTTTTGCCGTCGATGTATCGGCTATCAAAACATCGATGTCAACATCGATGTTTATGAACCAAACATCGATGTTTTGCAAACATCGATGTATCGTTTGCATCCCTAGATGTAGTTCTAAATAAATTCCAGTTAGCAAGTTCTTCTTTAAATCGGATAGTGAATTTGGGAACCGATCTTTGTTCTGGAGTGTGTACAACTATTGGTATATGATCTCTACCTTCTATGTTTTCCAGACAATAGTGGCAAAAAATTGTACCGGAGATATAGGAGGAGTAGGTTAGGTTAGATTAGGTTGAAGTGGCTGCCGACACACTTAAACCATTACCAGGCACCTTATAATACCACATGAACCTATAAAAACATATCGGAGACTTCGAATATCTAGGTTTGTTAGATCGTTTAGATCATTATAATAGAAGGCTCCCAAATGAGATATACAGCTAGGTTCCAGAAATCGAGTGAAATCGAAATTGCAAATCGAATGAATTCCGAAACTCCGAAATTTTTTCGAAATCACAATTTCACTTTGTCCCAATTCAGAAAATTTTGAAATCGAAGTCGAATACAGTGAAATGTAGAACACAAAATCTCATTTCCGATTTAATTTCGAGTGAAAGTGAAATGTGGAACCTAGCAGATAGTGAGGCGGCATTGAATTTTTTACCATGGAGGACACATTATGAAAATGAATGAACATGATTTTAAGATATTGGGGCACTTCAGATTGCGCCCTAAAGGTAAAAGGGTAAAAGTTTGTATGGGAACATTTTTATTTTTCATCCGATTGACTTCAAACTCGGTTTGTGTACTTAAAATGAAGAAAACTATTTTCTTCGATTTTGAAAATTCAACCCTTAAAGGGGTAGAAGGGGGGTCAAAGTTTAAATTCAAATATACATAGGTATACATTTTAATGTATTGTAGTATAAAATATGTTGAGACAGGGGCGGACTAAGAAGCAGTGGCACCTGGGGCGATAAAGCAAGCTTACACTCCTTAAACATTTTAAGAAAAAACACGAACAAACATTGACCCCTCTGTTACCCCTTTAAGGGTTGAATTTCCAAAATTCAACTCGGATGAAAAATAAAAATTTTCCCATACAAACTTTGACCCCCTCTTTTACCCCTTTAGGGCCAATCTGAAGTGCCCCAATATCTTAAAATCATTATCATATTGTAGTGTGGATTGAAAAGTACTACTTATTGACCACAATGCCATCTAATGGAAAGTAGACGAACTTATTCAACGGAACTTCGAAACTTCGAATCTTCCAAACTCAACGAATGGTGAATGGTCTAAAACGAAACTAGTACATTCTCGATTGTTCCGGTTGGAGTATAGAATATTCGAGAAGCTTTAGTGGGGAGCAGTGTTGTTCCACGACGCGTCGTTTTTAATTGTCGACACTCTGATGTCGACAATAGCGTCGTCTATGTCGTCAATGTCGTTTATTGCGTCGTCTATGTCGTCAATGTCGTTAATTGCGTCGTCAATGTCGTCAATAGGATTGTCAATGTCATTCAAAACAGCTGTTAGTGCAACGTCTCTAGCTCTACTAGTTACTTACTAGTAATAGTAAGCATACGCGCAGGAACAGACAGGACTGCTTGAATATGAATTTATTAATAAATTAGAATTTAATGACTGAACGACTTTGAGTTGGTCAAGTTGAATAATAAACAAGCAGCTAGTTGCAATAAATGCAAAATAAATCTTTTAAACACACCTGATGGCCTCAGACACTTTTTTTATTCATCTATTTAGAAATGTGTGCAAAATTTTAAATAAATAAAAACGTTTACCCATTTTAAAATAAAAAAGTTACCTATTTTATATTTCAATTGTCTTAATTTTATAGAAACTATAATGTATTGCTTGATTGAACTTTGTCGACATGTCGTGTCGTCAATTTTGAATTAACGACACGTAATTGACGACGCGTCGACAATTGCGTAGTCTACATGGTGTAGTCTACGCGGCACAACACTGGTGGGGAGTATAAAAAGGGTTGCGAAATCCGACGAGAGGACAGTTTATTTTTAAACCGTGTAAAGCAAAGTTCGAATAGTATCGGTAGTGATTTAAAATAAGTGGAAAAGATTGTAATAAGTGGAAAAGATTGAAAGTGATTTATTAAAGTTAAGTAAACAGAATAGTGTTTTATCTTTTCGAATCCCACTTCTGAAATGTAACATTCGGCTGTAACTTAAAATTAAAATAAAATATTAAAAATCAATGGCAACACTAACAACAAAGTATTATAGCATTTTTCATAGCTAGGAATCTCTTCTAAATTGTCTATAGTGCAAATCAGCAAAATTTTGTCTATGATGTGAACTTTTAGGCCAGAGACTGTTACTGAAGATTCTTGTTGACATTGGGTAAACTAATATAATTAAAAGAAGGTGCAAAGGTAACAATTTGTACTCTAAGCGTGTGACATATAAAAGTAATTTTCCATTTTCTCAAAAATTAGAAGACATAATTCAATCTAGTTTTCAGTGTTCGATTAAGAATTGATTTAGGCAGTAAAAACTACAAACAAATTAAGTATCTATATTCTCAATATTGATATAATCAACATACAACATTTTTTTTTTTAATTTTTTTCCTTAAATTTCAAATTTGAAAGCATTTTTTTCAAAAACTGTTAATAAAAATAACTTGATTTAAAAATAATTTGAAAGAACGGACTCTTGGCTTTCAAAATCCTAAAATCCTTAATTGTAGGCGTTGCCATTGTTTTTTAATATTTTATTTTCATTTTATGTTTCATTTTTTTTTTTTAATTACCCCTCCCGCCTAAACGAAGCCAGATAGACCCCCCCCCCTCCCATAGTAAAAATGCTAGTTTGAATTTTTGCGGTCGTTGATAGTTGGTTCCTACAGGACGGCTATTGACTTTTTAGCGGTCGGTTATAATTGCACAAGTTTTTCACTGATCACTAAAAACCGTTTGCTGATACGACACATTGAAATTTAAGTTCCACACAAACTCTTATGTGACAGTTTATGCCTTACGAAAAGTAGCATGTGAGGATTTAAGTAGAACTTAAATCGTTATGAGTCGTGTCATCAACAGCGCTCAGTCTCCGCTTGAAGTTTTACTTATTTTTTTTTTATAAGAAACTTGTCTGGTTAGTGTCAGTCAAGGATTCATGCTTATGCTTTAATCTTATGTCGTGATCCATCAGTTTGAAGTCCTAAAATCGTACCTGATGCCAGTGGTCGAGCGAACAGAAAATAAACCGTGGCGATGCAAAGTCGAGGGTAAAACCGGCTTCTAACGACATTGGTGAGGGTCTGTTGTATTTAGCGTTGCACAGGTACGGCGGCGCTGCCTGGGAACTATATATGGAAAAACTTAAAATTAAAAACAAACAACAAATTGGAAAAAGAGGATTTGAAATCCCAAAAAAAAAACAGAGAAGCCGACTCTAGCCAGCCGGCGCGGCGATGGAACTAGGTGACGACTCTAATGAATCGGAACCTTAGTCATACATCTCCGGCTTGAAAAAATAATTTGAAGAGCTGCTGCTAGCTAGTGACAGTGAGGATGAGGATTCCACTCACTGACACTAGCATAGCCTTTAGTGAGGTGGCTGGTACTCTCAGTACTGTAAAGACAAAGGCATCTGTGGGCAAGCAGGTACACCCACCAATGTAGTGCGGGGAAAAGTGAGCTGTATGCTGGAAGAAGATGTCTTCCACAGAGGTTGTGACCTTTAATTTGATGGCGCTGGATGGGATAGTGGTCGCAAGGTTGTTGCTTGTGGGAACAAAGCCTCCACTGAGTTCATCAGAGGGTTTATCTCGGGGGTCGGTGAAGTCATTTGGAGTGAGGCTCAACTCAAGTGTGTGGCGGTGGCGGAGTTGGCTAAGTACACTCCGTACAAAACTTGGGTCTAGGTTCCCCTTCCCTACACCTATCCGGAAAAAACTACTCGGCCTCCTCCATATTCCGTACAAGGAGTAGCAGGCCAACACGTGGAAGGTGTTGAAGATGCATTGGGGACACGATCCCGAAAATCCAAAATCCCGCAAATCCAATTAGAAAATCTGAGGTATGTGAGGTATCGAAAGTAGTGCTGAAGATTTAGAAGTATTAGTTGAAGCTCATTTTACAGGTTGTATAGCAATCCAACGATCTCAATACCTAATATGTATTACGAGAACGTTGTTTTGTCAACCTAAGTAGAAGTAGAGCAACTCTTCAGATGGAAAAAAGTGCGTTAGGCTTTAGTGTCATTCGCACAGTATAAACCGGCGGGCCCTGATGGCATTCTGCCAGCTATATGCTGCATAAGGCCCCGGCTATGGTTACAGGTAGAATCAGGGAAATTTTTATATATTGCCTTAAATTTGGCTGTATTCCTTCTGCATGGAGGGAGGTGCGAGTGGTTTTCATACCCAAAGCAGGCAAACTAAGCCATACCTCAGCGAAAGACTATCGACCCATTAGTCTCTCGTCATTTCTCCTCAAGACACCCGAAAGGCTTCTTGCCATCTACATAAAAAGTAAGTGTTGCAACGGTATCTTATGCAATGCTCACCATGCACCATAAGGAATTTGTATTAGCTTATGATAATGCGATTCTAGTTCAGGGTAAATTCCTGAACACAATTAGTGAAACCATGGAATCAGCCCTCATCAAGCCCAGAAAGTGGGCTGAAGGGTGTGCACTTCGTGTCAATACAAGATACCACCCTTCAAACTACCCATCAGGATTGGTGGCTCCACCCCTTTGCCGTTCGTATAGAGCAAGATATCTTGGTACGGTTCTAGATAAACAATTGCAAACTTAATGTTCAGGAAAGAGTCCGTAAGGCTCATAATGCTCTCTTCATCTGTAAGAGGACAGCGGGAAAACATTGGATTGAGACCAACAATGATGCATTGGTTATACTTATACATCATGGAAGTTATACCCATCCTTACCTATGGGGCTCTTATGTTTGGTGGAGAGCCACAAATAAGTTATATATTCGGAATTATGTTGACCATCAGGGTACAAAGAACAGCCTGTACTGCCATGACTGGTGCTACGCACTACACCCACAGCTGCACTTGAGGCGTTTATATATCTTTCACCACTGGACTTACAAATAAAACTACAAGCAGGTAATAGTGCGCTTCAGCTAACTAACGCAGGGTTCTTCAAAGCCAGACAGATAGTAAATAGCTCCATACTAATGAAATCATTCGCCAACATCCCTGATAAGACGGATAAAAGTCTGGGTGAATTTGACTTCGATACAACGTACGAAGTAATATATAGACACAGACAGATAGGTAGAACTGGCGAAAGAATTAAGTTTCGAATGTAAATGAAATTTCGATTTATACAGATGGTTCCAAAACTAAGGAGGGTATAGGGTCAGGTAGATACTCTAGAGTCTAGAGATATGGACTAAACACTATAAACTCTGGTCGATAATCAAAAATGGCAAACATAATTTCATTTGTGTTAAAAGTTTCACAAAGTGGTTTGACACTACTCAACAACCACTTAAAACAACTGAGCATCTCATACATGAGTGTCCAGCTTTTACCCAAAGTTTAAAATCAATCGATTCGACTATCGCCAGTTACTCGAGAATTAGATTTCTTAAGACCGAATTCCAATGGACCAATAAATCTATGTGATTGTAATAAGAACAAAACAACCCTTCCACTAAAATGAAATCGAATCAAGCCAGAAAGAAGTGCCTGTGCTTTTAAAGTCGCTATACAGATATGGTTTGTATATGGCAAGCACAATTGCGACTGTTTTGCGTGGAGAAATTTTAATCTAAGCAAATTGAACGAAAGAAGTGGTAGTACTTATTTAACGAAACAAATAATATCACTATCTATTCCAACTTCTAAGTACAACACATTCAAGTTGTTTATTCTTATCTCACTTTAAACTAATCTAGCTGTAGTTCGCCTCGGAGAATTTATTTAAGGAATGTTGTTTGTATCTGCGGGAGTCAGTTCTCATTCAAGCACTGGAAGCGATAAATGAGACGGTTCTTAAAACTAACTCGGTTCCATACATAGTTTATCAAATTAAGTGCATTAGATTGATTTTAATATGGAAATCGATGTGAGCTATTTAGAATTATTTAAAATCGCCTGCAAGTGAGTAAACTGCGAATAAACTAAACTGTGATTTTGTTATGTGACATCAATATTGAAATTACCCTTGACCAGCGTTGTCCCTCTGAAAAAATGTACTACTTGCTTTGGATTATTGAAAAAATACCTAATTGCCTCACAAGGACTATACCTACCTATTGTCCTAGATTTTACATCCTCCGCGCTAAATTATTTCAACCAGTTTGGGAGGGACAACACTGCCTTTGACCCATTTTTGCCGATTAAGCGAGTACTATCTACATTATATAGTAGATATGTACTTTGTTCTGTATTTCAATGTTACTCTCATCCCAGAAATCTAGATTAATAAAAAAAAAAAAAAAAAAACAGCATCCAAGTTAATAGAAATATTAATTGTACAATGTCATGTAGATACGAGTTGAAATGGAATAGTTTATTTACGTTTCCATAAAAGCTATTCTGTCTTATATTATGATCTATAACAACAATGTAGGTATTAGTTAAAACGAGAAAGTGTAAGTGGACTAGATTCTTTACAAATATTTTTGTACCACAACGACTGGTGTATTATGCATGCACTCTTATCAAAAAATAGTGCCGCATTCTCCTTTATGATTTGTTACTAATCTCCACGGGTAGATATACTTACTGTAAAATTGGAACTTCTATCAAGCAAGAAAAATGTAAATGTAAAAATCATCAAAAAGACGACGGTCATAGGTCTATTTTTATTGAAAGTCAGTGATGAATTTTCAGTAGTTTGCTGTACATCTGTGATGATGATTTATATATACAAAAATAATTTTAGTAGACAATGGCCTAAGCACTGAGATCAGAAGTCATGGCAGTTGTTGTGCTTATAGCGGTTTAGTTTGTTTTCTGCTTTGAATTTTCTTGCGATATAGCTATCTGCTTACAAAAAAATATATATAAAACAATAACAATTTTCGCTTTTCGATAGAAATGCCCATAATCACTTCAGCTTTGTCACTTATCTGCATCGCTTAATCACAGAAATTAACTTTAGTATAGTCATTCAATTGTAGGTTGTATGTAAATAATGTTGTGCATCAATAAAAATGTACAAAATAACTAAGTATTCGAAGTCCATTATCTTGTCTTATACGACGAGTTACTACTCAGATTATCATATCATCATAGGAGTTTATAACACAACATGAGAAATCGACAAGTCAAAATTCACTTGTTTAACTATTCTTGTCCAACAAGTACAAATTAATACTGTAACAAAACGTAAACCGTTACACTTGACAAAAGAATTAAATTTCCTTGACTTGTCGGCATTTTTCGACAAGTAAATATTTGTGAAGAAAAACAAAAAAAAAATACTATTTTAACTAAAATAAGAGAGGAAAATATATCCTTTTTGGCGCTTCAGTGATGTCCCAACAAAAGAAAATAAATGTGCAAAATGGAAGGAAATACACAGCCTTGCAAAAAGCCTAAATGTAGTTCCGCAAAATAAGAATTGGATGTATATAAAATGATAAGAAACGCGTAATTGTAATGTCCTGAGCTGTTCCCTGCCTAGTTTGAGAATTTCGCTTTATGGTCGAATTGAGGCCAAAGTGCTTTGGATACTGCGTGACCGGTGAGGCCTGCCCACCTCCGGTCGGCTTCCTTAGTTATTTTATTCCTAACTAGCTTTTGCCCGCAGCTTCGCTCGCGCAGTCCTCAGGATTTGCCACACAGAGATCCTTTACAGTCAGTTAGTTTCCTATTTTATTTTTATATACTGCGCAGGAAACCTACCTAAGAATGTACCTAAGGAGAAGTTAGTATCTCTGAAAAATATGTTTAACGCCCTATTGGGGAAAACAGTTCAAAAATAATATGATCAATTTGTTGGTGTGCACTGGCATCTCAATTCTCAACACAGATCATACTATAGCAGACTGAGCCACTACGGGACACAACATATTTCTTAGTTAGCCAATCCTTAATTATATTACACACTGCCCAGATCTTCCTATACTGTGCAACATATGCAACCGGAAAGTCGTGAGGATGTGTACCACTTTCTAGCAGTATGCGTATGCTCCATACTTATGTATACGTTACGTATACATCATAAAGGGAACCTCTGTGCAAAATTTCAGATTTCTAGAGCAAAGGGTTTGGGCTGGGCGTTGATGATCAGTGAGTGGTAAACTTCATTTTAATATATATAGGCACAGATAGCGCACTTTATGATTAAAGGAGGTGGTTTAATATCCACCTCCTCTCTATCTAACAATTCCCCGCCTCTTCTCCCAAGCTCATCAGCTTGTGTCCCGGTACCCAGCATAGTCTCACTCACAGTCTCACCAGCACAGTTAAGCATTGTGCGACAGTTCCTGACTATTTCAAAATTGATGTTCGTAGATTCTAGTGCCTTGAGTGCAGCCTGGCTATCGTAATAGATGCCTATATCCCTTCCAGATATAAATCTCATCTACGGAGTAGATTCCAACTCCAGTGCCCTCCGTTGTTTTTGAGCCGTTATCAGCACCGACGTTATGTGTATACCTATTATTAAAAAAAAACTAATAATTATTGTAATGTAATTATAGTAATATGATTTATTTTTTCCAACTGTCACATGTTGAGTCAAACCAGAAATTCCGCTACTTTCACATACTCGATGTACGTATTTCAATAAACGATATAGAAAGTGTGATGTGTCGGTTACGGTATAGATAATAGATATGCATAAATACCTACAAAGAAATGAAATTCGCTTATAAGATACTAATTTTTTTTTTTGTAGTTTCCCTAAACATTTTTTCTTAAACATAATCTGCCAAATCACCAAATAGGAAAACCCCGGTGTAGCATGAAACAAAGGTCAAATCAATGCGTCGTCGCATATTTATTATTTTCCGACGACGGATACCACGGACCGACGGAGTAGATATCCATTGCGGAAAATGCTATATGTATGTTGCGACGCATACCTCGGTCAACGTTATGACCGAATACACAATCTCTTACTATAGGTACGTAGACTGTATAGTACACATATGCGAGAAAGTTGATATTAATGTAAGTTGACCTTAAATTAGATACAATATAATTTACAATTGTATCAATCTTGATCATTATTAGCAAGCGAAGCCGCAGAGTATGTGAGTTTTATTCAAAGTGTTATTTTGGCTATAATCATAGCAATAATGTAAATATTTCGGTTTAGGCCATTAATGAATAAATTAAAAGTATATGTAGCTAGTACCCGTTTTAAATTAATTGCTATTTAAGTATACCTAACTGTGCTGCTATTGCAGCAAATTGTAGTATGCCATTAACTCGGTGTTAAAGGTTAATTTTAAAAAGTGATTAACATATTGTAAATATCACATTACTTTGTAGACGTCAAGTCGAGATCACGTACCTAACTCGTTCTAATAAATATACATTATTTCGAATCAGTCGGTGCAGCATCATTTCTCTAATGATTCTTAGAGCACCATGCAACTTGTCACACATTAAAACATTATTAAGCTGTTAGTTACTTTACTATTATTCATCCAGTGGTATGTAAGTACCTACTTGGTCTAGGAAAATTGAACATCTATGCATTTAATAAGAGCTGTAACACGCGTCATAAATATCAACAATTTTTTTTACGCTAGGCGTAATTTTATACTTGTCATAGTCATTAAATCTATACCGGTAAAAAATTAAATAATTTCTTGTCATATTAACTTGTCTCAGCTCTCATCTCACACTGCAAAAAGTTTCGCACATCGGGATCGGACTCTTCGATATCAATTTATGTAGGTATGTAGCTAGCTACATTACCTACTGGAACGACTTGAAAAAATGATTGTATCTGTAACTGTGACTCCCACGGGTGAACAGTTTTCCATCTAAACTACTAGATAAATATACCTACTCGAAGCTATAAGTACTTACACCTACTCGAAGCTATATAAAAATTCGCAAAACGTTAAACATAAAGAAAACATATAATGTAGCAATCAGAGGAAATAAAGTTTTGCTTTGAGTTTCAAAAATTATTGACTAGGATAACATGTTTCCATGTAGACGCAACATGTTATGGAACTAAGGTCGTTTTTGTAACTTTAGTTAATATAATTTATTATAAGTTAGTATTTATTTTCTTTTGCCTTGCTCACTCGTAGTTTGTTATCATTTCTTATTTTATTTATTGCACTAGTCAATAATTGAATTCTCTACAACTAAAATATCTAACCTTTAAAGGGCAAAGACGATTGCAAAACAAATTCTAGATAGTGTCTATCACCTTTTCAGTTGGTCTACCTAATTGTTTTATTGTTTATTATTATTTCATCGATGAAATTTAATATTTGGTTTAAAAAGGGGTGAGCTAAAGTTCAGTGTACTCGGGTCATTTTTATAATGAATACCTAAGACTCCACTTCATAAAAATTAATTACATACTTAGTTGACTCAACACCTACTGATTATCACAATCGGGTTATGGGACGAATGGAAGGAACCTCCAATCTTATGACTAGGGCTAGGATTTCCATGCAAATGCATGTTTTTTTTTTTGGGACACTTTAGGGATCTTATTTTCATACAAAAAAAAAACATTCAAAATCGTATATCTCGAAAACCACCTAATCGATTGACCTCAAACTTACAGATTATCTTAGGGGCTGGTACAGCTATCTATATATAAAACAAAGTGGAAAAATCTGTATGTTTCCCTCTGTCGCCCGTAATTTTCAACCAATTGAGTTGATTTTTGTTTAAATGTCGGCAATTACGGTGATCAATTGATAGGCCAAACAAATTTAAAAAAAAAACAATTTTAAATTTAAAAAAGAACCAGTAAGACAATTATCTTCGACTATGCCGAAGCTCAAATACCCGGTACTATATTAGGCGTATTTTTTGGGAAGTGAGTATAACAAAATCAAAAGTGAGTATAACCGTTTTGCATGTAAAACCAAAAGTGGGTATAACAAAACCAAAAGTGAGTATACCAGTTTTGCATGTAAAAGTAAAAGTGAACTAGCTATAGATTTCCAAAAAATACGCCTATTATTGTAAAATAAAAAAATATTTTAGTATTAAAAAATTATATATTTGTATGGGAGGTATGGGTAGTTTTTATTCGATCAAGCTCCTTTTTTGTCAAAAAATTTTAAATATTATTAAAACAATACGTGCAAAGTTTAAACTTGCTATCTTTACTGTAGCTATTTAAATTTAATTTTTAACATAAAAAGCTATATAAATCTGATACTTTTGTATGGGAGGTAGTAGTAGTTTTCATCCGATCTTGCTCATCTTCGAACTTAGCCTCAGTCTGGTGGATAAAAGCTTACGTACCAAATTTCAAGTCGATAGCTCTTAAATTACGGCCGTAATCGTGCGGACAGACAGACGGACAGACGGACAGACAGACGGACAGACGGACAGACGGACAGACAGACGGACATCGCTAGATCGACTAAGAAAGTGATGCTGATCAATAATATATATAGTTTGTCATACCTACAACGCCTCCTTATGGGCGTTACAAATGGAATGACAAAGTGAATATACCCTCACCACAGTGTGGTACCGGGTATAAAAAAAGGCCTGGCGAAGACGGCGGGGGTTCAGCTAGATGTAAAATAAAAAAATATTTTAGTATTAAAAAAATTATATATTTGGGAGGTATAAGCTCATTTTTGTCAAAAAATGTTAAATATTATTAAAACAATATGTGCAAAGTCTAAACTTGCTATCTTTACTGTAGCTTTTTAAATTTAATTTTTAATATCAAAAAGCTATATAAATCCGATATTTTTGTATGGGAGGTAGTAGTAGTTTTCATCCGATCTTGCTCATCTTCGAACTTAGCCTCAGTTTGGTGGATAAAAGCTTACGTACGTCGGTCGATAGCTCTTAAATTAGACAGACAGACGGACAGACGGACATCGCCAGATCGACTAAGAAAGTGATGCTGGTCAATAATATATATATAGTTTGTCATACCTACTTATGTGCGTTACAAATGGAATGTCAAAGTGAATATACCCTCACCACAGTGTGGTACCAGGTATAAACACTGTCTAGCTCATCACTATAGTCGTGAAAGGGGTGTAATGGTATGTTGTGCGACCTTTTATTATGGCAAATGTTAATTACAGTTTCCGTTATTAAGAATGAACGCGAATAACTACAAAGCATTACATTTCTACGATAATGTATTCGGAGGACCCGTGCAATGGACTTTCCAGCAGGATAACACCCCCATTCATACCGCACGAGTTATGTCGGAGTTAGCACCCGCCAACATAACAATCCCACAGTCAGCACCCGCCAACATAACATTCCCACAGGCATTACTTCCAGGAAACGGTTTCATGATTACCAATAATATTCCCGGGAAACTGTAATGTGAAGTTGCCCAAAAGCCGAACATCGAATACAAAATTCACAGAATTCAACGATCGCAATTTCAACACACAGAACTTATTCACGCTGAATTTGATACCAGGCAATGAACTGCCACTGTATCAAGGTCAGCAGCAAGTAGATTAATAAGGGAAAATGTTAAGTTTAGTTTTTAGACGACTTCCAATCAATAAAGATACATTTAATTAAAGTCGGAATCTTTTGTTTGTTTTTAAAAACGCAAAAATCTATAAACTCGATATCATTGGCGCAGTCGGGGCTTCTAAGGTCTAAAGACAGTAGAATACGAACACTCTCAGTAAATCACTTAAGTGAAATAATAAAGTAACGCCGCGAAGACAAATAAATTAAATAAAATTTATAAAAGTGACGTTACAAAGTGAAAGAATTTGAATCGCTTAATAAAACGAACTCAAATAAATATAAACAAAGTAGAATTGAAGGTGATCTTATCATAAAAATAAAATAATAAAAGTGAAATGGCAAACGCAAATCCCGCCGGAGAACAACAAATAAATCTAGCAATGGATGAAGTCCTCAAGGAATCATCTAAAATCAAGGAGTTCGGGGGAAACTCAAACGACTACTCTCTATCTTCATTCATACGAGAAGTCGAGATATTTATCCCATGCTATGCGGGTACTCAACTGGAGCGATACTTTCTAAGTCGTCACGTAATCAACAAAATCCAGGGACCAGCACTACAGGCAATAAGAACACTAGGACAAAATCCAACGTGGGAACAAATAAAAATAGAACTCATCCGAAACTTTGGCGTAAGAGACAGTTACTATTCACTGTATCACCAGGCGCTGTCAACAAAGAATTACAACGTAAGTGAATATTATAATAAGTTAAAAAACATTTTAGACAAATTAAACTGTAAATACGAATTTGATACAGTAAAGCCCGTAGAATTCTGTCATAACAGCAACGAAAAAATGATCTTGAAAACTTTCCTTAATGGTTTAGATGCTAATTTAGCGAGTGTAATTCTAAGTAGATCAGTTAATAACCTTAGAGAAGCATTTTATACACTAGAGGAATCAGGGTTATTAACAAAACAAACACAAAGTCTTAACAGTTATAATTTTCAAAGACCAATAAACCAGCGTAGTGAGAATCAAAGATATTATAGAGTGCAGAATACTAACAATCAAGAGCAATTCAGGAATGTTAACAGACCGAATTTTGGCAATAATAATAATGCTTATATTCCAACTAATAACAATAATAACTATAACAATGGACCAATTAATAGTAGGCCAAATTATCAAAATAATCCTAATAACCGACAAATGTCAGGGCAATTTAGAAATAATAACTCAGGTCAATATAGGAATCCAAGAAATTTTAACAATTCGATCCAGATTAGAAATAATTCTCCTGACGCTATGGACGTAGACCATATCGAAGAAGTAAATTTTCATTCACCACCTCCAGACGAGATTTACCAATAGTCGAAGTTAGTATTGATGAGGAAAAAATCCGTTGTCTGATAGACACAGGATCCTCGACAACTTTACTTAATAGAACAAAACTTCAAACGTACAAAAGAATCCCCTTACAAAATAAACTATATTTTAACACTCTATCCGGACAAACTTTTAGCGATAGCGAAATCATTACAAGGCTACCAAGAGAATTTAACGAAAACGCATTTATGAGTTGGAAACTCACTGACTTTAGGAACAAAGACTTTGACGGAATTATTGGACAAAACATACTTAAACCACTACAAGCAGTTATAAATTTAGAAGGAGATTATCTAGAGATAAACAAAAATAGAATACATTTTTTTAATTCACCCCCATTCTCATACGAAGAAATAAATACTCTCGAAGAATCACGTGATTTTATTGAAGCTCTCTTTAGAAGCGATCTGAATTCCGAAGAATCAGACAAATTGAAGAATCTTTTAAAAAAAAATTGCGACCTATTCTATAAAGAAGGACAGCAACTAACCCATACAAATGAAGTTGAACACGAAATTGTCACTTCAATTGATAGACCAATTTTTTCCAAAATTTACAGATTTCCTCAAATTCACGAAAAGGAAATTAACAGACAAATTAAAGACATGTTGCAACAAGGGATAATAAAAGAAAGTAACTCCCCTTATAATAGTCCACTCTGGATTGTCCCTAAAAAGATGGACAGCTCCGGAATTAAAAAATTTCGCATAGTCATCGATTACCGAAAACTAAACGAGGTAACGGTAGACGATAAATTTCCTATTCCTAATATTGAAACAATATTAGAGAAATTAGGACGATCTCAATATTTCACAACCCTGGACCTTGCGAAAGGGTTCCACCAAATTTTAGTCAAAGAAGTCGATAGAAAAAAGACGGCTTTTTCTACTCCCTTGGGTCACTATGAATACATGCGAATGCCGTTTGGGCTCAAAAACGCGCCCGCAACGTTTCAAAGACTTATAAACTCGGTTCTAAGGGAATATATAAATCAAATTTGTGTCGTCTACCTTGACGACATTCTGATTTTCAGTACTAGCCTAGACGAACACGTTACCAGCATTCAGAAAATATTTAATAAACTCAGAGACCACAACCTAAAAGTGCAACCTGACAAGTGTAATTTTTTTGCCCGAGAAACGGAATTCCTCGGCCATATTTTAACAACACAGGGTGTTAAACCAAACATGTCAAAAATTTCTGCTATCCAAGGGTTGAAATTACCTACAACCACCAGGCAGATAAAATCCTTCCTAGGGATAACAGGCTATTATCGCAAATTCATTAAGGATTACGCGAAAATAGCCCAGCCCTTAACGAAATATTTAAAAAAGAACGCAAAGATAAATGTTAAAGATCCTCTATATGTGAACGCTTTTGAAAAACTTAAGTTTATTCTAACCGATCCACCGGTCCTAAAATACCCGGACTTCGAAAAAAAATTTAAGCTAATCACAGACGCTAGCGATTTAGCCATCGGGGCAGTCTTAACACAAGACGGCCACCCAATATGTTACTCCAGCAGGTCCCTAAATGAACACGAGAGGAATTACAGTGCTACGGAGAAAGAACTCCTAGCAATTGTCTGGGCGGTCAACTATTTCCGACCATACATTTATGGCAGACCTTTTGATCTGATGACAGATCACCAACCTCTCAAATGGCTTCAAGCCAAGCACAAAGGTAAAGACATAAACCCAAGACTTCAAAGATGGTTGCTTAAACTGGGCGAATACAATATCAATATCGACTACATTAAGGGTAAAGAAAATGTAGCAGCCGATTTTTTAAGCCGCATAAATACAAATACTGGAGAAATTAATGTCATCGAAACACCCCCAGATATTACAGCGGAAAATATCCCACAAAATGACAACATGAGCTTAGCAAATACCATACACTCACAAGTAGAAGAAGGGAATGACCATTTTGTAATTTTGGACACGGTCGTAAACAGGTTTTATACTCAAATAATTCTCTCTAATAATAAATCCAGAGAAATTGAGGTAATCAATAACAAGAGAAAAATTTATGTAAATTCCAACGACATTGAACAAAACAATCTAGCCGATATATTTAGGAGATATATTAGGCACAGAGGAAAAATAGGAATATACTCAGATCTCACAGAACATGAATATAACATAGTCCAGCAAAAGCTTATCGAACTATTCAGCGCGAACAGAAACATTAAATTTTATAAATGCGCATACCAAGCGAGAGACATAGGCAACGAGGACGAAGCTTTCAAACAAATAGCCAGATACCATAAAGTGGAAACTGGACATGCAGGCATAGTCGAAAACTACGAAGGACTTAAGAAACTCATATACTATAATAACCTCAAAAAACTTATTCAAAAGTACATAAATAATTGTGACATTTGCACTAAGGCCAAATATGATAGAAAACCCATTAAAGACAAATTTAAAACAACAGATACACCATCGGATATTAACCAAACAATACACATAGACATTTACACTAATAGTAAAAACTATTGATAGTGATAAAATTACATTTATCGATAAATTTTCCAAACACGCATTAATATTTCATTTAGAAGATAGAAGCAGCATTACAATTAGAGAAAAGCTAAGATTATATTTTTCAATCAAAAATAAGCCTAATTTAATAATTTTCGATAATGAATTTAACAGCACTAACATAAAAGATTTTTTGAGAGAGGAGCAAGTTGATATACACTTCACTAAGGCCAATAGTCACACTGGAAACTCAGATATTGAGAGATTCCACAGCACTATTGGAGATAAAATGAGAACACTTTCAGCAGAAAGATCGCAATTGACAGCTCTTGAGAAAATTTACAAATGTGTAGAATGGTACAACAATTCTGTTCACTCTACAACCAAATTCAAACCATCGCAAATACAAGAAGGTAGAATAGACAGGGAAATAATTAAAAAAAATATTTACACAAAAAAAGAAAAAATTATATCAAAACGAAACGAAGATAGGGAAGATTATGAAGAAACCAGAGAAACAGGCTACATAAAGAATTACAAAGCTCTTAGACATAAGGAACAGCCAAGATACCGAAAACTTGATCTTTCTAATATACACCCGTCTAATATAAAACGCCCTTACAAATTTTCAGGCCAAATGGATACAAATGTTATTGACCCTACTACTGACACTAACCATGGCTCAAGCAACATTAATGGTAGAACAAATTAACGCAAACAACGGATTTTCGGAAATAAAACTAGGCGACGTTCAAATAACAAAATCATATGACATTATTTTGCATACAATCAACCCAATAGAAATTCAAAAAATTATACAAAATCTAGAAGAAAATCTGTCAAACACACAATTAGAAAACGGAAGAGAGTTATTAATGGAAGAGTTAGAATCGCTAAAACATAAAATGCATACGATTATTCCCCATAAACACAAGAGAGGTCTTCTAAACATTGTAGGCACCGGCATGCGGTGGCTATACGGTACAATGGACGATGACGACAGACGAAACATTGAAGAACACTTAAAAACCACTGACGACAACAACCACAACATCATTACCCAACTCAACAACCAAATCATAGTCAATGACCAATTTAATAAAACATTCCAAACGCTCAAACAAACAATAGAAGACGACAGAGAACGAATTTTAAGCAAATTTAACACGACAGATGGTAGAATTAGTAGACTATCTAATAAACTTATATACTTAGAAACCTTAATAAAAATAGGAATTATAAAAGACAATATAGAACATATACAGGCTAACATTGCCTCAAGTAGATTAGGAATAATGACCAGTAGTGTACTAAGTAAAGCTGAGATAGTTAAATATGATATAGATTTTGACAAGCTACGATCAATTAAAATAGGAACAGCAAAATATAATAATGATAGAATTATCCTCGCTATTAAAGTACCTAAAGAAATAATAGAAACCACTAAATATTTTGTTACTGCTATGACGGACAGTGAGTCCAATGAACTAATTATAGAAAACGAAGAAATTGTAAAAATAAACGAAACTATTTATACATTCAAAGAAAATATGGACTTCAAAAATTTAAAAAAGACCAATTTATGCATTTACACTAAAAACTGTATCAAAATAAAAAATGTTAAAAGCCAACTTATAGAAATTGAAAAAGGATTGTTATTACTAAAAAATTATAAAAACATTGAAATAACAAGTACATGTGACGAAAGAAAAATTAAAATAAACGGAAATTATTTACTCAATTTTAATGATTGTAAACTATTTATTGGAAAGGAAACTTTTACTAATAAAAAAGAAATATTTGAAGAGAAGTTTGTAATACCATATGAAGATATTTTAAATTCTACAAAGAGCCAACTAACTTTTGATGAAATCATGTTAAATCAAGTAGAAAATATTGAACACATTAAAGAACTTAAACTTTCAAGAAAAACCCATGTAAAATACAATATAAGCATTCTTTTAATCTTAATATTTGTAACAATAATCATTGTAATCTTCATTCATGTTAAATTGCATAAGTTAAGAAATCGAATAATCATAACTCAGGAGAGTCATGAATCAAAGGGGGGGCGAGTTATGTCGGAGTTAGCACCCGCCAACATAACAATCCCACAGTCAGCACCCGCCAACATAACATTCCCACAGGCATTACTTCCAGGAAACGGTTTCATGATTACCAATAATATTCCCGGGAAACTGTAATGTGAAGTTGCCCAAAAGCCGAACATCGAATACAAAATTCACAGAATTCAACGATCGCAATTTCAACACACAGAACTTATTCACGCTGAATTTGATACCAGGCAATGAACTGCCACTGTATCAAGGTCAGCAGCAAGTAGATTAATAAGGGAAAATGTTAAGTTTAGTTTTTAGACGACTTCCAATCAATAAAGATACATTTAATTAAAGTCGGAATCTTTTGTTTGTTTTTAAAAACGCAAAAAGCTATAAACTCGATATCATTCACGCGTGGTAAAAGAGTGTATCCGTACCCAAAACGTGCCTATACTGGAGTGACCACCTTTTTCCCCTGATCTCAATATAATTGACACTGTTTGGGGATGGTTGTCACGGAAAGTATACGTGTCCGGTAAACAATTTTTAGATGTTAAATCATTAACAGCGGGTATCAATCCCGCATGGAGCGACATTACCTAGGGCTACCTAGAATCTCTGTTTAACTCACTTCGAAACTGTATTTATGAAGTTATTTCCAACAAATGCGGCTAGACCCATTATTAACTAAGCTTAACAAGATATAAAGAAATTTATTTGAACTGAATTTTGTAACGTTTCGTTATTGATCCTTCTTACCAGTTACTGTCCCTATTCAAGTGCATGGGAGATGGGAGGTACATAAGTGAGTGAGCTGACTGCTGAGCTGTTCTCTCATGACATGATTGGCTTCTGTATCTGTATCCGTAGTCTGTTTAGTTTGTAGGGACACACATATGTCATAAAGAATAAATCATGGATTGTTTTCTTTAGGTTATTTTGTTTGTATGAAAATCATTGAAAATAATAACCGTGAACAAAATGAACTAGTGAACTAAGTGTGTGAACTTAGTGTGTGAACTTAGTTCACTAAAGTTTTTGTGTCCAATGTGAAATGAGTGGACTCGTACAATAATATTAATACCTATATTTATTTTTTAATAGAACAAAAGAGAAATGTTAGATACTATAAATTTGCCATAGGTAACCGTTGCCAAAACTAATAAAATCCATTTTTCTTATATCTTCTTGCTTTTTATTATATTTTCACTTTCAATTATTTTCTGCGAGCGAAGAAATGTCAAAAATGTGACATAAAAAAAATTGTCAATACCTAATATGAAATTGAGTTTTTACCCGGATTAAAGTACTTAAACTGGCCTACATAGAGATCACGAGTTTGAATTCAATCGGATGAAAATAAAAATGTTTTACTCCTTTTAGAGTTCGAGTTTCCCGAGGAATTTCCCCAAATAGATTTTTTTCTCAGTGTACAATTTGGCAATTAAATGAATTTTTCATAAAATCGCGAATCAGTGAGTACAAACTGTATTATGAGATTGAGATAATCAATTCAGGGAACCATTAATATAAACGAGTTGGTGGGTAGTGATCACCCAATTACCTACTTATCAATAATACTGTATTTCTAATCAATTATTTATTTATCAACCTCTAGCTATCGTAATCGAAAATAAATATGACAAAATAAGGTTTCGGCTAAAACCTTGCATACTATTGGGATCTAATGACTTTGAAGCAAACGTAATCTCCCAGTTCAAATACAATACAGTCGAGCCTTGATAAATGTGACATCAAAAAGACAACAGAATAATTTGACTGTGAGCGCTATCTTTCCATCCATCCGATTAGGTATACCTACTAATACAATAGTTTTATTGTCAAAAGTAAACATACTATTATATAATTATACAATTAAATGAAGAGCACTGTGCTATTAAGCGAATTGCTTATAATACGTAGGTTTTGTGTCAGCTCAAATTACGAGAAAGAAACCCCTGGTTAAAATTTGTTGTGATACTAAATACTACAGCTGCTCACAATAAATTTAACGAAATACAATTCTTTTTCTTTCTCTTCTTAATCTTAGTCTTAATCCTAATATAAACTGAAGTGTTGCATTTTTTCAAACCGTTTTAGCATAGATACTATAGTATGTAACTCTATTATCTGTGGTTTTAGGTAGGTAGTTGTTATTGAAAAAATCAAACTTATTTTAGTTCCTCTATATGGATTTGGTATTTGAGCCAAAAGTTCTAAAATCGAATAAGTTCGTATCATTATCAAAGGATAACCCAAAAATGGCTCAAATTATCTGTCGTACCTATTTTTGAGTTATTCTGCATTTACAGCATTCTCTTCAAAATTGTACAAAACATTGGTTTTTGTGGCTTGCTTTACAGCTGGTTTGTATCTATTTAAGAGATATAAAACAAAAAATGAAGGTAGGTTAGGTTAGGTTAACGGGTTGGTATTGGAAGAGCAGGGTGAATCCTATTAAACCACACTTAGTTCCCCATGGACCCATTGTGATGTCATTTCATGGGGGGTTAACCATTGGTGTTAGAGGTGGTTAACTTGTGTCCATCTTCTTGTATTTACCGGACACCATCCAGCCATCCTGATATCCTCATTCCTCAAAAACATATAAAGATCGGAATGTGAAACATCAGAAAGTTCTTGTAAGTCATTCTGTTCCTCAAGTGACAGAGACTCGGGCAGTGACAGAGGAAGTGAGGTGTGTCCTCATGGATCTTTTCGTCTCCGTAGCCACAGATGTGCCCGAGGTATTAACAAAATCAGAATATCCATCGTGGCATCTGCTGTGTGAGGTGTGACACGTAGCGACACGTCCATATCTTTCAATTTGGGCAAAAAAAAAATCGGTTAGCATCGTTCAGTTGTGCGTATGATAATCTCCTCACCAACATCATTTTCAAGAAAAAGCCGCCCGCGCCGGCCGGTCTAAAATCCGCACCAAACAGCTTTTTATGAATGAATTGCCACATCGTAGGTTGTTAACATAGCAATGAACATAAACATAAAAATGATTTTTCGGCCAAAATTGGAGTCTTCTATGGTCATGGACATTATCATTAACTTTGAGCTCCTGCTTTAGTTAGATCTTGAACGGGTAAAGGCCCAACTCCCGACGCAAAATTCGCCAAGTTGATGTCTGCAAAACGCTGACTTCTTGCGCACGGCAAGGAATTGAGTACCTCGGTTTCTCTCTTACACTTTACGGGTTGATTTCTTACCGAGCCGGTTGTCCTGAATTTGGCCACCAAACGTTGGAGAGTCGACTTTCAAGAGGCACCGCGTCTGCCGTAAAATGGGCACTCAACAACACTCATTTTAAATCCTAACTTGCAGTGGTGGGTTGGCATCAGTGACTGAACAGTATAAACCCCCAGATTAGACAGACGCCACCAAAACACAATGGCCGCCACAATCTGCCATCATCGACCTGACCCGACATTTTTTTCCAATCGAGCTCAAAGCTGATGGAACGTTGTGTGCATAGGCATATCCATCTTGCGACGCCTCTAGGATAGCCCCACGATGCCACAGGGATTATTTTGCTTCTAAAGATATAGCCTAGGTTCTATGCTATCTGGACATACATTATAGCCAGCCTTGTATTTAACTAAAATATTCGAATGCGTTGTAATAGGGACAAACCTATTATTATTGAGAGCAATCTTGAATCGCAACTGTTGTAAATCTGGTGCGGATTTTTCAACTAAACTGCTCACTAAACCATACAAAAATAGCAAGATCTACGCAAAAAATGGTATTGAACGTTCAGATTATATACATATACCTACTAGCTTTTGCCCGCGGCTTCGCTCGCGCGGTCCTCAGGATTTGTACACAAAGATTCCTTCACAGTCAGTCAATTGACTTTTTAATATTTATATATCGTGCAGGAAACCTACCTAAGACAGTACTTACGGAGCAATTAGTATCTCTGAAAAATATGTCTAACGCGCTTTTGGAGAAAACAGTTCAAAAATTATATAGTCAATATTTGTTGGTGAAGCGCTGGCATCTCAACACAGATCATACTGTAGCAGACTGAGCCACTATCTACGGGAAACAACATATTTCTTAGTTAGCTTAATTAATTCCCACACTGCCCAGATCTTCCTAAACTGTGCAACATATGCAACCGGAAAGATCGTGAGAATGTGTGTGTACCACTCTCTAGCAGTAGGTATATCCCCATTCTTCCAGAATTCCGCTTGAATATATTTGGAGTACGTACGCTGGAGTTAGATGAAGCGATCAGCATATTCAACAGCGATGAAGTTTGGACGTATTACAAAGTTTCAAATCGATACGACGAACGGTTCGTGAATTAAGAAAAGGCCCCCCTTAAAAGGGGTAATCTAAAATAACTCGGGCTCCAAGCAAAATTACCAAAATCGAAAAAATTATTACCTTTATTTGTTTTATAATAGAGTACACAAACCGAGTTTGAAGTCGATCGGATGAAAAATAAAAATGTTCCCATACAAAATTTGACCCCCCCTTTTAACCCTTTAAGGGTGAATTTCCAAAATCGGAGAAATAGGTTTCCTTTATTTCTTATAGAAAGTACAGAAACCGAGTTTGAAATCGATCGGATAAAAAATAAAAAGTTTCGCAAACAAAATGTGACCCCTTCTTTTACCCCTTTAAGGGTTGAATTTCCAAAATCGGAGAAAATAGTTTACTTTATTTTTCATAGAGAGTACACAAACCGAGTTTGAAGTCGATCGGATGAAAAATAAAAATGTTCCCATACAAATTTTGACCCCTCCTTTTACCCCTTTGAGGACTGAATTTGCAAAATTGGAGAAACTAATTTTCTTTATTTTTCATAGAGAGTACAGAAACCGAGTTTCAAGTCGATCGGATGAAAAATAAAAATGTTCCCGTACAATATTTGACAATATATATTAGGGGTTGAATTTCGAAATATCCTTCCTTATTAATTGTATACATCATAAAGGAAACGTATGTGCAAAATTTCAGCTTTCTAGAGCAAAGGGTTTAGGCTGGGCGTTGATGATCAGTGAGTGGTAAACTTAATTTTTATACAGGGTGTCAGACAAAAATGGTAGATTTTTCTCTAAAATAAACTTTTTCTTTTATAGCAAGTACCCCAGAAGAAAAAATTCATCGTTTTTAGGTCAGATCTAGTCTCTTTTGACTATTTTTGTCTGACAAAAAATGGCTTTTACTATTACTTCTGTTGATCGTACGTAAAAAAGTTGCTTAACATAATTTTTAGAAAATTTCTCAAGGATAAAAATTTCATAAAAAAAATGAAAATTTATAATGTCAAAATATTGAGAAAAAGGCATTTTAAGTAAAAAAATGTAACAACTAATTTTCAAAATTTTGAGTTTAAGGAGCCATACATTTTTTGTAGCTTCCCAGATGTAACCGAAGTGCTTTAGACTTTTAGGCGCTACTTAATTGTCTTTTCAAAATGCCCAAATTTTAAACAATCATTTTAACAGAACTTTTGTCAAAAATTGTTAACTTAGGTACTTATTATTTTTTATTTTTTTTTTCTTCTTAGAATTGCAGGTCACAAAATTCAGCAATATACACTTACAACAAATGAAACGTCTATTGTGGAAACAACCGATGGAAAAGTAAAAGGAGTTAAAAGGAAATCCGTTTACGGGGATCCATATTATAGCTTCGAAAAGATTCCATTTGGAAAGCCCCCGATAGGTGAATTAAGATTCAAAGCTCCACAACCATCTGAGCCTTGGGATGGCGTTAGAGACTGTACATCGCCCTGCAACAAGCCTCTGCAACAGAATTTTGTAACTGGTTTGGTCGAAGGATCTGAAGATTGCCTTTACTTGAATGTATTTGCAAAGGATGTACGTATACATATATATAATGACAATATATGTTCATGTTCAAACCAATAAAGATTTCAATTTAGCTTACGTCTGAAAAACCTCTTCCAGTGATGGTTTGGATCTATGGTGGTGGATTTCAAGGCGGCGAAGCTTCAAGGGACCTTTATAGTCCCGACTATTTTATGAAAGAAAATATTATCCTCGTTTCCATCACATATCGTCTTGGACCACTTGGTGTGACATTCTTGTAAGTATACGTGCCTATTGTTAATAATATTGTTCTTCCTGATCAAAGGTTTTTTGAGCCTAAAGGACCCCTCACTCAATATACCCGGCAATGCTGGTCTTAAAGACCAAGTGCTGGCATTAAAATGGATCAAAAAGAATATTCAATTTTTCAACGGTGATCCAAACAATATTACCGTTTTTGGAGAAAGTGCTGGTGCAGCTTCTACTCATTTTATGATGATCACTGACCAAGCAAAAGGCCTCTTTGAAAAGGCTATCATACAGTCTGGAAGTGCTCTAGCTGCATGGGCAACAACCCCCTACAGTAGCTATCCGTATCGAGTTGCCAAAGCTGCGGGTTATAAGGGTGATGAAAACGAGAAGCAAATATATGAGTTCTTATTAAAGTGTGATGGAAAGAAAATGTTTTACGCCCAAAAGAACGTTCTCACCGAGGAAGAAATGCTAAATCGAATATTTCTTATTTTTGGACCTGTAGTAGAACCGTATGTCACAGAGCATTGCGTACTTCCAAAACAACCACTGGAAATGATGAGGACTGCTTGGAGTAATAGCATTCCCTTAGTTATTGGCGCTTGTTCATTTGAGGGACTTTTCAATTATTCAGGTATAAGGACATATTTCAGACGGGAGTACCTATGATGCGTTATGAAAATTTATTTCAAAACATAGGTATCAAAAAAGTTCCCGATCATCTCAACTTCTTGGGCGACTGCCAGTATTTAGTTCCACAAGATGTGTGCGAGGATCGCCAAAGCACCCGATGCAAGGAACTTGGTCTGCAGTTAAAACATGCTTATTTTGGAGAACATGAACCCTCAATGGAACATATATTTTCTTATCTTGATGTAAATATGGGTATTAGAATGACATATCGAAAGTCGTTAATTTGCTTTCTGTATTTTTCTTCTAGCTTATGTCTTACAAGCTCTTCTGGCATTCGATTCATCGAACCATTCTCTCTCGGACAGCTTATGCAAGTGCATCCACCTACATATATCGGTTTGATTTTGATTCGCCTTTTTTCAATCACTTGAGAGTGTTGAAATGCGGAAAGGGTGTGCGAGGAGTTGGACATGCTGATGATTTATCATATCTTTTCTATAATATATTTGCGATAAAGCTGTCCAAGGATAGTCCAGAGTATAAAACTATTGAACGAATGACAGGTATTTGGAGTAAATTTGCCGCAACGGGTGATCCAAATATTGATGCCATCAAACCAGCAGTTTGGATGCCAGCTAAGAATGGTGATAATCCAAAGAAGTGTTTAAATATTAGTGAGAAAGTAGAATTTATCGATTTACCCGAGACGAAAAAATTAGAAGTATGGGATAGATTGTATAGCCAACAAGATTTGTATTAGGGGATATTGAGAGAGTGGAGGAGTGGTCATGGTCATGTGCTTTATTTGATATGTAAGATGTATAATGTTTAAATAAATAAATATAGCTGAAGCACATTCAGTGTTCTGTAAAATTACTTCGCATTTTTACATTTGTTTAAATCGGATAGCATTTCCAGCTAATTTTTTGTGCGGGTAAGTTGTAATTCTAAGATAACACATGTCACGGACCATGTCAATTATTGACATGCTAACGTCACAACAATTGAATCACCTATGTTTGTAACTAAGTGTCATTGATGAGGTTGTGATGTAAACTCCGATTGGCACCCAATTACAAACTATCAACCGTTTCATGCGCGTCTCATTGTGTCCCATAATCAATGACACAATCACTTTGTTATGCTGTGATATGGCTGAAGGACAGAGCTAATGACTGCGAGCTGATGACTACTCGGCGCGAAGCAGAAATATATAGTTTTTTATGGATTTTCAGAACTTGTCGCACGTCCACTTTACCAAAGTGGTCCAGTATTGGCCAGATATTAGCAACTGTTTAAGTTTAGCAATGAGAGCTGGATTGGCAAATGCAACTACGAGTATCCTATCTACTACTTAGATGGCGCTACCTGGACCTGGGCCTCAACCAACACGCCTCTCCAGTTAGCACGATCTTTGGCTTTAGAAGAAGCATTAGAAGAAGCATTGTCCTGTCCAGATGTGAACCAATGGAAACTAGTCATGGAAGAAGAGTATCACTCGCTCATTGGTAAATCCAATGGTCGCTATGGCCCCGTCAAAACGGATCCAGCTGTTTCGCGTGACGTTGGAAAACACACGTTGCAATACGTAATTTGAAAGTAGCTCCTACGAACTATTTCAAATTTCGGCAAAGGAGATGCCCTATGCTATGACTGGAGCAGATAGTGCGAAGGAAAGGTGTCAATACGGAAGGTACTACCTCCAACAGGACCGTTCGGCTATTGGGGTATGCGGACGATATTGCCATCATCGGTCGCTCCCAGGACAAAACATAACTTTTGGTATTAAACATTTTGTTGTAGTTAAGGAGATCACCTACCTCAGATTAAATGTGAACCCCATGAATAGCACACTAGTGAAGAACCGAATTACCAAAGAATTACCCTAGGAAACCGCTGCTATTTCGATCTGGAGAAACAATTGGGTTCAAAACTCCTAACTCGAAGGACGAAAAGTAGATATGCCTTACAAAAGCCTTATCTTGCCAGTTCTGCTGTATTGCGCCGAATACTGGAAGGTAATCAGGAAGGGAGAGCTAATACTGGGCTCTTCCGAAAGAAAAATCCTTCGACGGATTTTAAGTCCTGGTGTGCGATTAGGGCGAATGGGAAGAAGATACAATCACGAACTATATTAGCTGTATCGATATGTGGATGTAGTCCAAAAAGCCAAAATGAGTCGACAACATTGCATTGAGCACATCAACCGAATGGACAATATGCTCCAACTAAGATCATCTTCGATTCGAAGACCGAATCTCCGTTTTAAAAACTAAGCCATCTCGGATTCCAGAACACTTGATCTAGATAACTTGAAGCAGAGTGCCCGGGATTCCAGAGGATGGAAAACTATTCACAAATTGGGACTGGGAGTCCATTAAGTAGGTAAGTAGTGTGGATCGCTACAGAGAGCGATTAGTTACAATGTGGTACTCACAGTGAAAGGGGATAGTAACTTTCTGTGAATCACAAAGCAAACCTAATTTGAAATTTTAGTTTCTTATAAAATGATATTCAAAGAGCATCTTTGACATTTTGGTTGAAAGAGCACGAAAATCGAAGAAACTTCAGTCAACGGCAAACATAAACTTAAAAGGCTGTCCAAATATAATTTTATGGAGTTATGTTAGTGTTACCCTAATATTAAATACGCTTTTTATAAAAGGATACAAATTCATTTTGTGTCGTATAGAGTGGTATATCAATCATTCTAAGTTGTTAATGATTATACAGTCTTACAAACGTAACTATATGTATCTTTATAGTATGATGGAGGTAGGTATCTATTTATATTGATATTTTTGAAATATAATTGGTAGGTATACCTACACTACCTACAGGTAATAAAATTAGTTAGGTGTATATGCAAGCAATTAAATCAATGGTAATCAAAATTGCATGTGATTTTCCGAATGATAATCCAATCGTATAAAGTATTGGAATTGGTAGGTACTTGACTGTAAGCGTAAGCGTTCACGTCGGAAAATGTAAGTAAAAGTCCGATTATAAAAAAAGTTGTTTAAGTTCAGCGCATCCATAATCTTGTCAATGAAACAATAATTTATACTTTTCACGTGATTAGATATAATACCCACTCAGTCGTGTGTCTGAACTTATATACAGTGGCACCATCGCATAATCGGACAAGAGTTTTCTTAATATAAATGTGCTGTAAAATTATAAACAAATATAGTAGATATGTTGTTTTTTCGTTTATATTTAGAATTCATATTATTGGCACTCTCAAACATAAAAAAACACATACTTTTTAATGTTAACTGTTAATTTTGAAAGAAAAACAAAAATAACTCAATTTTTTGCGCTCAACGAATAATCGGACAAAGCAAATTACCAATGTAAAAAATGGAAAAATTTCCAAAACAACCTGCAAGCGCTTTGGAATGGATTTTACAAAGTTTTGGCATACTTCGTGCTCTATGGAGTTCCATGCCTCTAGTAATGCCTCTTTTAAGATAGATAGATAGTTAGATATTTATTTCTTATAATTATAAAATACAAAGGCTTTCTTTTCTTAATTTATACAAGTATGTACTTAGAAAAAACTATAAGAAAAATTAGTGACATTTTTATTTTTATATACAGGTGTAATAAAAATAGAGTTAAATGCCACTTCGATTGGCGTATACAATACAAATTAAATTTATTTGGGTGGGGTAGGTAATCTATTAAGAAAAACTTTTGTAAAAAACATAAATGGATTAACAGCTAAAAAATAAATAAATAATTATAAACCAAAGATACTGAAACAAAAAGCAATATACACAAATATAAGAAGCAAATAAAAATTAAATTGAACTAAGGTTAAACCTGAATATCGGAAATGATAGATTCTAAACCGGTATAGTCAAATCGGGAGAGCCAAATTTTAACTTCCTTTATAAATGTTCCAGGCGTTGACAATGCCTGCTTTTAACTGGCCCAATGTTTTAAATTGTTTTTGATACACTCTGCTAGCCAGCTCTTCCCAAATATGCTCAATTACATTAAGGTCGGGGCTCTGTGCAGGCGTTTGTATAAGTTTAGGGCAGTTGTGTATTAACCAAAGTTTTGCAACGCCTGATGTATGCTTGGGGTCGTTGTCTTGGTAAAAGGCAAAGTCGTTCGCGATACCCAATTTCTCTGCACTTTGCTTAACATTTTGCTTTAAAATATTGAGATAGACAAACTTGTCCATTTTACCATCAATAAAATACAGGTTGCCTATTCCAGTACTCGACATACAGCCCCAAACCATAACAGATCCTCCTCCATGCTTTACAGTGGTTTTTGTATTTTTGGGATTAAATTCCATATTTGGTTTACGCCACACATACATCTTGCCATCTGATCCGTGTAAATTGAATTTACTTTCGTCAGTAAATAAAACCTTAAAATAATGAATACTATCAAGATTTAAAGATAATATACTAATATAATATATATCAAATTACCGTATTCCAAGAATTTTCTGTTTTTAGTAAATACTCCTTCGCATATTTTATTCTCTTGTTTTTGTTTGTAGGGCTTATAAAAAACTTCTTTCTGGCAACTCTCCCATGGTAATCGTACTTATGTAACTTTCTCTCACAGTTTTTCCCTCCAAGTTCAATTTTACTATTAATTGCCTAATTTCGACAGAGGATTGCTTTCCTTTTCGAGCCATTTTGTGATGAAAACAACGCAAAGCTTTAAAGTGCATGCTCGAAAAATAACTGCATTTTGCATGGTACTTTGCTTTATCCGATTATTCGTTGAGCGCAAAAAATTGAGTTATTTTTGTTTTTCTTTCAAAATTAACAGTTAACATTAAAAAGTATGTGTTTTTTTATGTTTGAGAGTGACAATAATAGCCGTTTTTTATTATCACCGTGATCTGATCCGGATCAGATCATGAAAATAAAACAAACTGGATCATTGATTGAGTTGTGGCAACAAACATATAAAATCCAATACCAATTATGACAAATTTCGTATTGCCGCCAGCCATCTTGCAGCCACACGGTACAATGTGACGTCACAATGCGATGATTTCTCCATTGCACTTGCTCATATTTGAGTTTGACATTTCGCTTGTTGTGTCGGGGTGTTACCATATGGATACAAATCTGCATACATTTAACATTGAATATTTTTTTTGGGGAAACTATGTTCAAATGTTAAGTTCAAATATGCATTATAATTAACCGTATTGTACTGCTAATATTTCCATTTATATTTCTATGCTATATAGCGAAACAAAACATCTCGAAAGTCGGAGTAGTAACTTATTCGAAATTGAAAAAAATGCTAATTGATTTTTTGTGTTGTTAATTGTGGTTCATATTTTGGTCTGGCAACATTACTGTGTGGCTATAATTTACAGGGACACCAACATTGAGTGAATGAAATAAACAACGCCACGAAACAACAACGAGAAATAGTTGAATTAATTTTCAGATCATATTTCGTGATCTCGATGAAAAGCAGGATCACATGTTGTTGTTGTAAGTGCATGTAAATCGATGATCTATATGGATCATAGCTGATAATAAAAAACGGCTAATATGAATTCTAAATATAACCGAAAAAACAACATATCTAGCATATTTGTTTATAATTTTACAGCACATTTATATTAAGAAAACTCTTGTCCGATTATGCAGCCACCGCATGTACCTGTTTACCACTTGGCTACTGCGCAAACAGGCATAAGACGGGCACTTCCTCAAAAACTGACGGACTGACGAAGCACAGATGGAGTTATAAACCTCCATAATTTGGTCAGACCCCAATTCCCATTTAATACGCATAAAGTCTTTCAAAGGTAAGAATTTAATTATTGTGAACAACTTCCTCAAAATGTGTGCTTATTTCAAAGAAGATTTATCTTTAGCGTAAATGTTTGGAAACACTTTACCCCACGTTCTTCCACAAACAGTTAATTTTCATTACTACCTGGAATTTCTTTGGAATTCCTTAGAGAACGATTCACGATCAACAAGCCACAAATGCCTAAAAGTGTGGCAAGAATAACAGAGTAACCGTCTGCTAAATACCGGACCAGATAGGCATCATGGACAACGAGGCAGCAGATTCTCTGACAATACAAGCCTTCTTAGGGGCTGAACTAATTTGCGGGTTAGGGAAACTCACCTTACGAAAAAAATTATGAAAAATAAAAACAAAAAAACGACTACAACTTTTAGGAGGCTAGGACACTGACCCATAAGAGTACCTACTTAACATTATGTCCAAGTACCAGATACTATATACCCGCGAAAATTGTTCTCAAATTTATAAAATCTATTATTGTTATTATTATTATACTTAACATTATCTTTACCTAGCTTAACAGTACGAAGCAGAGGAATACATATATGATGTAATTATTTCTCAACTGTCTGTGTGATAAATGTCTTTACTGTCTTATGCATACACGAACATAAGGAATATCGTCAGACTTGATAGATTCTGTGCTATCTAAAAGGTTTGGTGCTAATCGAGATCAAGACAACCCACGACTACAATGACGCATTAATGGAATGCACTAACTTGTTGTCATATGATCTGTGCCTAATTACATGTATCTACTGAGTCTGAGAATATTATAAATGCTGTTAATTTCTTTACGGGTCGCATGACTTACTGGTTTGTAAATATTATCTAGATGCACTTGAAATGATAATGAACAACCTTGAAACTGAACGACCGACCGAAGACGGCCAAATAATAAAAGTGCACATGCACACAATTTTCAAATGGAAAAATGAATCAGTACCGAACTATTTCATAATTCTGTCCAAATACCTGACCAACCCTTGAAAGTATAAGTAAATAATGGCATTTTTGTCCACACAAGTAATTTTATATTTCAGACAAGAAAAGGAAAGCATGACATGTTCGTTGTCTATTTTTCACTTACAGTAAGCTTACCAAATGTAATCGAACTAGTTTCACAACTTTAATTATTAATCTTCAATTGATTTAGCTACATTATTTGATTTCATGTTTTAGTTATTGTAGATACCTACAGTTAGTCAGTCAATTTCTAGGTAGGTGCAACAAAAGTTTAAAGGTAGCTCCTTAAACTCAAACTAAAGGAGCACTTTTCTTAAAAGGGGACGCTTGTCCGCTTTCGACAAGGTCCTCTGCGTATCATCCTATATTAAACCTTTTTCGGCTTTGACTTTGAAGGAGCAACCAAGTTTCTCCATCTGTAGAGAGGCAGGGACGCTGAAATTTCACATGGCTTTGTATAATTCTTCCCTACATATCTACGTTATCGTACGCGATTTTGAGGTCGCCCCAAACCGCACTGGCATGAGCCGATTAGGTTATTGGCGAAATGTTTTAGGCCTACATACAGTATACAGCTGCCATAAGAAGTTAGACGCGACATTTTGGAGGTTTATTCTTCTATATTTAAGCAGTTTAAAGCATCTCCCTTCTCGTGGATGGGGTACACAATGTAGATCCATTAATAGGGCATGCATTCACCCGAACAAAGTTCAAGTATATTTTCACTATCATTGTACACTCGTCGGCGCTTGTATCCTTTTGAAAATATTGTTAAATAAATAAATAGGCGGCGCGACAGGCGGTAGACACCCAAGGCCTAGCTTCTCGCAACCATTCGTTTTGTGTGAGTTTATATTTTTGGAACGAATGGAAGATATTGTTACCGTCTGGTAAAATATTGGAATATTGCAGAAAAGTCCCAAAATATTTAAATGCCCCCTTCTCGTGCTTATTTTTTTACTAATGCGAAGTTAATGTTCCTCCCTTGTTTTTTGCCCGTGGAACTAGTGGCCAGCTCTCGTAGCAGCTCTGGTTTTGGTCTGCACTACAGCATCGATTCATATATAGGCCATCAGGCACTCCTAATATTATAACCATCAGGGGTATCGGTCTGGTAGTAGTGAAACCCAGCACATCGGTATGACGACCTCTGAAGGGCGATGGCACGTTTAACATTTTTCCACAGATCCTTTGCACTTAATTCTGATGGTGCGTTCGCTGAGAGGGTAAGGGAGACGCGCTCGGCTAAAGTTCTGTCGACCCCTTGGGATAGGATCATCTTGCAATGTGAAATCGTTTAAGTCGGCTCTCACATTGAGGCAACAATCAATAAGCAACTGGCAATAGTAAACACGCAATATTATCGCTCACAATTAATTTACTTTAAATTAAATTAGAGGTCTCACCAGCGTTGTGCTGAAGTACCCAATTGGGTAATTTGGCTCAAGTATTTCAACTTTGGCTCAATGCTCCGAGCCAAAGAGAAATGGCTCACATTTTTCTTAAAACTTAAACTTCGTTCTTAAAAAAAAATTCATATTCCTATCGGGAATAATGTATGGAAATGTTTCCCATTAGAGACGAACTATACAGAATCATGTCTCTGACCCGAAGAGTCTTTGATTCCAACCCGGAGGGACAGTTGCACCCCGGACTGTAGCGCCATCTAAGTATAAGTAACAAAAAGATCTCTGACAGACATCAGGCATATTTGTTTCGTTTGTCTATATCCTTCAGAGTGGTGTCATGGATTATGGCTGTACCTCCCCGTATTAGAGCCAGCATCTGTTTGAGGCTTGATTCTCTGGTAGACTAACCATTTTGAGCCCAATAGTCTTACTCTTGTTGCGGAATATATGAAGCGATTTCCACGTCTTCAAGGTATGGCCTGCAAGCTTCATTCTCCAGAAATCTCATCGTCTTTATGCCCAAAACACATGTGCAGAAATTCTGAATGCTTCACTGCATGCAGTACTGCAGATGAAACACATGCAGAATTCAATTTGCAGTGGTTGCTGTCAATGAGGGGAAAAATATGTGAGTGAATCAAAGACGACAAATAATTCCCGTCTCTCTTTTCCTCGTATGCATCAGTAGCTGAATTTAAAAATTCGTTGCTGCCAAGTCTACTTAATTTAATTCACTGCGTTGCTATGCAGTGGATTTAGAAATAGAGACATGTTGCAGTGCTGCGGTGGCTGCAGAATTTACATTTGTTTCACCACATAAGAACATGTGTATTCTAATTCTGCTGCGCAGTGAATTCTGCACGTGTGTTTTGGGCATTAGATGATACTTGAAGTTACCTTATGCTAGAAGTACGCTCCTATCTATTTGTGTGTTCCCTGTTTCAAGCTTCGCACTGCTTATTTGAAAGAGTACTTTAGCGGTTTACATTGCTGACGAGGAAAACATTTCCTCGGGCACAGAAGTAGACTTCTTAACCATGATAACTTAGAAATAACAGAACTTTTAAATATTTACAATGTAATCAGGATATTAAGGCGGGTGTAAGACCTCTTGATCTATAAGAGTTAGCTAAGACCAAGAAAGTAGGTAATATTTTCAATCAAAATTTATAGACAAACGGCGGATTTATCTTCTCAATTTTTTAAAATGACTCAAAAAAATAAATTGCCTAGATATTAGTTTTTTTTAGATCGGTTTAAGGTCCCTCACTCTTCCAGAAGCATCCCGTAATCGCGTAATAGTTCTGCAATGTCTTTCGATGATTTTGCCTTCCAGCGAACCACCAAACAAAAAAAAAAAATTTAAAGAAATCTCAACAAATAAAGCACCCCCCCCCCCCCCCTCTTTCTCTTTAAATAAAGTGGCTCAAACATATGTGAAATGGCTCGGAGAATGGCTCAACTCCAAAATTTCTGCGGAACAACGCTGGGTCTCACATCAAAGCAACTCAATACCTATTGGTCGAGCGAAAAATGTTGCTGACGGCTTCAATATTTATCGCTAGCGATACACAGCGCATGTTGCAAAGCAAACAAAATATTGCTTCATTTCATAGTAGCAACATTTCTTATTAGTGGCACGTCGCTAGACGTTTGCGCATACTACGTTTTATTAATTTTTTTAAAAATATTTTGGATGATCCAGTTTTTAATATAAAGTTCGTAGAAATAGTGGAAAAATATCCCTGATAGCTACAAATTATTGGCAATAATGTTGCTTCAATGTGAGAATAAATAAAGTTGCGTGTTGCTTATTGATAGTTGCTTATTGCTTGTTGCATCAATCTGAAAGCCGCCTAACAGACTCCGTTGGGGGTTGCTGTACAGTGGAGATCCACATCCGTAATTTGGCTACCAGACCAATACCTGGAGTTTATGATGGCCGCTCGGAACGTTCAGACATAAAAAACACTCGCACTGGAGGCATACCGAGGGTCGATCGCAACATGATCAATTTGGCTGACATGACGGTTGTATGTCCCTTGCGTGTATGAGGTGTGAGAATAACAGCAAAGTCGATTAGCCTGAGTCAGTTTCTGGAGGTTTTGTCGTGCAGATTGTGTTTTTTCTGAATGTAGAGCCAAAGAAACCATCTTTTTCGATCCTGGCGTTAAAGTCGCTAGAAATTATCTTTCCATCGTACTTCGAGCACTAATCGAGCACTTTGTTCGCTTCTGCTTAGTTCACTTACCTATAATAATCATACTAACTAAACCTATCATAATATCAAGAAAGTTTCAAGCATCTGCGCTACTTCTCAGAGAAACATTGCTGCCATTGATTGCATTGGCATAATTATGCACATCGCTTGCTTCACCTTCCCTTTTTTAAGAGACAGCAACAAAGCGGATACACCAAAATGGAGAAAACTATTATGTCCTTCTTTTTCTTCTCACCTCCCATCTGCGCATTTCGTCCCATTTGATTAATGTTTACTTACATGCACAACGCAATCTTCCATGTGAACCCACCATCACATAGTAGAACCAAGATCAAGAACAACCTCTTATATATAGTGTTTTGTATTGAATTAGTAGATATATTTTGAGAATATGCAGTGAAGTCTGGAAAATAAATACATTTTGATTACTGTTCCGAATAACGTGGCTATGAACAAAATAGCCTTAAACCATCCGACAGTCTTAAGAAACATTTGAAAAAAGTTTCATTGAAATCTGCCCAGTTGTTTTCGAGCTTTGAGGTAACAAACAAGTTTTACTGATGCTTCATTTATTTCAGTACAATAAATCTTCTGACACACTGTATGTACGACATAATTCGTTTAATAACATATGAATATGATACGCATACTCATTTTCCCGTTACCTATAGACTACAGAAACAACAAGTACTACTCGTATTTTCAGTTTATTACGACAATGGCTGACCTAGAACTCTGCTACCACTATCTACACCTACATTGCGTACAATATGATTGGTGAGAGCTAGCCAAAGCCCACACTAACTGAACTGACACTGACACACAATTCAGTCACTCAATCTCTCAACCCAAAGCCAACAAACAAGCAACAAAGGCAGCGAAAGCTTCGCACTATAATCACACTGAAAAAATATTTATAGAACGAGTCGTGTTCGATCGCTGCTACCGCCGACGACCACGACCACGACGATGCGAATAAAAAAATTTAGCATGCTAGAGCTACCCGAAGTTCCAGTCATAATCATCGACCTCAGTTCAGTACCTACCCTTGTGAAAGATAGCCGTGAAAAGGACAGTCACAGCCTACATACTATTCGTGTTTAAGTCCTTTTGTATTCGAATTCAGTGAAATATACAATACTTAGTATCGGCGGTCGTTTTTTTGGGGATTAACGAAAAATAATCTTTGGGAATCCAAAGGACATTGAAAAAAACTAACGTCAACTATAATTATGGCCGCTTTTGATATTCCATTTGGGGATCAGTTAAAATTGGCGTTTAGGTGAGTGGTGAAAATTATCCAAACAAATATAATTTACCTCTGTGCAACACGATGGAATATTGTTTATCGTCACGTCATGTATTTTTATAATAGGTGTAATTTTAATTAACCATGGGCGTGTTAGACAGCACTCATTAGCACAAGGCAGACCAACCCCATTCATGCGATTAGTATTAATTACTGTTAGTGGCGGTGTTCAGTTCAGCTCACTGAGAAAAGATACCTTATTAATCTCAAACATCTGTTACATTATTTAAGCCATAAATCTATTCTTAATCGAACAGTATTTAGTATTGATTACAGTTATCTTCGTTCTAATAATTTGTTTGGTTTGTTCAATCAGCTACTTCGCATCGAACGAGAGAAGAATATTCGACAGGCATGTTTGTTCACAGAATTTCAAAATCAATAACCATAAAATGAAATAGGCGCCGCGTCTATCAATAGTATCTATATTTATAAACAGTGTATAGGATAGTTATGCGTCGGAGGCAGCTGTTGATGCCTATACCTACTTTCGTATGTGCCTGGTCATCCTGCAATAATTTGCGGTTTTATATACGTACCGCAGGCCGTCGGACCGAACAAATACTTCCGAGTTATGACAACAACATGGGCTTGGGCATCTTAAAAGCAACAGAATTTTTTGTGAATATTTATAATTCCAACAAAGCTAGATAGCTACACATAAATTAAGCTTTCACTTTCATTGGCGGTAGGTATATTGAGACGAAAAGCATTTTCTTTAAAGAGCAAATAAATTGATTAAATGTGGCCCAATTTTTCGCATCATCATGGGTTTGAGTTTTTTTTAAGTGCTTCAACAATTTTACTCAATTCATTTAATTATACAAAAAAGTATAAGCGTTCATGGCATTTTTGAATTGTGCAATTTCAATGAGATTATACATAACTCTTTGAAATACCTGTTTTTTATGCTTTTTGATCAGTAAAATATTTTTTTTTGTTTATTTTCTATTATTAAAACTACTTTTCATTATATTCTGATGCTTCACATCTTTAATGTGAATGAGAAAAGAATTTGAATATTTAGTACTATTTACATTATAATTTTCCGAAACTTGTCATCACTTGAATTGTTAATTCTATGAAATGAAATGAAAAATTCTATGTATAGTAATTTTTGTGGAATCCAAGCTTGTATCTTGTATAAACATAGAATTTCTCTCTTTGATCTTGAACTCGTGCCGACCACTTTAGAGCTCCTTCCTAACTAATAGTTGAAAGTTAAAAAAACGCTTTGAAGTTTGAACACTGTTAGTCTTTCATCAAGGATAAGAGAAAAAACCAAACTTTTCTCTTAGGCGAAAAAGTTAAAAATAATTTTAAAAATGGTAGCTATACCTGCGTTTTATTTAAATATTTATTTAGAAAAAATCATTAAAAACGAAAAAAAACTTCAACAGTTTTAAGACGATGAATAGGTAGTCGTGATGGAAGGATCCAAAGTGCAAACACAAAACTTTGGGAATGATCTGTTTTGAAATATAGCAAAGCTAACTTATGTTTTTATATTCATTTGGTGGTAGACAGTGCCGGCACCTGGAGGGCGCCGAGGTATACAGGGCACTGCACGCGCCAGCTTACACTGAAAAAATTATTTATTGTCATATTGACAATAGGTAGTTGTTAACTGGAAATTGTCAAATTGACGAACAAAATTGTTGATAGGTTTAGGTTTAAGTTTATGGTTCACATTCACTTTTTACTGTGAAACACATGATAGTCTCGGTAAAGGCGAGTAAACTGTGCGTCTAGGCAGATGTGGTGGTTCGTCTACTAATGAGCCCAATGTGGTGGTTCATCGGGGCGAAACGCATTCTGGAGTAAATGCCACACTTTATCAATACCTTATACCTAATATGTTGACACTCCACTGTATAAGTATAAATTCCTTAACCTAGCAGGTGTTTTAAGTCATGACGTTTTTTTTATTTTGAAAATCGAATTCTTTAATTCAATTACTGCGTTCATTAGACTGAAAATTGCTATTTTCATTATGAAAATCGAGTTTTTCAGTTTAACAACTATGATTTTCATTATGAAAATCAATTCCTAAAATTTAACTTCTGCGATGTGTGATGCGACTGTGATTTTCACTATGAAAACCAAATTCTTCAATTTTGCTTTCCCGGTCATCAGATTGACGATTTCGATTTTTATGAAAATTTTATTTCCCGATATTCATACAATTTTCGATTTTATGAATATCGAATTCTACACTTTAACAATTACGATTTTCATTATGAAAATCAATTCCTCCAATTTAACTACAACGGCGATTGTCAATATGATTTAATTGATTCAAATTTAATTGACAACCCAAGTTCATCATATTAACAACTGCGGTTGTTGTTTCAGTAAATTCAGCGTATTAAATTTGATGAGCTTATCTTGTATTAGTGATAGTGAGTATAAGTACCTACTCGAAAGAGAAAAGAACTGAGCAACCAAAGAGTCCATTTAGTCTAGTTTAAAAAGTCTTTTATATTTTGTGATAAGAGAAGACCCTGTAGTGTTTGGTTTCCTTGCTCGATGTTACCCAACAAGGCGATGCTGCGACGTCACACGAAGAGGCCACATTGGCATGGAACTACACATTACTTTTGCTATTTCTCTGATATTATGGTACAACGTTTTCAAACGAAATGCTTAATAAATTTTGCTCTTATTTGAAAATACATAGACAAACATGATGCGAACAAACCATTGTAACAGTCTCGGAACTTGGTACGCAGCAATTTTTCAAACCAGTAGCACGATTAAGACGCATTAAACGTAGACCGGGTGAAGAGGCTGTTGATGAACCAGTAACTGGTCCAATAAAAGTTTCAACTCGATTTTTGGAATGCTCTTTTGGACACCGTACTTACTTACCTATATCTATGAAGGAGAGATTTCAACAAATGCAAGAATTTCTTGTTTAAGCCCAGTATACTGGCTCTCCCATACAAAAATGTCTACAGAGATAAAATTTACCTAGGCATTTTAGCAAAGCAGTATCCTGTTCCGCATTCCTAGTTTTTCAAATTGTGGATTTCGTGGAATACTTGAAAATGGATTTAAGTAAAGAGGAAAAAAGTGAAAAAATAACAAAAATCAAAAAATACATGTGGCAATAACATATTCGGCCCTAAAGAGGTATCCGTCGGAACAGCTTTTCGGAACTTTGTTCCTACAAATATGTAACGCACACTGGGGCGTTATGCGTTTCAGTGCGATGAAGTGCGTTTTTACTGATATTTTTGACAGCTTCATACGAATTTTCTTCCGATATGCTCCGACAGCAATTGGTTGCGGAATTTGTTTACGATTTGCAGTTAAGTGTTGATAAATGAAAGCAATAAAGAAAAAACATTTTAGCAAAGTAATTGGGTGCATTTGTTGCTTAAATGTGTGTTACCAGGGCAAAAAAAAAGAAAAAAAAAACAAGCAAAAGTGTTATCGTCGGCTTGGCCGATGCTTTGATACCCTCCATTGCATAAAAGTGATGCAAAATGTTGCCCATGCAATATAGGTTTGGTATATGAGGTACCAGAACTACTTGACCGACATAGACAATTTTCAATACCAACCTGACGACGGTAAAAAAAGTCCTCTCACAAAATTTCATTCGCCTAGATCGATTTGGACGCTATCGTGATTTCAAGAGACAGAGAGACACATGGGTCTAATAGTGGTTTTGTATGGCAGGTACCAGAACTACTCGACCGACATAGCCCATTTTCAATACCAACCTAAAGACGATAAAAAGAAGTCCTTTCACAGAATTTTAGTCGCCTAGATCGATTCGTTTGGACGCGTGGGTTCGTGGAGACACATGGGTCTAATAGTGGTTTTGTATGGCAGGTACCAGAACTACTCGACCGACATAGCCCATTTTCAATACCAACCTAACAACGATAAAAAGAAGTCCTTTCACAAAATTTTAGTCGCCTAGATCGATTCGTTTGGACGCGTGGGTTCGTGGAGACACATGAGTCTAATAGTGGTTTTGTATGGGAGGTACCAGAACTACTTGACCGACATAGCCCATTTTCAATACCAACCTGACGACGGTAAAAAGAAGTCCTTTCACAAAATTTTAGTCGCCTAGATCGATTCGTTTGGACGCGTGGGTTCGTGGAGACACATGGGTCTAATAGTGGTTTTGTATGGGAGGTACCAGAACTACTTGACCGAGATAGCCCATTTTCAATACCAACCTGACGACGGTAAAAAGAAAAGTCCTCTCTCAAAATTTCATTCACGTAGGTTGATTCGTTTGGACGCTATCGTCTTTTCAACAGACAGACAGACAGACGGACAGACAGACAGACGGACATGGCTAAATCGATTCAGAATGTGATCCTGATTCAGAATATATACACTTTATAGGGTCTCCGGTGAATTCTTCTTGGCGTTACAAATGTAATGACAAAGTGAATATACCTTCCTGTGGAGGGTATAAAAACAAGCACTAAATAGGAAAATCCCGATGTACCACGAAACAACATCATATAAAATCAATGCGTTGTCGCATTTTAATTATTCTTTCCGAAAGCGGATACCTCGAATGTAATTTGAGTCTCCGACGGGTTATGCGTTGCGGAGAATTTTCCGTTCCGACGGATACCTCGCTAGGGCCGATTATGGGTGCGTGTCCCATCTATATCCTGTACTACGAATTTTGCGAGCATTTATCTGTGCTGTGGAGAGAAGTGCTGTCGCAAAAATTCAGCACGAGCAGGATAGTGGACTTTAACATAAAAAAATAAATCAAAATAGAGAAGAGAACTCATGCGACAAACTTACTTGCGGTCTAATGTCCCAAACTAGATTAACCAGTCTAGCATCACTGCCTATTGAAAGTCATATTGCAGAAAACCTAGATTTTGACAGTCTTATCAGAGAATTTGTTGACAAATAAGCTAGAAAAAGAAGATTTCATTTGTTTTTTAATAATATTCGTTTCATTAAATGTTTCGCGACTAACTGACGCACCTTTCTATCAATCTATACATATAATAAAACTGGAGGAAATTTCTTTGGCTGTTAAAAACTCAAAAACTACTGGACAGATTTCGAATGAACCTTTTTTTAAATGTTTCTTAAGACTGTGAGACTTCTATAGGCTATGTCGTTTATAGCCACGTCCTTAGGAACAGTTTTTAGCCAAAATGTGTTTTTTGAAGTGAAAAATATATAATTAGACATATACCTTGCTACAAATGGATGTTTATACTTTTGCGATCGTGCGACAGGGCAAACAAAAACAAAACAACACTAGCATAATTATAATAAAACTGTGGGAATTTTCTTTGTCTCCTAAAAGCGCGAAACCTACTGGACAGATTTCAAATAGACCAAATATAAGTTTTTGTTTGTTTGCTAAAGGCGAGCGGCGCAAGGCGAACACGGGTCAGTTAGTTCAATAATAAATTGTGAAAATATGTATTTTGTTTTGTTTTTAATTTTAATGGAACATAAAAGAGCGCCAAATGCATGACTCGCCCAGGGCGCCAAGATCGTTAAGGCCGGCCCTGGTGGTAGGTACCTGCGCAATTATTGGCAATTACATTTTTCGATATGTTTACCTAGTTAAACTTAGTCCGAAATACGAGAAAACTTAAAATGTTTACATAAAGATTTTATTTTACTTAGCTTTTTTTTTCTTTTTTTTTTTGTAAAAAAAATTGATTAATCCAATTCGTATTTTGTATCTACTTCCCAACTACTTAGATACTATCTGAAACTTTGCAAGCAAAAAATAGTCCTAAAACGCGATTCAATTAGAAAAGATGGAGACTTTAAAAATTCGCCTTCTAAGTTGGTGAAAATCGGGTGCAAACTTTTTTTCTGACTTTTCTTACTTCAACTTATCAACAAAAAAAATCTTGAAATTGTTTTTATGCAATACTCCCCCGAGTATTTTAACGTATCAAAGCCGATTTAAGATAATCAAGCATTTTTTTAAAGTTGTTAGTTCTCAAGGGAACTACCTACTGGAATGGTTAATATAGGAAGGATAGAAAGATATACCTACTGGTGCACATTGGTTTCAAACAATTGTAGGTTGCGAGAGGGGAAAACCGCGTTAGTCAATGAATGTTGTTCGACTTATAAAATAATCTGTATATTGTACAGTACAGTACATACGTCCGAAGATAGGCTTTATGATATACCTAGTACCTACTGATTCGCACGAATCGATGTGTGGCGATTGTTGAGAAAGATTTTATGAAGGGGAGGAATGCAGAAGGATATTTCATGAGAGCATTGGCGGTGAAAAAAGCTATAAAACAAGGAAAGCCAAAAAACATTACTGCGATGTTCGAATGGAATAGACTCCGTTATATTCCTATGGTGGTGGATTGATTGGTTCCACTTTTCGGTGCGATACGTCATCAAATAAGCAGTGGACCTGCTACCATGAAAACCGTATTGCATGTCATTGAGAATTTTTCGTAATTCAAGATATTTCATAAGCTGACGATTTACCAGCGTTTCCATTACCGTGGATAGAACGGAGGCAATTGTTCGGTATGGTAGTTAGTCTGTGAAGAAGAATCGTTGAAAGAGCTGACAGCTGAAGTGTCATTGAAAACGAGTGCTGACGACGTGGTGAAGCTCCTAATATTTTTCATGAATGATCAAAATTGTTTATTACCACTGGGATAATGGAGTATTTTTGTTGTGAGAAAACTTTGTTTGTCGTATCATGGAGTTGTCGAAACTTTTTCCGGTTTTTTTCGGTTGGGTTAGTTTTATAAGCACTAAAACTTAACCTAATAGCCTTGCAGCTCGATTCGCACCAAGTATTCTCCTAAGGTTTGATAGTCTTTATTCTGTTGGTAATAAAAGATATCATACCCAACAGAATGGTATTTGTTATCATGTCAGCGGCGGCATAGACATCAGTATCGAAGAAGCATAGACGCAAGTTAGGTAAAGCTCGTAAAAAAGAAGTTAAGTCCTATGAAAAAGTGAAACGGGGGCCTTAACCCTAGATTCATATAAACATGGCGCTCACAGACCCTCTCAGTTGATTAATAATAATTCATTGCATGCGGTGTGAAAGAGATACAAACACGTGCATTTCAGTACCTTCCTAAAGCAAAGAAAGCTTAGTGTCGCCCAAGTTTTGTTGGTGCATAGACGTTTATTTTGCATATTTTACGTGCAAAGGGTTCGTAGGTAATAATAAAAAAAACTTTGACAAAGCGAGCATTTGTGAAAGAGATATCACGCAAATTGATAGAGTCCTGGTAGAGTTATATATGGTCGCGAAGTAACAACTTTGAGGCGAAAAGGAATAATAATGTTATTTTAGGTGATACACATGGCGTTCCAGTGAACTCTGAAAATTAACACAGAAAAAATTGGGTTTTCTGGGATTACGCAAAGAAGCGTATAAGCCCAGATTTAGCAATATTACTCACCGCCTTCTAGATTTCTTTAGATCATCGTCTTAAATAGTGCGAACACTGGTATTCCGATGATAAAACTAGAATTAATATAAGGAATTGCGCACTGTTCGTACGTATTAGTGTATGGTATTCGCTACTAGAAATGTTTATTTGCTTTAAAGTTCAACAACTATTATCTACATAAAATTTAAGGAATATTCCATTCATTTTCGCCACATTCATTGGAGAGCATAGTCCCTTTGGCTTTGTATTGTATGTTTGGTATAACCTTTAAGGACTTTATAGTTCACAAAAGTAATTTACCTGAATAAGTTAATGGGTGCAATAAAAAATAATATAAGTAATATTTAGGGCTGTCGGACGATTGTTTTTTAAAATCTATTCTCATCCAGCAGCTTGGGTATTCAGCAAGGCACTATTAAAAAAAATCTTCTGGGTCTAGTTTTGCGATTTTTTTTTAAATTCCGTCTCATTGAACACCTTGAGCAAAAAACGAATATCCATGCAGTGTCAATAGCCAATTTGAGGTTTATAGGGCTAAAGAGGGATTTGGACATAATCAATTTGCTCTTATAATTGACGTAATATAGATATACTTATATGTATGTATTTAATAATTTTCTGAACATTATATCCTTCAGGTACTGCAGACGACCGCTGCTGCAGTAAATTTACTTGCATATTGGAAGACTAGACTACACCGCAAAATATAATCCCTTTGGTATATTTTTCCGGTTTTAATTTATAAAAACCATCCACTTGTTGCGTACTCCTCGGGGAAGTTGCGATGTTATTTTTAACCACACTGACACACCGAAAAGAAATAAACGCTTGTCCTGTGGTCAGTTAGTTAATTACTTTACCACTTTTCCCAATTAATATTGTGTTGTGTTTCCAAGCCCTCTTCCATGTATTGTGAGTAATAATGCCATCAAGATAATTGGCACTTCAGGTATATCGTATAGGTATACATAATGTAGGAGTATAGTTCTTCCTTATTTATGTCATTGCTTGAATATAACGCTGTATACGCTATACATATAATATCGATGAGTTGCTTTGAAGTGGTCAGATAATTGAGGCTTTAGATTTGAATGTTAAGGCACGTATTCACTAATAAACATTGTTATAATTGATCTTAAAAATACAGGGTGTCCGGTAGTGGGTTTTATGTTTCTAAGCCTTAAAAGTATGAAACATGTAGGTAAATATATAGTACCTGTATTTGCTAAAACAATATTGGAGCTCTTCACTATAGATAGGCAGGTAGATGTGGTAGTATTGTAGTACCATAGGTAAAACCTGGTAAGGCAATTTAACCGTTTGGCATTTTATTTTGTTTTCTAATTTTGTGATCATTTGGGGGTTTCCCTACTCATTTCAAAATTTAAATTTTGCTGCAATTTTTCACACCAGAGTTACGAGTTTGTATTGGAATTGCAGCAGGTTAGGTACAGAAAAAGAAATGTTCAGTAGTTGACTGATTGACGTGTTTACCGCATAGTCCCAAGAGTGTCAAAGACGTGAAGGTGGACATTATATACGCTTATATTTTTAAAAAGTAGATTTCCAATACCCATGTATGCCTGTATTTTAAAAAGGGCGGTAGGTAGGTACATCATTTGATAACGATTTCAGATTTTTACGAAGCACTACACTCAATGGCCCACCCTGTACTAAGCTTATTTAGTCTGGTAATAATACCTACTTATCAGCAGAAAATTGCTTGTTTATCAATGATGATTTGGAAATCAAAACGAAGTCGACTGATTGCAATAAAATTATAGATACCTACATAATATATTATGTACTCTTAATTTACAGACAAAATAGTTCCATGTTATAAAAGGCCAGAACATCAGGGCAACTACGAACTAATCCAACTTATTGATAAGACAACAAATGGTCAAAGTACAGTCTAGCTTTTGGTTGAGGCGTTTATTTTATTTATTCTACACTATTTTTAGATTCAACTGCAATATTATAGAAAATTAAGCATTCACTTGTTCTCATTAACTAGCTGCTTTGGCTATTTTGAAATATCTTCCCATAGAAGCTTTCAGAATTTTATATAGTTTACTTATTTTTTGAAATATCTGCCTGTTCACAGTTCACTACACACTAAAGTATTCCAAATTTAGCTGTCATTTGTTGATTTAGGTATATTCGATTACCTCTGTGAAATATGTAGAAAGGACAACAACTTCCAATAAACTTCATCCCGTAAGAGAGACACATATATGCAGCATTGCATGGGGCATAGCCGTCGAAGAACACCTTATGATTATTACAATGGGAATAACTCACTCTATAAACAACGACAAAAATAAAGCTGAACATATTCATAGCCATTATAACTGCAACAGAATTTGTCTTCGATGCACCAGTCGACCCCACCCTGAGAACAAGGATATAACTGGCAAACCCACAGCATGTTTTAGCCGCATTAACTTCGAATCCCTGATTCATGATTGGCCCATAACACGAGGCCATTTAAATTGTGACGGAAGTGATAGGGATACTAAATCTCACATCAAATCGAATACCTATGATATTGTTCATAAACTTTAAAAGAACATTGCAATATATTATGTTGCACATTTGATAGGCGTTCTTATTTAGATAGTGCTGCATTAAAACCACAATTATTTTCCTGTACCATGCATAGATACCTAACTCTTAACCTTCACATTGTTCATACCCAACATTGATATCTGAAATAGATGTCCAATATGTATTTGGAAACGTTGGTCAAGTGGAAAACGTTCCATGACAATAACATTGGTCGAACCAGCCATAGGACTTTAGGTCCAATTGAAGTAAGTACGACTCGAGGTAAACTCTGGAGTGTATTGCAGGAGTATGGAATTGACGGTTCTGTCTTGAGAGCAATTCAATCTCTTTACACAAACTGTAAAAGCTGTGTTCGGATAAACGGCGTTAAATCAATACCTTTCACCGTGGGCGTTGGACTTCGCCAGGGGTGCGTCTTGTCTTCTCTCCTTTTCATTACTTATATGGACTGGATGTTACAGCGCAGTCTTGGAGAAGAACGTTTCGAATTGGGAAATCTGAGTCATTTGCTCTTCGCTGATGACTTGGTCATCCTTAGGTCCTCTCAGACTGAACTTCAGCGCGCACTCGATCGGTTTGTAGCCGTTTGTGTTGAAGTTGAGATGAAGGTTAACGTGAACAAATCTGAAGTGATGGTCGTCTCCAGAACGCCTGTTCAATGCACTCTGCATGTTAGTGGAGTCCCATTGAAACAGGTGGAGAAGTTTAAGTATCTCGGGGTCTTATTCACGAGTGATGGAAGCAGCAATGCTGAGTTTTCCTGTAGGATTGGTCAGGCTGGGTCAATTTGGAGACAGCTTGGTCATTCTGTTATTAGGCAGTCCTCCTAATAACAGAAGAAAGACTGACAACTTAGCTTTGACACCAAGTTGGTCATTCTGTTATTAGGAGGACTGCCTAATAACAGAATGACCAACTTGGTGTCAAAGCTAAGTTGTCAGTCTTTAATGCGGTGGTTGTTCCAAATCTTACCTATTGTCATTAGGTTTAGGTAACGACCGAAAGAATAAGATCGCGGATACAAGCTGCCGAAATGAGATTTCTCCGTTGTATTGCTGGTGTGACTCGTAGAGATCGCATTAGAAATACCAGAATACGTAAGGAACTCAATGTCGAGCAGCTACTTCTCCGGACGGAGCGGTCCATGCTTGGGTGGTTTGGTCATGTTAAACGCATGTCCCCGACCAGGATTCCACGATGTGCCATTAAATCCGTACCATCAGGCAGGCGTCCTCTATGTAGACCTAGAATGAGATCGTTTTATCAAGTCCATAATCTCCCCTCTACCCGTATGGGGATTGCCCTTGATGATTTGGAGTCGATGGCGGAGGATCGGATCGGGAAAAAAAATAAATAAATAGGCGGCGCAACAGGCGGTAGACACCCAAGGCCTAGCTTCTCGCAACCATTCGTTTTGTGTGAGTTTCTATTTTCGGAACGAATGGAAGGGACCTACAATTTTATGCCGAGTCCGAACGGCTGAATTGAGAAGCTTTTTCAGGACAGTCATACTCTCGGATGTTTGTCAGACGTTCGCGAGAGGTGGCGCAGTAGAAAAAACCTTATGATGTAATTTGTGTTTTTCCGGGGATCGAACCTGGGATCCCTCGCACAGTAGTCCAGCACACTAACCACTGCGCTACTGCGCCCACACGTAAATGTGAGTTTAATTTTTGGAAAGAATATAAAGGACCTTCAGTTTCTAAAAGGGTGAGTTGGGTGTCTTTCTTGTTGCCCATGGTACGGGTTCCCTACGTTATCTCCTTTTCCAAAATCCCTTATTGGACATAATCTCTAATTTTTTTTTATCTCTTTTTCCAAAATCTTCCGGGACGAAATCCCCTATACCAAAATCTCCCATTTATATCCATACACCATACTCATTAAATCCCTCGTTAAAATCCCCTGTTCCACAGTTTAGAATCTATCCGTTTTTTAGGCGCGTAGTTTTGGCAGTAAAATTAAGCAAACAACATAATATAAACTCTGCATATACACATATACCGGAAGTCTGACAGTAAACCCAAGCAAGGGTTTACTGTCAAGATGCAAGCAAGCATCTCACTCTGTCGCGCGACAGAATTAATAATACCAAATTTAAAAAATTGGAGATTTTGTCCCGTGGGGATTTTTTCTCAAGGTCTTTTGGAGTAAGGGATTCCAGCACAGGGGATTATGGAATAGGGGATTTTGGAAAGGAGATTTTGGAAAAGGGATTTTGGAAAAGGAGATATCATCACCAACCCCCATGGTACTCCCGCGTCATATTTTTCTCAGAGTTAACCGTCGAATCTCTCGCTCATTAGTCCAATGCTTTAGCCGTTTTTTTTTGTAATTTGCAAGTGCTCAAAGAATTTTTTTTCGTGTAATGATAGTGCACAACACGAGTTGGAAGGTTTAATAGGAAGATTACCGAAGGGGTACTGCATGAGGCAATGCATGCATACTCTATGGTTTAGAGTACTATTTATGCAATTAGCTATATCCATCCTCATGAGCATGAAAGCAAGATATCAAATCCGAATGCAGTCTTTCAGTTGGTTCATTCATTCATTTTCAAAAGTTCCGTCTATATAAACACAAGGGTCGCTACATAACACTCGTTACTACGCCACCGATTCCAAGTCATCAGGGGTAATTCACAGACGGGTAAAGGAGATTATGTCGAACTTGATCTAACTATCTGATCCGTGGTCTGACGATAGATTTCCATAGCGTTTTGTGAAATACGAGATGGGAACACATTCACATGCATTGGACAGGTATTCTGGAGACGACCATCACTTCAAGTTTGTTCACGTTTACATTCATCCCAGATTCAACACAGATGGCTGCAAACCTACGGACCATTATCCGATTCGTAATTTAACTAACATGGTAACATGTGCTGATGTGATAACGTGCGCATTATACATTGTAGAACGAGTTGTTGGCTTGAAACGCAATCATCAATCCGATTGACAATACCTTAATTGTTCTTTATCTAATCGTTTATTAATTGAGAAATATAAATTTGAACTCCCAACTCGTAAAAAATGATTTAAATTGGTTTAATGGTAATTTTACTTCTTCGAATGCCCAATACTATTGAAATTTTTATTTTTATTAATTTTGTGGAGCTGTTACCTATTTATGGTCAGTTGATGATAATATTCAGATATATATCTGTCTTAACTAAGACAGATTTCAATGTGACGATGTCATTTGTTATCTTAACCAATAAATTGTGAGATTTGTATACTTAGTATTTTGGTCTAAAGGCGGTTAGTATTATTATATCTTAATAAACAACAGTTTCAAAGTGGCTTGATATTAAGTGAAAATATACAAGTATGTACCCACGCATATTTTATATGTAAATTAAATCATTTAATTAATGGCACGCCGAAGACAGGTTCAAGTAGGTACATTGGTATGTGTATGGCCGAAAAAAGCCCGCGGTACGGTACAGAAATTGACATCAGAGCGATGAATCACAAACTAAATCAATCATCAGTACTTTCAAACTAAACAAATCAAAGTTCGACTTATATGTCTGGCTGATAACCAAATGACGAGAACACGCTTTCTAATCAATGACCTTTCGCAGAGGAAACGTGGTTACAAAGACGGTTGCTATAATTCTTATCTTATATGTGAATAATATAAAAGTGTCAGTTTTGTATCAATAAAAAGAGTTAAAAGTATATTATAATGTTTCTGAAATAACATTCGAGGGTAACCGACATTAGTAGATAATTCCATGTGAGTTTTAGAGATGTAAAATGTTTAATTGGCTCTAAGTTCGAGCGTTTATAATAATAATTACTCATCCATAATTAGATAGGTACTGAAGACTGAAGGCACTGTGAGCACACAGAATTCCTACAGAGTTTTTATACGACAGACACGGCCTCAATTAAGTGAGGCTAACAATGACATTTAATAATATACCAGTCCTACTGGAAAAATAGAAACGGGTATTTAGTTAGTTAGTTGTTAAGATAGTCAAGTTTTGATTTTTATACATATACCAAAAGTATAAAAAAAATGTGCCACTGATTCTCCAAGTTGTATTTACATAGGTTACCAAAGGTTCCAATAAAATGTAAGACGTCTCCTTTTGCATGCAGGTTGCACAGTGAGCATTTAGCATTGCAGTCTATACGATGGGGCAGGTACTTGAGATGCAGGAGCTCTCCTCTTAAAATAATATATTTAAATATAGTCGAAATAATGATTATGCTGTTGTTGTCCTGGATGTAGTTATTTTGTGAATTGTGCTTCAAAGTCCGGTGCATACATAAGCCTATAGGCTCTTTTATGGGCCCATTCTACTACCCCATAATATCTTTACCGACTTTTCCCAAATTTAATTTCCTGTCTAGTTTCAAGCACAATCTTGATCACTCGCTAGAGATTTCTATATTGCGCTGTATGACATGGAAGGCCACAATTTTGGGCAATCGTGGAGTTTGGTTAGAAAATATTTTTCCCAAAAGAGTTTGGGGGTCATGATAATTCCTAGATAATTTTAAATTTTCAAGTGAACGTAAGACAAGGATGTGCAGTACATAATTATGTACAACAATATATTATATTGTATACACTATACTTCTGTCCACGTAGCTGCTCTTCATACGCACGCTTTCGTCATTTGCAGCTTTTTGTACGCTTCTTTTGCTGGCTTGCAGCTTGCATATAAACAAAAGAAACTCTGACCACGGACCGGAAAAGTCGCATCTTCGTAGTCGCAAACAATCGTCATACAGCTTGAGCTGGAGCTGGTCATTACTCAAGCCTAGATATATATATTGCAAGACCCGTGGACGTTCGCTTTTTTTCATAAATGGGGGTTTCGGCAGAAAAAAATAAACTATATATATTTGTAGCTCCCTTGAAGCTTGTTGGACGTTTCGGCGACAATGATTATATGCAAAATACGACGACAAAAGACAACTTGGTTGTATTGAATGCAAACAAGACACAGACACAGACACAGCTCACAACATTTTCTAGGAAAAATTCATCAGATCCAAATGGATGACCATCCAATCCATCCCAAGGACTCAATGCACCTTCTAGGAGTCACAGTCAATTCAGGAATCACATGGCAGGACCACATTTCCTATATCGCAAGATCGGTGTCCGATAAGTTGGGCTACCTATTTAGAGCAAAGAGGTACTTTAGCCCCAAGCAACTTTTCCTTCTCTACAAAGATCAGGTTAGACCAGGCCTGGAATATTGTTCCCATATATGGAGCTCGGCCCCAAAACATTCAATTAACGTACTTGACAGCATTAAGAGACGAGCAGTTTGAATTATTGGGGACTCTACAGTCTACACTCATATCAAATCTACAACCGTTGGTGCACAGAAGACAAGTTGCTGACCTATGCAGTATGCTTGTTCTAGGTACTTCCATGGTAGATGTTCCGAGGAACTCGAAGACATTATTCCTCGAAATGCAACTTTTGGGTGCCCCACAAGGCAGCCTGCTAATCCTCAAGACCATACAGTACACTTTACAACCGCGAGGACATCAACTTTCCAAAACTCCTTCTGTTACAGGACAAGCAAACTTTGGAACTCGCTTCCTGGGGATATATTTCCAGAAGTATACAATTTGCAGCAATTTAAGTGCAGAACTAACATACATATGCAAGCATCTCGGGGCGCTGTTGAAGAGTTATAGGTTCGCCTTTCCCGAGAGAAGTATTACAAAAAAAAAATGCAATCTGCAAATTACGCTGTAGTGGACGGTGGACAGTAGACACATTCGAGCCATTATGCTATAGCCTATATTTGGGTTAGAGGTGGGGTGAGCTTTTTTAATGGTATCTGATCTGTTAGTATCTATGCACTTGAATGTTTAGCAGGGTTTTCGCAGTAAAATAGAGCTTCTTAAAGTTACGCATTTAAATTTTTTGAATAAAGTAAACACTCGTTATAGTTAATCTTGGTAGAATATAATACTACTGAACACAAACAATATTTTATTCAGATAAATATTAATAAACGCCTCGATATAGTGAACACACATTTTTTCAACAGTATTTATGTTGCAATACGTCCACAGCATGTCGATTCAAATGACTTTTAAGTTATTTTATAACCGCTCATCGATATCTTTTCCTGTTCAAATGTGTATGTTATGTAAATGTGTCTGCATCATAGCTATGCATAATGTAGGTTCCCATAATATCCTTATTTGTGTTCTAATTTCGAGTGCGGTGAGACATATTGCGCGTTTCTAAATAAAAAATATATCTCGCAAGCATTTGCAAGCATTGCTTGAAAAAACCGAGGTAGATACTAGCTAAAGAATCTTTCAGCAGATAATAATGTATAATCGTTAAGTTTAACATGTTACTGTTAAAATAACGTTCACATACTAAGGTCCTGTTTCGCGGGGCTAGTTGCTAGCGATAGGACCAAGCTAATGTACTTCAACCTAAGATTACAAAAGTCATCAGAATATGATATAATATTTGATACACCCAATTACAAATAAACACAAATTTTTTAACAACAACTGTCCAGTATTAGGTTCCAAAGCATTTTTTAATTCAATAACGCTTGCAGTGGCTATGGTTTTATTTTTGAAAAAGTTGAGCAGTTTAAATACTTAGGTTTACAATAGATCGAAATCTGAATTGGAACCAACACATCTCGATATTGAGACAATATCTACTTTCATCAATTCGATATTTTTATCGTCTATTGATATCATCGAGAGCAAACTTCTTTTCTAGGCGATCAGAATAAGTTACAAATAATGGATTCCAAATCACGTTAGCATATTCAAGCAGTGATCGAACTTATGCAGTGAATAGCGAAAGTAAAGCAAATGGATCTTTAAAGTCTTTTGCATTACGCATTATGAAGCCAACAGCTGAGTTAGCCTTCGCGACAGTATAATCACTATGACATCGAAAGGAGAATGTCGTATTGAACATGACTCCCAGATCTTTGATTTTCATAACTCTATTCAAATGAATTGAATTTATAGAGTAATCATATTCAAATGTAGATGCAGATCTATTAAAAGAAATCACATTGCATTTCTTAATATTTAGTTTTAAACTATTGACATTGCACTAGCTATTGCACATGCACAATGCACATATATACTATCCAGATCCTATTGGATTAAAGAACAGTCACCAACACTTTTAATACATGAAAACAGTTTTATGTCATCTGCATATATAGTAAGCATTAATTATATTTGACTGTTCAAAAGATATCATTAATAAAAATAATGAAGAGCAGTGGACCTAAATGACTGCCTTGCGGAACACCCGAAGTACAGCTAATACTTTTCGAGAGCGATGTTCCAATTTTTACTCATTGTTCATGGAGAGCGACCAATTAGGAACCATGAAATCCATAGAAGCATTTAGAGTGAATTCCAAAAGCTTCTAGCTTTCAAGAAGAATTGAGTGATTGACCGAGTCGAAGGCTTTACTAAAATCGCTACATACTATATATGTATGATATATCCCATCTACTTGACTTTTGTTTTCCATCTCATTTAGAACATAAGATGAAAAAGATACTGAGCTTCAGACAAACATTCTTTCGTTAAAAACTTAGTTTATTTTTAACGATGTTGTTAAAAAGGTTAGGGATAGCTGAGAGCTTACAAATACTGCGATAATTCTCGACATTATTTTTGTCACAAGCCTTATATGAATAGGGACAAGAAACGAAGTCTTCCAATCATTAAGAAATGTTGTCTCATGAAGAGAATTTTAGAAAATTTAACAGTGGAGTGCAAAGACCAATGGCACATTTTTCAATATTATTGCTGGTATGCTATCAGTGCCACAATTGGGGTTATATTATTTCTATTACTGTTATGACAATTGCTATTAGTATAAACCGATTCAAAGCAAATCCACTCCATTAAAATGCATTGTGCCCGAAATCCCAACTGATTTACGTTTGAAATTTATAAAATGCCAAAAGGATTTACAGTCTTTTTTAATTTTACTTTCTATAGAAATAATATAATTTTTATGAAGAAAATTACTGATGTAGGAAAATTCTTTACGTAATTTACTAAATTGTTGTAATCATTAGTATTACCAGATTTTTTAAATGCTTTGAAAGCCCGGTTTTCAAATTTTCTAGCTGATTTAATCTTTTATTATACCACGGAGGCTTGTATAATGCTTGATTGTTGAAAATCGGAACGTATCTAGCAAAGCCATCATCTAGTATTTCAACAAACATACATACAATCCTAAATTCAAAGTGGACAATACATTAAACCAATTTATATTATTAAACAAATTATTAATTTCAATAAAATTAACTTTAGCAAATTTAAAACGGTTAAAATCATACTTAAAACTATCACTTGTATATTCATAGAATTTAATTTCAATAAATAGTTCTTTATGGTTAATAGATTCAACTAGTAAGGAAAATGGTACTTCTAGAACAGTCGCTTTTAATAATTCATCGCAACAAACAAAAACTAAATATAATATTTTTGAAAGAGAGTTCTGAATCGAATTAATTTCACTTAAATTTAGCGAATGAATAAAATCAATGAAAAAATATTCATGAGTTTGCTTAATATTGTTAGCTATAAGAAGTGAGTCAAACCAGGTCCAATTAATATTGGTGAGATTAAAGTCTCCTAAAACACAAACATTTTCCAATGCAGCACAATTATTATTAACAAATTAAATGTTTTCCATATGCTTCTGGTAACAATCAATTTTACTTGTAGGGGTTACATTTAACTAACTACAAAAACATACGCTTTTTACTAATACATATTATTTTTAACAACTGAAAAACCTAGGTGTTCCATATCAACAACTGGTAGCTTGATTTCTCTCCCATCAATATCAGTACGAAGTACGAACTGCGATGATGATTCCACCTCCATGGTCAGCAGCTACTTTACATCGATCCGATCAGAAAACATCATATAACCGTTCATCAAATATTTCTCTCGAAGATATATCGGGATACAGCCAGGTTTCAATTTCAACAATGATGATAACATCATTCATCATAGTTTCGAGGATAATAATTCGAATTATTCGACATTGTAATTTTGGTTTTCGGGAGACATTACGCCGCGCGCCGATCAGAAGATCAAACATTGGCCCAAGCAGTCGCAATGCACGAATATTGGCGAATCGCTGTGAAAATCAAACCTGAGAGAGTTCGAAAAGTGTTTCATTCAATCAATAATTTAAATTCGATTGACGTCATCTGCTATCGATCACGAATGTTCAATCAAAATACTGATTTTCCAAGGGGATGAATTATTGCATTTGATCTTTCCTAACTTTTTCATTTGAAAATATTTCATTGAATGAAGCTTTTTCTTCATAACATTCCTTGTACTATCCTTAGCACTTTTTTGAGAAATTGATTGTTTCCATCAAGACAATCTGGGTGATCACAGAATCCGTCGTATTCGGAATTTTGCTACGAACCCCGAAAGAACTATCACAGAATCCGTTGTAGTGGGAATTTTTCCTACGAATTAAATTCGTTGCAAACATTTCCACTAAGACGGATTAGATTCGTAGCAAAAATGTCCACTACGACGGATTCTGCCATAGTTCTTTCGGGGTTCGTAGCAAAATTCCGAATACGACGGATTCTGTGATCACCCAGAATATCTCTTAAAGAATACTAACATTAAGTTTTACCTGAAATTCACTGAATGATTGAAATTTTTTTCCATATTAGGACAGTAGGTATGTATTTCCTTTGCATAAACGTCTTTCATCTTTTCGTAACTCCTTTTCAATTCTCCCAAAATCCTGATCACTCTTAGCTTCTCATATTCTTTCCAGGACTCACGTCACTGCTCTTCGGCCGTAGAACTGGAACGGCAACGTATGTTAAGCTCATTAAATTCCGACCTTGACAGCATTTTAAAATGGGTTTCAGCTATGGGTTGCCAGAAATCTTTTCAAGAAAGTAGTTATCGAGCATGAAAATCCCGGACTTTCCCGGACAAAAAATGGATCTAAAAAAGAGTACAAAATTAGGCCAAAAATGCCCGTACTATTTGTTACAAAAACTCTTCTCGTTTTCATTGCGGTAGGAATGTACGATACCATGTTTAAAAAGCTCAACTCTTAAAATATCTAGAGATATTTCCTTAGTTTCCTTAGGGGAAGAGATAAAGAAATTAATTTAGATTTTTGGGATTATTAAAAACTCACACAAACGAATCATTGTGAGAATCTGAGCATAGAGTCCTATACGGACTGGCCTCAGTTGCCCTTTTTAAATCTTGGGCCCCTCTCAGAAGAAATTTGTGTCGAAGGAATTTGGCGAAGAGGTATAGCAATGAAGAACTATGTACACTAAAACCATGTCGAGAAGTTTCTTGGCTTAGATGTATAGAGCGAATGAACAACAATATTCTAGATCTAATAATTTTCGACTCTACTCCAGAAAGACAATGCGGAAGCTAAATACTTTTACGAAAGCATCGCCATCAGTTGGAAAGTGTGTCCCATAATTCACGAAAAATGCAATTTTTACAGAAAATACAGATTTTTAATTAAAAAGATTACCATGTTTTATTGATTCATAGAGTATATAGATTGGGGATATTGTATGGAATAGCACATCGGATAAATGGCCGCCAATAAGTTGTTACTTCCTGACCAGCCTCATTTTCGAAGAAGAGTGGTCCGATAATCCCTCCAGCCAAAAATCCGCACCAAACAGTCACGTGTTGTGGATGCATTTGTTTCTCAATAGTGGGAAGACATATTACTTCCATACCAAAATCCAGAATAAAAATTCCAGTCAATTTATTCTGTCTGCACGATAACCATTTGAACCGGACACTCCTTCTAATCTTCATTCAATGACGCAAGGCCATTATAAATCCTAAAAAGTACACGATTGCAAGCTGAATGCCCATACACGTCATTAGTACCTACTGTTTTCGCTTCAAAAGATTACTCAAGCACTTGAGATGCTAATTTTAAATTGCTTATTCAGAGACAAATCTAATATTTGTTATATTTTGTACTTTTTTAGTACCTATAACCTTCTGGCTTTTGTTATTGTCTTTCGTATACATAAAAACCAGACCCATTAACGCGTCTTTCACGAACTGCGTGCATACAGATTATCAGTTCGAAAAAGACAGACGCATTAATTTGTCTAATTCCGTCAACTCTATACAAAGTATTTTATATTTACGTCAGTTGATAAGGATATTTTTAAATTTAATTGAGGGTCAGCTAATGATAGCTATACCTACTTACCTAACTAATAATAGCGATCATAAGGTCAGAATAATTATAACCAACGTCTTTTCTTCAACAGATATGTAAAGTTCAGGTCCAGACAGAACCGACTACGTACCAGCGAAAAAGTTGTCGCTGAAACCGTCTATGGCAGAGTTCGTGGAGTAAAATGGTTCTCAGTATACGGAGACGAATACATTAGTTTTGAAGGGATTCCATATGCCAAGCCGCCAGTTGGAGAACTTCGCTTTCGGGCGCCACGAGAACCAGAACCATGGTCAGATGTAAAGCGATGTACCCGAGTACAGGAGAAGCCTGTACAATACAACTTTATACTTGATAAGGTCCAGGGAAGTGAAGATTGCCTCTACTTGAACGTATACACCAAAGATGTGAGTTGTGCATAGCTTTGATTTCACGGATATAAAAATATCTATTACAAATACATTTCAGATAAACCCTTCAAAACCACTGCCTGTGCTTGTGTGGATATATGGTGGAGCATTTCAAATTGGTGAAGCCTCAAGGGATATGTACAGTCCGGATTATTTCATGAAAGAGGATGTGGTATTGATTTCCATCGCCTACCGTTTGGGGCCAATGGGCAAGTAGCAATACTAGATTTTCTAGACACTAAATACTAATCATGGTCTACGATACCAGGTTTCATGTCGTTTTCTGAACCAGAAGTGGGAGTTCCCGGAAATGCTGGTCTAAAAGATCAGGTTCTGGCTCTCAAGTGGGTTAAAAATAATTGCTCATACTTCGGAGGTGATCCCAATAATATAACAGTGTTTGGCCAAAGTGCTGGTGGTTGTTCCACTCATTACATGATGCTGACAGATCAGACAAGAGGTCTTTTTCAGAAGGGAATTGTTATGTCTGGTAGTGCCGCAGCACCTTGGGCTAATATACCAGCAAACAACTGGAGCAAAAGACTTGCCAAAGCCGCTGGTTATACCGGATCAGACAACGACAAAGACGTCTGCGACTTTTTAACCAAACTAAAGCCAAACACAATGTACAAACACACTGAAGAATTACTCACAAAGGAAGAACGACACGAGAGGATACCGTATTGCTTTGGACCAGCAGTTGAGCCATATGTTAGTGACGAATGTGTGATTCCAAAAAATCCAATCGAAATGATGCGAGAATCATGGAGTAATGTGATACCAATGATGATAGGTGGTGCCTCCTCCGAGGGTTTGCTCTTATTCTCAGGTAAGTTAAGATTCCCGTGTGACCAAGTTGTTTTCCTAAATTTCCCCATTTTCCCATACATATATAGAAGTTCGAAAATTCCCCGATATGATTAATGAGCTGGGTAATTGTGAGAAAGTTGTCCCATTGGAACTGCAAATCACAGAAGAGGAACGCAAAGCGTTTGGTCTCAAGTTAAAGGAAGCACACTTTGGCGACAGTGAGCCCACTTTTGAAACCCTTCTTCAGTATAGTGATGTAAGAACAAAAAAATACGTTTTCTGTGATCAACTGAAATTTCATAATGCTCTTTAAAATTTCAGCTTTTTTCGTACAAATACTTCTGGCACGGTATCCATCGGACTCTGCTCTCACGTGCCGAATACGCCAGCGCACCTACGTACCTTTACCGCTTCGATTTCGATTCGAAGCATTTTAATCACATCCGAATATTGAGTTGTGGACGAAAGATCCGAGGCACCTGTCATGGGGATGACCTGTCTTACCTTTTCTACAATGGTATTGCGAAGAAGCAGAAGCAACGTAGCCGAGAATACAAGACGATACGTACTATGATATCGATGGTAACGAAGTTTGCCAATACAGGAAATCCAAATATAAGTCACAAAAGCGAAGCAACTTTGCAACCAGTTGCCAAAAATTCCCGAAGGTTTAAGTGTTTGAATATATCAGACGAATTGGAGGTAATTGAATTGCCGGAGACGGAGAAACTGGAACTATGGGACAGTTTGTACACCAAGGAGTTGTTGTACTAACGGAAAAAAATATTTTCATGAGGAAGTGAGAGAACTTTGGCTAAATGATGTAGTGCTTGCTGCCTATGCATTTTGAAAATGTATTGATATTTTTTTTCATTGAACCTCAAGGTTGTGGGCTCAAGAAAGTGATAATGTTACTGAAGATTTTTTTTTATAATTAAACAGTTGAGAAAAAAAAAATTCATTTAAATTTTAACTCGAATTTTAATAACTGATTTGCTCTTCGATTATATTTCAATAAGTAAAAGTGTTATCATCTTCGATACCCTCCACTGCATACAATTCATGCAAAATGTGGCATGTGATGTGAGTTAGTACGTACACATGGGTCTAATATTGGCATTGTATGGGAAATGGGAGGTACTTGACCGACATAGCCCATTTTCAATACCAACCTGTCGACGGAAAAAATAAATTCTCTCGCAAAATTTCGTTCGTTTAGGTCGAATCGTTTGGACGCTTTCGTGTTTTCAACAGACATACAGACAGACAGACGGACATGGCTAAATCGATTCAGAATTTGATCCTGACCCAGAATACACATAACTTTATGGGGTATCCGATGACTTCTTCTTGGCGTTACAAATGTAATAATAAAGTGAAGCACCACCAAGCCTAAAGTTATTGGGCAAAAAGTAAATGATGCCTTAGGCCGAAAACCAGTGATATGATAATTGCTGGAGCGGATACAAATACAAAGCAGACAATAGGCGATGAAAAATGCTGCAGGAGGCCTTTACAACTGCTCTGGAAGTTGGACTCAGATGTCTATACCTACGTTCATCTTCAACAGAGACTTAGTATGACTGGTCCTGCAGGAAGCAAGGCACCACAAACAACAATAATAAAAAAATGACAAGAGATCGCAACACCTTAATGATAAAAACATGAGCCACAAATCGACGTCCTCCAGCAGGCTGCTGGAACGAAAAAATCGCGCATCTACATGCCAAATGCCGCATCGAAATAGAAGGTTTTTACGCGTTCTAGAGCGAGCCGCTCCGAGTGAATTAGAAACCAGTGTAGAGGGGCTATAAGAAGCGGTAATTAAAAGAAACCAAAGGTCCTTCGACGAAATCTACGATGAAGCGGACCAATATACCGATTTCAGCAAAGCAGTTGACAGAGTAGACCACAAGCTGCTTCTTTACAAACTTGAACGTATAGGGTTTCCTAAGATTTTCTTAGATGGTTATCATTATCATCCTTTTTAACAAGCAGATACCAATTTGTAAACTTTCGAGGTTACATACCTCTCCCAAGAAATCTTGGTAGGTTAGGTTAGGTTAGGTTAACGGGTTGATAGAGTAGGGTGAACCCTATTGTTCCATCTTTTGTTGGTTTTCATACGAATCTTGTTCTCGACTCGTTCTCTCAGGTTGCAGAGTGGGGCTTAATGGACTGTAGTGCTCTATCATGGTCCATTGTAGACCCATCTCTTGCCAGTTCGTCAGCCTTCTCGTTGCCGGCTTTTTCACTGTGTCCAGGGACCCAACAGAGATTCGTGGTGTGCTGCGAGCAGAGAACCTTGAGCTCTTCGCGGCAGCCCTGATAGCTTAGATTTTAATTCCGTAGCAAAGATTGCTTTTATAGCCGCCTGGCTGTCAATGAAAATGGTAATATCGTTACGCGGTACTGCCAACAATGACACCTGTAGGGCCGCTTCGATTGCCAGAACTTCTGCTTGGAAGACACTGCTGCAGATTCCTCCATGTATAGGTCTAGAGCAGTCAGATTTTTGTCCACGTACTGAGTATTCTTAGTGAGCTTCCTAGCAAGTCGCTTATGGTCGGTAGAAACTTTCCTTTTGCAAGCAAGACTACATCGTCTGCATATACAGTTACCCTGACCCCCATATTGTCACCTAGTTTCGCATTGATGTTCCTTTCGCTAAGTAAATTTACAAAAACATTACTGAGAGATTGATCAACATTTTAATTCTGTAGTGCACACTTCACTGCACACGTTTTAACATTATTGAAGGCGCCTTCAATGTCCAGGAACGCAGCTATTGTATATTCTTTGTCTATTAATGATTTCTCTATAGGGCTAACGACCTCATGCAATGCGGTTCCCACCCCATTGCCTTTGATATAGGCATGTTGAGCGGAGGAGATGGCATTATTGTCATATAGTTGACTGCGTATAAAGACATTCATTAGTTTTTCAAAGATTTTTAAGACGAATGATGTCAGGCTTATTGGCTTGAAATCTTTGGCGGTGGAGTGGCTGGATTTCCCCGCCTTCGGGATGAAGACAATCTTTACGTCTAGCCATACTTAGCCGCATTCCAGACTGCGAATAAAAAGTCTGTTTAGGACCGGTGTAAAAAACTCAGGAATTTCAGATCGATACACACCATCTATTAAATCGACTTTAAAGTCGCCTATGATAGCGTATATAGGGACGAACTATACAAAGCCATGTCAAGTTTTGGCATCCCCGCCAAACTCGTACGTCTGTGCAGGATGACGATGGAGAAATCTCGCTGCTCCGTCAAAGTCGGCAAGAACACCACCGAGCCATTTGATGTCGAAAAAGGTTTGAGACAAGGCGACGCGCTATCATGTACTTTCTTTAATATCGTTCTTGAAGCAATTGTACGAAACTCACAAGCCAACACCAGAGGTACAATTTTTCAAAAGTCCGTCCAACTACTTGCCTATGCTGATGATATTGACATTATTGGGAGAACGCGGCGAGCTGTCAGTGGTGCATTTGCAAGCATCGAAACGGAGGCGGCGAAGATGGGTCTGGCTGTTAATGAGGACAAAACGAAGTATATGCTGTCAACGAGAAAGGACTCTCAACATCGGCGACTCGGACAAAACGTCAAGATGGACAGATACAACTTCGAAGTTGTTAAAGACTTTGTCTACCTGGGCTCCACTATAACATCGCAAAATGACATCGGCGCAGAGATCAAGCGAAGAATCACTCTTGCCAATCGCTGTTTCTTCGGGCTAAGAAGGCATCTAAGAAGTAAAGCCCTCTCTCATAGAACCAAGGAGATATTATATAAGACCTTAATCATCCCCGTCCTGCTGTATGGTGCAGAAGCATGGACCCTGTCAAAAGCGGATGAAAACCTTCTGGGATGTTTTGAGAGAAAGATTCTTCGAATGATATTCGGTCCAGTTTGTGACGATGGAGTATGGAGAAGAAGATTCAATAACGAACTATACGGGCTATACAGCGACGCTGACCTGGTCAAAAAGCTAAAAATACAACGGCTGAGATGGCTGGGACACGTGGAGCGTATGGACAACAACGCACCAGCCCGACGAGTCTTCGAATCCAACCCTGAGGGACAACGCAGCAGAGGAAGACCCCACCTTAGGTGGCGCGCACAATTGGAGAACGACCTCAACCAACTTGGTGTGCGTAACTGGAGGCAGCTAGCGAGGGACCGAGCTGGCTGGAGGGGCTTGTTGGTTGAGGCCGTGGTCCACCCCGGACTGTAAGCGCCACCAAAAGTAAAGTAAGGACCGGTGTAATGATGGTCTTAGCTTTCTGGAGCATGATTGGAAAGACCCCGTCGCCTCAAGGGGATTTGAACGGGGAGAACGTATCGATTGCCCAGTTTAGTTTTTCTTCAGTTACTAGTTCTTCTGGAACTGTCCCCATTGTGTTATCAAATCTAGACTAGGGAGTTCGTGGCCATAGCCAAATTGAAAAGGGCTCTAGTTCTCCTTCTGATTTCAAGTAGATCCTTTGTCCACCATATGGTGCAAATTTCATATACTTTAATGTCCGTATAGGACAGGCCTTATCATATGCTTTACTTAGAACTGTGTTTAGCATTTCTGTTGTAGCATCGATTTCAGCTGGTGTCCCTATTCTTCGTAGATTTAATTTTCCTTTTCTACTCCTCTATTCTTTTCTTCTTCCGCCAAGAGCCCAAGAGCCTGAGTTTATACCGCATTATGCCTACGCGGACCTAAAAATCATGCTTACGGAGTAAGGGCAGTGATATATGGCTCAGGAGTATTGTCACATCCATGCCATTTTCGTTGTACTCGCCCGTTTCAAGGATCTGATTTGAAGTTGCGGATTGAGGAATTGCAGGTTGCGTTCTATCCTATCTGCGGGTAGATACGGTCCCCGAATCTGAATTCGGCCTTTCGGTCTGGTGATGTTTAGGATCTGCTTCCTGTCAACAACGCGCAGTTCGGCATTTGGCCAAGGTGCGCTAGTTCTGCTGACGAAGGTCTTCAACCATTCCAGCGTTTCTTTATCGACACATTCCATGACTTTGAATCCTTTGAAGGTGGTTGGCTGTCCAAAGAGTGGAAGCTTACCATCTGCGCCTTCACGATGGACTCCTTGACACCACCTAGGATTCGCTATTCTACAAGTTCCCATTGGCTAACGGTTTAGTCTTCGCTTTGGATTACCAAGTTCGATTATTGCGACACGAAGACTTTCCTTCACCTTTTCTGATGCGCATTTCCGATTTTTGGCCTGCTTACCTACAACCGGGGAGATTGTGTCGTCATGCCTACCTGTTTTAGAGACTCCATGAACGTTCTCGGATTTGGATGTATCCTTATCTGGGACAGTTCCAGGTAGCTTGGGATCGGTCACAGTCGAAGTGAAAGGCAAGTTGCATTTCGCCCTCGCTGCTTCCAATCTCATGCCGGCTCCTCCAGAGGCATGCGTCCAAGGCTTGGTCAACTTCGTACTAACTAGAACCTTTTTAGAGCAGCCAGGTGTCTCCCCAGCTTTGGACGATTCCTTAGCTGAGCTGACTCCCGGTTTTTCGTACTCGCACCGTTGCGATTTACACTTCATTTGCAAGGTGATGGATTTTTGTGATGGGGGAGGGAAGTACGAGTAAGTATATACCAACCGGAAATGAGCACTTAATAAGAATAAGAAGTTTGATTGGTGCTGGCTGCGATTACGTAGAAACCCCGATTCAATTTGAATATTGAATATTATGGAAGGGGTATTTAAGTAGGTAGATACATAACATATGTATATATCTAAGTAGGTAGAGAGAAGGGTAGGTGCAATAGAAAACAGACGATTTTTCCATTTATGGTCATTTAGCATTAGAAATATCTGCCCGCTTAAATATAGGTGTTTAAACACATTTCAAGCTTCCCTTAAATTGCGAATAAAAGTTGTCCAGTAGTGCGGGTGATGTTTATTGTGCATGTCATCGATTAAGATAGATGTACAAAATAGACATGTGTAGTTTGATCGCTTGTAGTTACACGGTTTTTGAGATATTCAACCGCTTAAATGGGTATAAGAAATCAATTTAATTTTACATAATTTGAGATTAGAAAGTTACTTGTTGGTGGGAAATTATTTCAGCTGACTTAGTTAAATAGGGACAGGTAGATGCATTAGAAAAAAATTGATTTATATGATTTAAGTGGTTTCGTATTGGAAATATGTGGATAACAATCTGGGCGCTTAAATTGAGAATAAAAGTTTCCCAGTAGTGCGGGCTATCTTCTAATTGATACCATCGATTAAGAATGATGTCCATATTAGATACTTATAGTTTCATCGTTTGTAGTTTCACAGTTTTTGAAATATGGGGGTGCTTAAATCGGTCTCCGACCGGAATTTGTCAAAATTTAAATTGCGAAAATAACATTTATTGTTGGTTAGAAATGATTTTTGTTGTTATTGCTGATATGAGATAGGTAATTACATTAGATAAAAGTGTATTCCAGCCGCCACAGTTCCCTCACAGTGGAAATAACTTTGGAAAGATTTGTCACTCTATTCCTGAAATTTTGGTACTATTTGATATGGTATTTTTGAAACTTTGGGGGCGTGCCACGCCCAAACGGTAAGAGAACGCCAAATTTTTTTCCATATTTGTATTTAGGGTACTCTAATCAATCGGACTGTGTAAAAACAAACCGTTATTTTTGAATGGGTCGTAAATAAAATCTGGACGCGCACACGTTTGTTTAAACTTTTTAAATCAAATTTTCTCGAAAACCGTTAGTCTTACGAAAAAAAATAATATAATCTTTTTTGTAGGCAATTTCCTAAGCTATAAATTCGACATACACTATTTTTCGATATAAGTATCTGTTAACGAGATATTCACGAAAAACAGTTTTTCATGACCTTTGACCCCGCGTAACATTTTTAGCGGCACATGTATCGCTTGGGACTTTTGGGCTATTGTTTAGAACCACAAAAGGAAGGTTCATGCAAAAATCCAGCTTTCCCCTATTTTTTTCGAAGTGAATATCTTTATTCCCCGTATTATTATTCATTTTTTTGCAAGTTCATGCGACCAGCTGACGTATAATCCCCCCTCCACAACGCGACTGACTATGTTTTTTCAACACTACATGACGTCAATAATTTATTTAAAAAAAAATCAGTCGGCATAAAATGAGTTTAAAAATTTTTTTTTTCGACAAGTTCCACACCCTCCCACAACCGCACCCACCGCTACCGGAACAACTGACGTTCGGTTTCGTCATTCTCTACATAGTATCTGTTATGTGCATTAAAATCAGCCGGCATGCGATGAGTCGGTCAAAAAGACCCCTGCCTCCCGGACTATTAGAAAAAAATAGATTTATATGATTAAAGTAGTTTCGTATTGGAAATATGGGGATAATAATGTGGGCGCTTAAATTGCTAATAAAAGTTAGGGCTAGCTTTTATTTGATATCATTGGTAGAGAGTATTGTAGAGAATAGAAATGTATAATTTCATCGTTTGTAGTTGAACAGTTTTTGAGTTATGAGCGCGAAAATTGTTAGCTTAAATTTCGCTTAAATCTCAAATAAATCATTAACGGTTTGGACGATGGGCACAATTTGTATTTTGTTAGATTGGTATGGTTGAGCACTTTTGAATAAAGAAGATTTCATAATTTTTTTTAGTATGGTTTTGGAGATAGGCCTAATTTAATCTAATTTTTTCAAATGGTCATAACTTTCTAACGGTTGAACTACAAACGAAAAGCTTTTCACTACAAACAACTACAAACGATTGCCTATCGAAATATAAACATCTAAACCTTTTTTTCAAAAGTGCGGGCCAACTTCACAAATGCCCATAAAAGCTGCCCAGTAGTGCGGATGATGTTTAAAGTACATGTCATTGATTGTGTTGGATGTACTTAATAGCTGTGTGAAATTTGATCGTTTGTAGTTACACCCTTTTTTGAGAAATTCAACCGCTTAAATGGAAATCCGAAGTTTTTTGCTTAAATTTCGCTTAAATCTCAAATAAATCATTAACCGTTCGGGCAATGGGCACTATTTGTATTTTGTTAGATTGGTAGGGTGGAGCACTTTTGAAAAAATAAGATTTCATAATTTTATTTGGTATGGTTTTGGAGATAACGGCGATTTGATGTTGTCTGCTTAAACTGCATATAATTTGCTTACCGCTGCAAAAAATTTTATAATTTTGATTTTATTACATAGAATAGATATGCCTTCTACCAAAAATATTATTTTTTTCGTTTGTAGTTATCCAGTAATAAAAATATTCACCCCCTTAAATCGGGTTGCGCGAACCCTTCGCTTAAATTGAGGACAAATCATTATCCAATTGCTTAAATTGTTAATAAATCATTATCCAATTGCTAAAAAATGCTTTTTTGATTTCATTAGAAAGATGGGGATGTGCTTTATGCACCAGTAGGCTCAATTAATTTTTTCGTTTTGGAAATTCGGAGTTATAGGTGCAAACACAAATGTCTTAATATCTCTTAAATAAGAATTTTTAGAAAGAAACCCGTTTCACTACAAACAACTACAAACGATTGCCTATCGAAATATAAACATTTAAATTTTTTTCAAAATTTTCTAATTTTTTCTAATGGTCATAACTTTCTAACGGTTGAACTACAAACGAAAAGCTTTTCACTACAAACCTTTTTGAACGAAACTAAATCGAATGACACACAATCAAACTTTTTCCATACAATTTTCAAATGGCTATATCTCTCTAACGGCGGAACTACAAACGAAAAAAAATTCACTACAAACAACTACAAACGATTGCCTATCGAACTGTAAAAGTCTAAACCTTTTTTGGAAAAGTGCGGGCCAACTTCACATAGGTGTATGTGGCGTGCTATATGCCGTGTATTAGCACCTTTAGTATTCATTGCACCATTTGCGTCTATCGACTCTATCCCAAAAGTATGCCACTATTATTTATGTATTTTAAAACATCTAAAAGTATGCAACGATTATTGTAGTTGACTTCGCTTATTGTTATTATGAAAGGAGTCTGATGATGAATATTAGTGGTGTAGTTTAGCTAGCGCTGTACGTTTTTGTATTAACTTTTAATTTATTATTAGTTGTTAATAGTTTAATAAATAAATAATAAATAATAGTGGTGTAGTTCGAAATAGCTATCATTCCTACCAAGCTTCAGCAAATAGAAGTACAGTGCGGTTCATGTGAATAGACGCACCAGAGTATTGTGTGAGTTGCTTAGTACTTAAAACTACAAGACTACAAATAAAAATTGTTATTTCATGAAACACGCAAGCAACAGCGCCTTGAATTTGGAAGGACTCGCACAACATGGGATATTGTAATTCAATCGGTTTCACTGGAGCAAAGTATAGTCTTTTCGGATGAACAGAAGTATAATTTGGATGGTCCTGATAACTATAACTTTTATCTTCCTGATCTCTCATTCTACTATAGTACTATTCTACTATAGTAGTAGAATTTGAAGTAGAAGCTCCGATTTTCAGTATTTACTGCAGAAAAACAAGCACATACTAGTTTTTCTGCATGCCAAAAATAGTAGAAAATCCTCAGTAAAAGCATTTACTGTCTTTTATGCATACGCATACCACCCAAAACCCAATGCCTTAGCAGCTTATTGTTATTATGTTATTATGAAAGGAGTCTGATGATGAATATTAGTGGTGTAGTTTAGCTAGCGCTGTACGTTTTTGTATTAACTTTTAATTTATTATTAGTTGTTAATAGTTTAATAAATAAATAATAAATAATAGTGGTGTAGTTCGAAATAGCTATCATTCCTACCAAGCTTCAGCAAATAGAAGTACAGTGCGGTTCATGTGAATAGACGCACCAGAGTATTGTGTGAGTTGCTTAGTACTTAAAACTACAAGACTACAAATAAAAATTGTTATTTCATGAAACACGCAAGCAACAGCGCCTTGAATTTGGAAGGACTCGCACAACATGGGATATTGTAATTCAATCGGTTTCACTGGAGCAAAGTATAGTCTTTTCGGATGAACAGAAGTATAATTTGGATGGTCCTGATAACTATAACTTTTATCTTCCTGATCTCTCATTCTACTATAGTACTATTCTACTATAGTAGTAGAATTTGAAGTAGAAGCTCCGATTTTCAGTATTTACTGCAGAAAAACAAGCACATACTAGTTTTTCTGCATGCCAAAAATAGTAGAAAATCCTCAGTAAAAGCATTTACTGTCTTTTATGCATACGCATACCACCCAAAACCCAATGCCTTAGCAGCTTATTGTTATTATGTTATTATGAAAGGAGTCTGATGATGAATATTAGTGGTGTAGTTTAGCTAGCGCTGTACGTTTTTGTATTAACTTTTAATTTATTATTAGTTGTTAATAGTTTAATAAATAAATAATAAATAATAGTGGTGTAGTTCGAAATAGCTATCATTCCTACCAAGCTTCAGCAAATAGAAGTACAGTGCGGTTCATGTGAATAGACGCACCAGAGTATTGTGTGAGTTGCTTAGTACTTAAAACTACAAGACTACAAATAAAAATTGTTATTTCATGAAACACGCAAGCAACAGCGCCTTGAATTTGGAAGGACTCGCACAACATGGGATATTGTAATTCAATCGGTTTCACTGGAGCAAAGTATAGTCTTTTCGGATGAACAGAAGTATAATTTGGATGGTCCTGATAACTATAACTTTTATCTTCCTGATCTCTCATTCTACTATAGTACTATTCTACTATAGTAGTAGAATTTGAAGTAGAAGCTCCGATTTTCAGTATTTACTGCAGAAAAACAAGCACATACTAGTTTTTCTGCATGCCAAAAATAGTAGAAAATCCTCAGTAAAAGCATTTACTGTCTTTTATGCATACGCATACCACCCAAAACCCAATGCCTTAGCAGCTTATTGTTATTATGTTATTATGAAAGGAGTCTGATGATGAATATTAGTGGTGTAGTTTAGCTAGCGCTGTACGTTTTTGTATTAACTTTTAATTTATTATTAGTTGTTAATAGTTTAATAAATAAATAATAAATAATAGTGGTGTAGTTCGAAATAGCTATCATTCCTACCAAGCTTCAGCAAATAGAAGTACAGTGCGGTTCATGTGAATAGACGCACCAGAGTATTGTGTGAGTTGCTTAGTACTTAAAACTACAAGACTACAAATAAAAATTGTTATTTCATGAAACACGCAAGCAACAGCGCCTTGAATTTGGAAGGACTCGCACAACATGGGATATTGTAATTCAATCGGTTTCACTGGAGCAAAGTATAGTCTTTTCGGATGAACAGAAGTATAATTTGGATGGTCCTGATAACTATAACTTTTATCTTCCTGATCTCTCATTCTACTATAGTACTATTCTACTATAGTAGTAGAATTTGAAGTAGAAGCTCCGATTTTCAGTATTTACTGCAGAAAAACAAGCACATACTAGTTTTTCTGCATGCCAAAAATAGTAGAAAATCCTCAGTAAAAGCATTTACTGTCTTTTATGCATACGCATACCACCCAAAACCCAATGCCTTAGCAGCTTATTGTTATTATGTTATTATGAAAGGAGTCTGATGATGAATATTAGTGGTGTAGTTTAGCTAGCGCTGTACGTTTTTGTATTAACTTTTAATTTATTATTAGTTGTTAATAGTTTAATAAATAAATAATAAATAATAGTGGTGTAGTTCGAAATAGCTATCATTCCTACCAAGCTTCAGCAAATAGAAGTACAGTGCGGTTCATGTGAATAGACGCACCAGAGTATTGTGTGAGTTGCTTAGTACTTAAAACTACAAGACTACAAATAAAAATTGTTATTTCATGAAACACGCAAGCAACAGCGCCTTGAATTTGGAAGGACTCGCACAACATGGGATATTGTAATTCAATCGGTTTCACTGGAGCAAAGTATAGTATTTTCGGATGAACAGAAGTATAATTTGGATGGTCCTGATAACTATAACTTTTATCTTCCTGATCTCTCATCTCTATAAGGAAAACATTGTTATTTTTAAACCGCCGCCATTCAAGACAAGGAAAGGAAGAGTCATGATAGCAATTTTTTACTATGGATCGGTGCCACGGCATAAGGCCATACATTATCGAAATGTATTCTGAAATATTTTATTTTCAGGGATACTATCATACTTTGCCAAGTATGTAGTAAGCTATCGGTCAAAAGAAAACCATCTAGGAGTGCAAATTGTCAAAGACGTCAGGAGGTATTCATCAATAAAAAGTATCATTTTCAAAACAATGGGTGGTATGCATAAAAAAAAGTATTTACTTCATGTAAAAGGTTTAAGTAAATACTGAAAGGTAGAAGTGGAAGTAGTAGTAGAATTTTAAGTAGAAGCTCCGATTTTCAGTATTTACTTCGTTTCATTTGCTGAAAAAAAAAGTTTTTACTTGATTGCAAACACTTTAAGTAAATACAGTCAAACTTCCATAACTCGAACTTCTTTAAGTGGAATTTCTCTATTACTCGAAATTTTATTGAGAACTCTGCGTTTTAAACTTTTCAACTTTTGGCCTCCATAACTCGAAGTTTCTATAACTCGAAGTTTCTATAACTCGAACTTATTTTCTTTCATTATGAGAGTTCGACTTATGGAAGTTCCACTGTACTGAATTTATTCAAGTAAATAGGTACGTAGAATTCGCCGGATATCATATTAAATACTTATTTTTTTTAGTAGATGCTATGAAATTTTCAAGTTGGTCGATAGCAACTTGAAAAATTTCCAGTATTTACTGCAGAAAAACAAGCACATACTAGTTTTTCTGCATGGCAAAAATAGTAGGTATTTACTTAGAAAATCCTCAGTAAAAGCATTTACTGTCTTTTATGCATACGCATACCACCCAAAACCCAATGCCTTAGCAGCTACAAATAAACATGACAGAACTGTCAAAATAACATAACAATAACATGGGAATAGTTTTACTACATAGTTTTACTATTCCCATCTTAAATAAAAACAAAAATTAAACTTCAGTTCAAGAATTAATTTGGTTGCACAAATCGTTTAAACCTTGAACAGAGTTCATTCTGTAGTTTAAATTAAACGACTGTAGTCTGCCGTTTAAACCAGTGACATTTCAATTTCAAAGCTGCCAATTGTCAAAAACACAAATAATTGAAGTTGTTTTGCGTGTTCTTTAAAAGAAACTGATTTTGGAAAAGTCGTATAAACGCTAAGTTCCTACTGTACAATACTGCCAAATCCTATTCATTAAATTTATTTTGTGAGTTCAATTGGAATAAAGTGTAATCTGAACTATGTAATTGTGAAACCGGACGAGTTGAACTTCAATTGGGGGTACCTAAGCATTTCAAATGAGATCAGCTCAAAAAACAATAATTTTTTTTATTTTTAAGCCTTGGGTGGCAATGGATTGTCATTTTTGTATTAAGAAAAAGATAATGCAAGATAATTATTCCACCAAATGCAAATTTTTTTTCAACATAATACGAAAAAAATTAACACTGAACTCTGGTGCGTGTATTCAAATGAACCGTACTGTATTAGTTTATCATTTTTCAATAAATAGGTAGTCATCCCCATTAATTATTTGGTCAATATTATAAGCTGTCAGTACAGTATGACGATTACTTTGGTAGGTACCGCGATATAATGCTCCTTTCTAGCCTACCCTGCCGGCTTGATTTTGTAAAAAATAACTGATAAATAAATTCCGAGAATAATCAGTACTCGAGATGAGTAGGTACATTGTATATTCCGTTTATCTTGTGGCACGTTTAGGAACGCTTAACACATTCCTATACATAGATATACCTATCCAACTGTATGTACCTAGATAAATTAATGAACTTGCCGAATAAACATGAATATGTAATGAACATGTACACGTACAGAAGCAAGTTTTTTTTTTATTGTTGTTCCTTCTATGCATGTAGGTATACCTATATTATTGTTATTAAGTTAAGTGGGATTTATAATGGCATTTAATTTGTGGGTCTTACACCAGAAAAGGATAAACAAAATAGATAAATATGTTAATCGGATGTAGCCGAAAAAAACAATATTATCTAGTAGGTATGCTGTCGATGTCAAATTAAAGTTTGATACATTGGCATAACATTTTCTTGTGAATTTTTGCAGATTAACATTATGTTTGGTGAACTATTTTAAATGCTATTTGATTATTTTTTTGATTTTTATAGGTACATACCATTTTTATCATAGATATACAATTATTAATGTTGTATAGGTACACATGGTATAGTCGTTTTTCCTTAGAGTCAGATCGTAATATATCTATCTATCTATTATATCTATTTATGTCCAATAACAATATATGTTGGTATATGTTATATAAAGGAATAACTGACGAAATTGGAATTGCTTACAATTCCAAACATATCAGTTATTATTTTATACCTATAGGTACTAAGCCATAATTTCTAAAAATTCTGGCCGTTAGGTTTATCGATGACAACCGGTACTGTATCTACTTTTAAAGCTTATGATAGTGAGTTTTGTCCGAAGTGAAAATCTCAACAAAAGACACTATGGGCTTAAAAACCCAAAGCAGTGTGTGACTCTAACTGCACTAAACTAAAAACACGTCCTTAATCATGAGAACAACTGTGGAATTTAAAATATAAACCAATTTAAGAAAGCTTTAACCCTCACATGGACAGTATCTACCAGTGTAGATATTTGAATTATCAACTCTAAATATCTCTTCGGTTTTTTATTAGATTTTAATGCAGTTTCGAATCAGTGACTAAATTATTGTTTTATTGAAGATAATTATGAAAAAAATTGTATGAGAATGTCCTTTCTTACCATTTTTTAAGTTTTGTCTTTTTTTGTCTTACCTGGTCAGTATCTACCCAGGTAGATATTCGTTGAATTTGCATGCAAAATGTCGATTCAAAAATACATGTTTGCACCAAGTAGGCTTATAAGTAAACTAAAGTATATTGTATGAGACATACAAAATATGCGTAGCAAATAAAATAATAAAATACGATTTATTGCGAATTTGCTTTGAAGCGCCTCACCGATATCGTTGCTCGATAAAAGGGAGCGCTCTGCTTGAAAGCAAAGCTGTTATCTGGAAAAAAGGCACAATTAAACGTAAAAAAATAAAGAGAGTGAATGCAAAAGGCTAATATTGAAAGAAAAACTATAACCTAATGGAAAAATCGCATACAGAATGCGTGAGATTTTGTTTATCTACCCGGGCCGGGTAGATACTGTCGATGCAAGTACATAAAAAATTCCGTCCATGCGAGAGTTAACCCGCCAATGGTGACGCGAATTTGACTTTGATCAATGGTGACGCCGGTCTCACGCACCGGGGTTTTCAACTGAAGATTTTTCGAAACGTGTTACTAATAGTTCATGTTTTTCTTTAAATATGCTCTTTGACAATAAAACAAATATATTTAATTAATTTAAGCTCTTTTATTTCAATATTACAATTCACAAACATTTTTAAATAGAGCATTAAAAATAACAATGTTTTTAGTAATACATTTTTTAAAATTAAGAAAAAAATAAAAAATCACATATTCATAAAAGGAAAATAACGTTTTTTAGTTTTTCGACATATGGAACTCTTACAAAATGAACAAAATACACAATAAAACAATAAAAAAATAATATACTAGGTAAAATACCCGAATAATAAACAAATATTTTACTTACATACACGGTGACACACGGTCTCACGCACCGGGTTAGTAAAAAAAAATACACAACGTGTTCTCACTAAGCAGTTTCGACGTGAACTGATGGTGGGGGACGTGCAATGCGACAGCTACTCGAAATTGCAACAAAAAAGAATACCGGAGAATAAAGTTATTCGAATTTTTTAACACACCCGGTTTCACAGACCAGTTACCTATCATTAATGACCAATCAAAGAAAGATCGACAAAAAATTGAGTTTCAAGTTTGTATGGACAAATTTGTATTATTATTATCCGATTGAGTTCAAACTCGGTTTGTGTACTCTATTATAAGAAATAAAGATAATTAATTTTTCCTATTTTAGAAATTTTGGTTGGGTTCCGAGCCCTCCTAAAAGGGGTCATCGCCAATGATGACCCCTTTTAGGAGGGCCCTTTTCTTAACTCACGAACCGTTCGTCGTATTAATTTGAAACTTTGTAGTGCGTCCCTACAACTGTCGCCTTTGAATACGCTTACAGCTTCATCTAACTCCGGCGTACGTACTCCAAAGATATTCAAGCGGAATTCTGTAAGAATGCGGTCATACTGCTAGAAAGTGGTACACAAACACATCCTCACGATCTTTCTGGTTGCATAGGTTTCACAGTATAGGAACATATGGGCGGTGTGGAATATAATTAAGGATTTGCTAGCTAAGAGCCGTAGATAGTGGCTCAGTTTGGTCCAGTATGATCTGTGTTGAGATGCTAGGTACTAAGGGCTACGCGAGCAAAGCCGCGGGCAAAAGATAGTTATATATAAAATTATAATAGGTAGCTACGTCATAGTCATTAGTAAATAACAGTTTTCTTGCGTACCTAAGTGGTTTATTTGATAATAAATAATAATTGAACACAAAGAAATGAAGCGCTTAATTGATCTATTATCATAAAGCTTAACATATATGTACATAATCATGATCTAGGCTCAAAACTAGCTGGGAAGCTACAGTTATGGATTTTGTATTATACATTTGAATTGCTGTAACTATCCGGATACTGGTAACTGCATGAGAGGCGCATGCACGTGAATATTTCGGTGCCGTGAACGAGGCCATTTGAACTAACGCCATAATGGCGGTAATTACTTTCCAATGCGAATTAACGCCATAATCCACGTATGGCTTTAATTCATTTTCAAATGAGAACTAAAGTCATATGGTGTTAGTTCGTTTTAGAAATTGGCCTTAGTTCACATTCGAATGTGAACGCCGAAACGAATTCGAATGTGAACGCCGTAAAACCAGTAAGATCGATACCGCCATTATGGCGTTAGTTCATATGGCCTTCGTTCACGGCACCAATATTTCGCTCATTTTTATCATTTCTGCAGCTCCTATGAATCTCAATGGAAACTGCATTATCTTTGTTCGGTTAAACGTCATTTTATCAATATCTTTCGCAAAGGGGCTTGGACTTTGTTAGACGTGTATTTGTCTCCCCTATTTTTCAAAACTTTCTTATATGTACTCGATAATAGAGTGTACCTATACGTGACTAGGAATATGTAGGTAATTAAGTTCAGTTTAAAATTACACTTGCAGTTAATATATATATATATAAAACTGAGTTTAAAATATTTTTGTCCTTTTATATCTCGAGTTTGGCAACACTGAATTTTACAAAAAAACATTCAAAATCTTATACCTCGGAAACCACCAAATCAATTCAGCTCAAACTTAAAGACAATTTTAGGTATTGGTCCTGGACTGCTCCTGTAAAGATTAGTCAAAATCGGACAAAGGGGCGTGGCAGCGCCCATTCAAAAAGACATTCAAAATCGTATAAGTATCTCGAAAACCACCAAATCGATTGAGCTCGAATTTACAGATATTCTTAGTTATTGGCCCTTGAGTGCTCCTGTAAAGTTTAGTCAAAATTGGACAAAGGGGCGTGGCACCGCCCGTACAAAAAGACATTCAAACTTACAGATATTGGCCGTGGAGGGTTCCTGCGAAGATTGGTCAAAATAGGACATAGGGGCGTGGCACCGCCCATAAAAAAGAATTTATATTCGTATATCTCGAAAACCACCGGATCGATTGAGCTTAAACTTACAGCTAATCTTAGTTATAGCTGTAAGCCCTGGAGTGCTCCTGTGAAGATAAGTCAAAATTGCACAAAGATCGTGGCACCTTCCATACAAATAAAAACATTCAAAATCTTATACCTCCTATACAAAAAACATCTTCTATGGGGTGAACCTTGATGACGTTGTATCTCGATAATCACTAAAACGATTAATGATTCTTTTTTTGTTTTGTTCGTATTTCTGTATTTCAGGCAGAAATTCTAGCAAATCGAATTATTCTCATTTATCGTATTTTACGATATAACATTATTATCTATGTAAGACCTAAGAAATAAAATTCCTGTGCACGAGCAAAGCCGGGTGGGTATAAAGCTAGTTTAAATATAAATGTCAAAGAAAAGAAATTATAACAGTGACTCAAAAGAACTATATTAAGAGACTATTGTAGGTATACACTGACTAACAATATTGCTAATATTGAATGCCAATGAATAAACTTCAACAAACTGCCATCAGACTCGGAATGTTACCCAGTTTTAGCTTGTTGTAGCACTTTTAAAAAATTATCTATTATGAAGAAAAACCGTGACCATGAAATTCACAAGGTCCCAAAATGAGCTTTTCGAGAGAAATACCCAATCAAACTCAGTGCACCAGTTTCTGTGACTCCCCCTTATTAACTCCCGTTATATTTTTATTCTCTCTGACTATGGGGCTGTGCATAATATTATACTTAAACCAGTACCTACTAAACAAGCACATAGCAACAACTAGGTATGGATTGCAAAAGTCTTGTTCAAGGCTGTTATGTATTATAATTAGATAGATAATTTTAAAATGTGTTCCTTCTTCCCACACATACTGTTCAATGCATTGCATCACATCAATTCAATTGACTTTAAACTTAACTGCATGCGAGATACAGCACTTCACTATAGGTACGGCTTTCCGAAGTAGCTCCATAAATCACCCACATTGTTGCCAACAACGATGATTTTCATTCATAAACATAATCCCATACCAATGCCTTCTGAGCTTCTGGCTACTGACCGACACGCACACGACACTCCTCAATCAAAATGCTGTACGTATAGCGATAACGATATCAAGCGCACACAATTCGGTCTCAGTCAAGGCCACTTCATAAATTTTCGTAGAATTCTTGTTGCTCTCGCTACGAATCTGTTGCTGCCTGTGGACGTGTATATTACAGCTGCTGTATAAAGATACACATATAGGGTGGTGTAAAAATGGTACGACCAATTTAAAATAGCGACATCGACAAGTAGTAGGTAGAAAAAAGTTTACCTCTGTATCAAGTAGAAGGTGCGTCCTGTCAATTGGAAAGTTTAATTTTGTTTTCCTATAAATTGGATATACCTACATAGGTAGATATGTAAATATTGTAATGACGCAGAACTATTCGATTTTTAAGAGCGTAACGAAACGACACACTCACCCCAAAATAAAGACGGGGCACCCTTTGTATTACCTACTGTGTGCATCTCGCCACAAATTATGTGGTAGGAATTGAAAGGCATCTAGTTATGTCCCGTGCTGACCTCCCCGGTGGGCATGTTATAGTCAAACCACCTTTGGCGACATCTATTATTAACTGTGAATGTCGACAGAAAATGTAAGTAAATTATCTCTAGATATTTATACATAAGGCATAACGTAGGTATGGCTCTTAACTTCGCTATGCTTTTGAACAGCAAATTTTGCGAGTGATCCCGCTAACATAGACCGGCTTTGGAGAAGCGAACTTCTGCGAGTTGATGTTCATTTCATTCGCGCTGTCTAAATAGAACTTTCAGTGGAATGTCTCAAAACTTTTGACGAATAGAAGCAAGCTGAATGCTAGAAAACAGAAATATCAATACATTTTGTACTCCCATTTCTCTAAGGTAGGTATTTGAAGAAACCATCCTTGCCTGAAGAGATGAACATGTGAATACAATGCGGTTCTAAATTCACAGTCGGTACGGGGCGTTTGGAGAGAAAATTTCTGCGATCTTTTTAACGGCGGAAAGAGTCAAAAAGCCACTATCAGACAACCTGAACGATAGACGAGGATAGTGAGCATTTGAGTACAACCGATCAAAACGACTTGAAGGTAGCGATATCCATAAACCTAATGCCCAAAACACAATACATATGTACAGAATTCACTGTTTATGTGAGTCGCAACGCAACTTACTTACTTTACTTTTGGTGGCGCTTACAGTCCGGGGTGGACCACGGCCTCAACCAACAAGCCCCTCCAGCTAGCTCGGTCCCTCGCTAGCTGCCTCCAGTTGCGCACACCAAGTTGGTTGAGGTCGTTCTCCAATTGTGCGCGCCACCTAAGATGGGGTCTTCCTCTGCTGCGTTGTCCCTCAGGGGTGGATTCGAAGACTCGTCGCTGGTGCGTTATTGTCCATACGCTCCACGTGTCCCAGCCATCTCAGCCGTTGAATTTTAAGCTTTTTGACCAGGTCAGCGTCGCTGTATAGCCCGTATAGTTCGTCATTGAATCTTCTTCTCCACACTCCATCGTCACAAACTGGACCTAATATCACTCGAAGAATCTTTCTCTCAAAGCATCCCAGAAGGTTTTCATCCGCTTTTGACAGGGTCCATGCTTCTGCACCATACAGCAGGACCGGGATGATTAAGGTCTTATATAATATCTCCTTGGTTCTATGAGAGAGGGCTTTACTTCTTAAGTGCCTTCCTAGCCCGAAGAAACAGCGATTGGCAAGAGTGATTCTTCGCTTGATCTCTGCGCCGATGTCATTTTGCGAATTGATAGTGGAGCCCAGGTATACAAAGTCTTTAACTACCTACTTCGAAGTTGTATCTGTCCATCGTGACGTTTTGTCCAAGTCGCCGATGTTGAGAGTCCTTTCTCGTTGACAGCATATACTTCGTTTTGTCCTCATTGACAGCCAGACCCATCCTCGCCGCCTCCGTTTCGATGCTTGCATATGCACCACTGACAGCTCGCCGCCTTCTCCCAATAATGTCAATGTCATCAGCATAGGCAAGTAGTTGGACGGACTTTTGAAAAATTGTACCTCTGGTGTTGGCTTGCGAGTTTCGTACAATTGCTTCAAGAACGATATTAAAGAGAGTACATGATAGCGCGTCGCCTTGTCTCAAACCTTTTTCGACATCCAATGGCTCGGTGGTGTTCTTGCCGACTTTGACGGAGCAGCGAGATTTCTCCATCGTCATCCTGCACAGACGGATGAGTTTGGCGGGGATGCTGGCTATCATCGTCCAAGCTGAACAGATCATTCTGCCTGACAGCGGGTTGTTGGCTGTCTCCGCCGTATAACAGTCTGCAGAAGTGTTCTTTCCAAATCCAGGCACGCTGGCAATGTTGCCACTGATCCTCTGTACTTGATGCTGGTGAAACTGAGGGTGGGCTTGCTGAGAGGTTTATGGAGACGCGGTCGGCAAAGGTTTTGGCGGTCTCTTGCGATAGTAGCCTTGCAACGTCAAATCTTCTTACAGTATCCTCTCGGTGTTGTGGAGTGTTGGATATCCGCATCCGTACTTTGGCTACTACCAAGTAATGGTCCGAGTCTATGTTGGCCGCTCGGAACGTTCGGACATCCAAGATACTTGAGGCATGTCTGCCGTCGATCGCAACATGATCAATTTGGTTGACGGTTTGTTGATCTGGAGACCGCCAAGTCCCTTTGTGTATGTTGAGGTGTGGGAATCGTGTGCTTGCAATGATGACATTTCGCCCCGCCGCAAAGTCGATTAGCCTGAGTCCGTTTCCGGAGGTGTTGTCGTGCAGGCTGTGCTTTCCGACTGTAGAGCCAAAGATGCCCTCCTTTCCGATTTTGGCGTTAAAGTCGCCAAGAACTATCTTGACGTCGTACTTCGGGCACTTATCATACATCTTCTCAAGAATGCTTCTTTGGCTGTGTCGTCTTTCTCCTCTGTCGGGGCGTGAGCACATATCAGCGTGATATTTTTAAATTTGGCCCTGATGCGGATTGTGACTAGGCGGTCGCTAACATTGCGAAATCCCAAGACTTCTTGCCTAAGTCTTCCTCTAATCACAAATCCACATCCAAATAGCCGCTGACTCTGCTCTCTGCGGCACTCGCCGTAGTAGATGTCACAGCTTTTCATCCTTCTTGTGCCTTCTCCATCCCATCGCACTTCCTGGATGGCCGTAATGTCGGCTTTGTACCTATCCAGGGTCTCCACAAGTTGTTCGGCTGCACGCGGTCTGTTTAGGGTCCGGACATTCCACGTGCAGATCCGAAGCTCGTTTTCCTTATTTCGTTTGCTGGGGTCGTCAACATTTAGATCATCCATATCCGAGGCTTGTCGTTGTTTCGGAACTGCCTGGTTTTTCCGTGGTAGGGAAGCTACCCCCGAAGCAAAACCCCCAACCTGGAGGGCCAGGTCCTTTGCTGAACCCCTTGGACAGAAGGGGCCGGATTTCCCGGAGTCAGTAACCCACTACGGGGATATGAGCGCTGCCGTTGGCCCATAAAGGGCTCATCCGCCACCATCTCTATTTCAACATTCTGACTAATGCTGAAAAACCCTAATGACCTTAGCTCCAAAAAAGTCGAAGTAGCCCATTAAGGTATCTGCCAAGTTGACCGTTGACGCCACCGTTGATTTAATTATTTAAATTCATCCGCCGTACGTCCTCATTCTGAGGTGCTCATGTTAAGACTTCTGAGACTCGAGCAGACAGTCAATTCCGACAGAGCATTATAGTGTTGCTATTTCTTTCGTGTTCAACACTCGCGCTTATAAGTTTAGCAAGTCAAGCCCAGTGGTAACCACCAGTACCCGGTGGTTACCACGGGGAGGTAAAATAAGCACAATTGATGTGTATGAGAAAGTTAAAACACTGGACATTGCCAAGTTAATCCCAATCAATGCCTGCCCGATTCATACACACCCAACCACCGTCGCAACGCAACATTAAATTAAATAACTTGGCATTGGTAGCCTGATCTTAATACCCTATTCACACCAAGCCGAAAACCGAGTTTTCGTCAAAAAAGTTTAGAAAACTCGTGAATGCATTCACACCGAACACCAACTCGTTTTCGTTTGACGTTTCAATTTGCTGTGAAACTAGCTATGAAGTGTTTGTGGCGACTAGACTTTTATTTTAGTTACTAAACTTCGCTCGTATTGACATTATATACAAACAAAATTATTGAAGCTACTTGATAATCGTTAACTTATGGTTAAATGCATAAAATAATTAACATAAGCAACAATCAAAATCAAAGCATCTGAAAATACCATTTAGTTGTGGCAGGTAGTGCTGCCGTTCTAAAATTATAGAAAAAACTGAATAATTTGCTCTTTATGGTGCAAAGATACCAAGAGATTCGACATTTGTAAACAAAAAACTAGAAGAAACGACAGCACTGAGAGAGAGCTATCCTGTCAGCAGTTTTGCTGAGCTCGCTGAATGTTGCCAAAGGTGTGTCTGCTTCAACAACCCAAAGATTGTACTCGTTTTCGTGGCGTTTTCATGGAAAACGACCTCAAACAACTCGTTTTGAAAACTGCAATATGTATGGGAAAACTTCTGTTTTCGATGAAGTTTACGACTGTTTTCGGCTTGGTATGAATAGGGTATAGATAAGCTAACTCTCTCCAGTAGGGCACTTCAAGTAGGTTGATGTCACTTTCTACTTTTGCACGCGCTTCGAAAACTCTACAGGGCGCAGAACTTGTGCCCATTCGCTCTACACATCCTAGCCACCTTAGACGAATAATATGTGCAATTTTTCCTAAAGGCCATTAACGCGAACGTGAACAAAAATTGTATTTTCTTTCAAAGCGACCAAAAGCTTAGCTTTAAATTATAGAGCCCAAGCTTCGTTGCAGTAAAGCAGAACTGAGAGGATAGAGGTTTTATACAGAATTCCCCTAGTTATATGCCAGATAGAACTCTTACCTCTATTAAAGTTGTTGCCGACCCTGACAAAATTAACGTAAATTTGGGTGTGTGTTGTGACATTGATTTTGGGCGTAATGGCATGCTAACGCTAACAAAAATGCATTTCTAACGCCCAAAAACAAAGAACAAAATTGAAATAAAGTCCAAAAAGAATTTGCAGTTTAATACGTAACCCCCTGCTTGGGGTTACTGTCAGATTTGGAATATCTATATATGCGAAATTGGATATATTGAAGGTTTTGCCTGCAATACATGCACCTAAGAAGTAAAGCCCTGATCTCTCATAGAACCAAGGAGATATTATATAAGACCCTAATCACATCGGTCCTGCTGTATGGTGCAGAAGCGTGGACTCTGTCGAAATCGGATGCAAACCTCATGGGATGGTTTGAGAGAGTCCGGTTTGTATCGATGGAATGTGGAGGAGAAGATTTCACGAAGATTACAACGACGTTGACCTGGTCAAAAAGCTGAAGATACCTACAACTACTGAGATGGCTAGTGCAGCAGTGGATCGTACGGACAACGCACCATCTTTGAGTCCACCCCTGAGGGACAACGTAGCAGAGGCAGACAGACCCAGCCTTGAGGGCGACCTCAACCAACTTGATGTGCGCGGAGACAGCTAGCTAGGGACCGAGCTGGCTAGAGGGGCTTGTTGATTGAAGCCGTGGTCCACCGTGGCGGCCCCCCCACACACCCCCTCGCTGCGACCCTGATTATATAGATACATACTGACAAAAATTGTAAATTGCATATTTTTTTCTTTCAAATAAAAAAAATTTGTCAAAAAATTCATGACATTTCTCGGAAAATTCCTGTCAATTTTTTTATGAAACCAAAACTTGACAATTCCATAAAATTGTCTATTTATGCAGCCGAAATATTTATGACAATTGTCCAGTTTTTCAGATTATAAACTGTCACCTGTAACCTGTCACTTGTCGTAATTGTCAATTTTTATGAAATCAGCTCCAAAAATATTAGCGTTGTTTAGTGTTAGAGCCATCTTATTGACCTACATCAGCATTCGTAAACATTTCGAATGCATCCGCGCGCCGTATAAATCATCCAATTTGTGCACATTTTCATCTGCATCTACTCATTCATCACATTAATGTAAAATGCCTCTATTTACACTATATAAAGCACTACTTGTTACGTTCTGAAGCATCTATTCCATGTTGAAAACAGCACATTATCAATCCGTCCTAGTATGTTGTCAGTGTTACCCCAGGCCCAGAGCTTAAGCAGTGATAGCATGACGAAAAAAAGCTCACATTCTAATAGGTAGCTATGTATCTCGCAAAGTTAGGAAACTACCCGCTACCCAGGTTCTAGATACAATCGAGGCAAGACATACATAAAATTTGTTCGATTTCTGGCTGCGGCCGTCAGATAGCTAGGGCACATAAGAAGTAAAGCTCAATTTTGCACAGTACGCAAACGGCTAATGAAGTTTTTTTTTCGACATCAGTTGCGGTGTTGTCGTCTCTGAGTGTAGCGGGCGGGTAAAACAGAGAGAATTATTTTCAGTTTTATTCTGAAATTAAAAATATTGTGCAAGGGAAGGACCCGACCGTTCTTAATGTGTGTGTGAGTGTGAATATTTTGTGCAAAAGAATTTAATGTTAATAATTGAATCGAAATAAATTGTGTCCGTTGTAATTTAAAAGTATACAATATTGTGTAAGTGTAGCAACTAAGTGAAGAATACCTTCGGCCTTGCAGAACATAAAATACACAACAACAACAACAAACCAGCTCCTGCACCCACAGACAAGATGACTTCAAATATGCCAGCATTTGACCAACTGAAGCTGGGACTAAAGTAAGTTCCTGTCATTTATCTTTCATTTTAGTTACCTATAGGTAGGAATATTATTTAAAGTTATGAATTGAACATTATGTTTTCAAAGAAAATGTTTCTCCATCCTTAAATTACCCAATATCTGTATGTACAATAAGAAAAACAGTGAGTACCTACTAATATTTAAATTTGCCAGTCATGGTCATGAGGACCAAATGTGAGAACAATATGCTGTGGAGTAGGTATGTGATTGAGTGTTTCTTTTTTGGGACTTAATTACTGAATGATATTCTATTTTTCCGCTTTGGACGAGTTCCAATGAAAACTCTTCAGAAAAATCTATATTTGATTTCCACGTCGCGTTCGTCGGTCGTCGTAGGGGAGAAGTATGTTTTTATTTATTTCGCATATAATAATGAATGGTCATGGTCATTCACCAAAAATAGGAGAATTTAATGACCAATATGTTTCTGTGTGTTTTCTTGTCAATGAGGACGGACAATTTAGGATTTCCGTATTGCTGGTAGCTTTCCTAAATGTGTACAATTTGTATGATTGCATTAGTCGGTATATTTTGAAGTTGGGAACTGAATGGAGGTCAAATTTATATTATGTCAGTATAACAACCTTGCATTTTTTGTGTACACGTTGGCATTGTTTTTGTTTTATGTTTCTTCTCAGTGATGGATGCTTTCCCACTGCTCTTTCAGCTGTTTTCAAAGCTTTTATCCCATCTAAATGTAGTAGCGGCAAATTGTTACTCTGTCTGTGAATGAAGCTTTTGAATAGGGGATGATTTACTCGTTGCTCTCGTCTCAATTATGGATTTTACAAAAAAGGGGTAGATAGGTCTTATCTGGGGATGTTCTCAGTTCACCTACTTTGCATTATATGTACCTACCTTAATTGTTCTGTTTTCAGAGTAGATACCTATAATATACATATTTATAAGAACGGAAGTAAATAATATATTCTCTCATAATCGGTTCGTCAATCTGCGACAAAATATGTATTTTAATTTTATGTTAGAGTACAGTAAATATGTCAACAAAATGACCAACAAAATTGATTGCTTTCTTTGATCTTTTCTATTCAATTAATGAAATTCTGTTGTTTTTTTAACACTAACATATACTGAATTTTACGTTATTTACCTCAACATTAAGTCAAAATTCGAAGAAGCATAATAAATGATTCTATTCATAATGAAATCAATTGTTGACGCAACAGGTCTATATAGAACATAGGTATGGCAGTAGGCCTAGCTCTCGCTACTATTCGTTTGAGGGAATTTAAATGTTTGGGACATATGAATGGAAGGGAATTAAGGACCTTTCTAAGAACAGTTGTCATACGAGGTGGAAATGGAAACCACTTAAAATGCAATTTGTGTTTTTCGGGGATTGCACCTGAGACCTCTCGCTCCAGAAGAAGCCACTGCCCTCGCATAATGCCTATTCATAGTGTTTGGAAGACGAATGTTTATGATTCACACTTACATAAGCTACTCGGGAATTATATCTATAGACTCGATAAGCATCAAGTAGAGGGGCATCTAAATTATATTGTGTGCGACATCAACTGATAAAATCTGTAGACTAAATTATGATTAGTTACGTTTGCTTGCCATTTTATAAAAAAAATTATTGGGAGGTTAAATTTGCCTAAGGTTTACAATAGGTACATGAAATTGATTTTGCACTTAAAATATTTTTTTTTTTACTTAAAACGGTTTATTATAACAGTGTAAACAAATACAGAACCTACAAATTGTTTCAACTTTGTTTGTGAGGCCAACCTCCACCAAATTGTCGAAAACGTACCTTCCAAGGTGTTTCCTCCTGTACCGAACAATAGCTTGACATTCACAGAAATGATGAGTATGTAATAGCCTCTGCAACATGTAAGTCTTCGTAATACATACTAATGCTAATATCAGTAAACCTTATCTCCGTGCTTCTTTAGAAGACAGTGCGCCCGGAGAGTATCCGTATTGTCGTTCGTAACTTTGATCTGCTGAGTTTTAATAAATCTACAGATTTTTTTCCGATCTTACAGTAACCATAAGCCAGGGGGGCTTATGTTTATTTGGTTTTTATACAAAAAAATATAAAAGGTTTAAAAAAAATTAAAAATACCTATTGAAAATACTTTTTCATTTATCAAAAACAAAAAACAAAATATTTATGTTTTTGAAGGCAGAAACATTTTAGCGCATTTTCTATATTGTAAACCCGCCCCTTTGTGGTTATGCATTAGGTATATTCTGATAGATGTTTATCATATCTATATGCGAAAAATCTAAAAAAAAAAAAAAATAGTAATAATGTAGCCGAAGGTCTATAGCTAGTTCTGTTAGAACTTAGTTAAACTGTAATTTATTTTACTGTTTAATAAATAATAATAATAATAATAATAATAATAGTAATATGTAATATGTAATAATAATCTGAAAAAATAAAAACTAAAATCTTGGAGCCCGATCGCAGCACCGATCGTATGGAAAATATGATTTTTTTTTCTTAAGAATTCGTTATCGTACCTACTCGGCTGCAGGAAATAAGGCCCCAATGAAATAAGGCCCCAAAAGCGAAAATGAAATAAGGCCCCAAATTTGGGGTACAGTAAACCCAGGCAGGGGGTTGCGGGTTTTCGGATATGTTTTCGTTTTTTGTTTGGGGTCTTATTTCATTTCTTCTTTTGGTGCCTTATTTCATAATGAAATAATACCCCAATTTTCATTAGGAAATAAGGCCCCAAAAAAGGAAATAACACCCCAAACTGTATTAAAAATCGTTGTGGGGCCTTTTTTGGGGCCTTATTTCATTTTTTTTTTTTTTTTGCCTTATTTCATCTCAGTGGGGCCTTATTTCATATTTGAAATTGGGGTATTATTTTGGACGACTTAGATACTAAAATTAACTAAAAGCAATCAGAGCACCCTGTGCGAGCAAAACAGAAAGATTTTTCTGATGTTTAGGCCTATGTTGATTTCAGAAGATCATATAAATAGTAGGCCAAATACAAGTTTCTTTTTAAAAATGCAATAAAATGAACAAAATTAAATTTTTGCCATGTATTATGGCTTTATTAGTATACGAGCAAACATTCCCATTAATTATGGAACACAACGTCGTTCAAGTGGCTACCTCGGCTGGCTTCGCAGTTTCGCGCATTCTGTCACTCCAATTTTTCAAGACCTTGTTGATGGTTTCGGGCTGTAGCTCACGGATGCTTGGATGAGATGATTTTGTCCTTAAGTCCATGAATCGTTTCCGGATTGTTGGCATAACATCGGTCCTTCACGGTTCCCCACAAAAAAAAGTCGAGGCGGCCAATTGATATCTCCAAGACGGCTGATAACACGATTTGGGAATTGGTGCGCAAAAGATCGATTGTGGCATGGCAATCCATGTCTTTAATTTCAGTAAAAAAAAAGTCGGTTAACATAGCTCTGTAGCGTCCACCGTTGACCGAAACGTTGTTCCAGCCTCATTTTCGAAGAAAAAAGGTCCAATGATGCCACCACTCCACAATCCGCACCAAACTGTCACTCTCTGTATCTGCGCGCACCGTATACGACGACGGGGACCATGAGTGCTGTCCACTAGCAAACCCAGTCTCATGAACTTTTTGCACAAACTTGCGTACAGCAAGCGTGGTTGGTGCTTCATTTCGGAGATATGATACTGTCATTCTGCCAAAATTTCGAGCGGGAGTCAGCTGTCAGTGTCAAAATAACATATGATTCAAAAAGAAACCTCTAGATGGCTCACCCTGTATGTACATACACTTTGGTATGGTTTTATTTACTCCATCTGGTATGGTTTTATTTACTCTATCTGGAGCTCGTACAATTGTTTAATGTAATGTATTATCGAATGTTCCTTTCATGTAAAAGAATGCACACAGAGCGCTTTGCATAGTCTCAGTTATTGGTACATGGGTTTTGTATGCTGCCGATGATGAAGATGAGATAAACTTAACAAAATCGTCTTTTAAATAATTGTCCACAGTTTTTCTCATCAATTTGAGATGCCTTCGGTGGACTTGGTTCCTTCATATGTTGGTTCCTATAGTAGACTGAGCCTCTATCTACGGGACAAAACATATTTCTTAGCTGCCAAATACACCGAAATGATGAGCACCATCTTTAGACTAAGGGGAAACTCTTACCCCCTAAATATGTCCCACATCACACAGATCCATATACCTACTGTGCAACATTATGCAACCAGAAAGATCGCGAGGATGTGTACCATTTTATAGCAGTATGCTCCATTCTTACAGTATTCCGTTTGAATATCTTTGGAGTAGGGTCCATCGAGTTGGATGAAGCTATAATCATATTCAACAGGACAGAGGTTGGGACTTGGGACGCACTACAAAGTTTTAAAGTGATACGATGAAGAGTTCGTGAGTTATGAAAAAGGCCCCCTTAAAAGAGGTCAGTCATCGCCAATAACTCGGGCCCCAGGCCAGATTTCCAAACTCGAAGAATTTTTTTTTTTATTTCTTATAGAGAGTACAAAAACCGAGTTTGAAGTCGATCGGTTGAAAAATAAAAATGTTCCCATGTACAAACTTTGACCCCTTTAAAGGTTGAATTTCGAAATATCCTTCCTTATTCTTGTATACATCATAAAAGAAACCTCTATGCAAAATGTCTGCTTTCTAGAGCAAAGGGTTTGGGCTGATCATGATCAGTGAGTCGTAATTTCCATTTTTATAAATGATATTTCACTACAAATGTTCATAGGCTTTTAGGCTGATTGCACCATTGTTAACAACAAGTAAATCATTAGTAATCATTTAACAAATACATTTTTCTTTGCTGAGGTTATGTTCAAGAAAGAAAATCTATAGTCACGATAATGATTATATTCCTATATTTAAGTTTTAAATTAACGCCCCAATAATGACATAAATGATCAGAGATTTTGATTCTATTCAAAATCGAATGAAAACAATTTTCTTTTCAACATGCGATCGTTCAATTTCAGTCAAAACCGGTATCGAAATAAAATCGTTACTTTCGCACCTAAATTTTACGTCAGCGAAAATTAAGTTATCAACCATGAGCGTGATTCATAGCAAGAGTATCAAGTCACTTATACGATTTTTGTTTGTTTAAGTATGCTGATAAATTGCAACTCAAATAAAGATAAGTTGATAGATATAAAAAAAAAACAATTAAAGTTCCCACGAGACCATATGTGTCATAGACAATTAATCAATATCTAACTTATTGCACACTCTACCAGTAACCGGTATGAGTAAACCATTCTGCCCTTCCAATTTGACCAAAACAAAAAAGGTGATTTATATTAACTACAATGCTAAAAATCAGTTAAAATGAATTAATGGGGTATCTGTTTCAGTTCAGATAAATGTGGGCTTGGCCGATTAGATAATTGTATAAATTATCAAATTTTCACATAGCCTACCTACTATAGTTATAGCCATTAGTTTAACTGATGGGAAATTGTGCGTGAAATGTGAATTTTCGCCGGTACCACAGATAACTACAATTAACTCATGCTAATTGTTTTTTTTTTTTTTTTTTGAATAAGACCCACTTGTACACTTCTCATGATCAGTTAGTAGGATAAAAACTATCTAATGTGTTGAATATAATTGGAAAATAATTCCTTTTGAAGTCTACCCACAAAGCGATTTGGATGACAAAATTGTTAATGAACTATGATAAGTGTTTCTCTTAATATTAATAATCGATTTTAGAGTCCACTTTCAATAATGGAATTATCGATGAACAATTCAATTTGTAATGTTCAATATTATGAACCTATTAGGGTAAAACCCCCCAGTAAATACCCCTTGGCAATAGTTTTGAGTTCGCTAAATTAAAATATCAAAACTAGTTCTTCATTAAATCAAAAATTTATTATTTTTAATTTAATATAATTATTTTTTCTTTTTAATTAGTTTTCGCAAGGTTTTAATAAATGCAAAGTACCTACCTATTTGAAAAATGCAAAATGATTTAGAATTGAAATTCTATGTTCCTAATTTAAGCTCTTTCCGTTCCAATAACCAGTAGGTGGGTAACAATATCAAAATGTTGTTTGAACTAAATTTTTTACTGTTGATAAAAATAAAGGGTCCGCCATCTAACGTTTTTTTTCAACTAGTGCTTATTTCGCGAATGGTAACACTTAGCTCATTTCTGAATTGACAGATAATTAGTTTTATCCTTCCGCTGAACGAATATGGTTGTGTATACGCTTGAACAACGCTGGGAAATATTGCGACATTACTTTGAAAATCATGGTAATGTTGCAGAATGTGTGCGAAAATTGCGTACGGATTTTGGAAGAAGAGAAGCACCGTCAGCTCAGTATGTTCGTTATCTTGTGGAAAAAGTGAAAGAAACTGGCATCATCATCGATAAACCAAAGCGTGAAAAGCCATAAACAGTGCGTACACCCGAGAAAATTGCTGCTGTGGCAGAAAGTGTGCGTGAAGCGCCATCAACATCAATTCACCGTCGTTCTCAACAATTGAACATTTCGGAGACATCATTGAGACGAATTTTGCATAAAGACCTTGGTATGACGCCATACAAAGTCCAATTGGTTCAGGAGTTGAAGCCAACTGACCATCCAATGCGTTTTCGCTTCGCTAAGTGGGCCTGCGATCGAAGATCGCATTATCAGCCGCAGAGCTGATGTCGTTTGGCCACCGCGGAGCTGCGTTTTGACACCGTTGGACTATTATTTGTGGGGTGCCGTAAAATATAAGTGTTACGCCAACATGCCAGAGACAATTGACGCTTTAAAGGACAATATTCGTGAAGCCATTGGTGAAATACAGCTGCACACAGTCGATAATGTGCTTAAAAATTGGACCGATCGTGTAGGCTACTGCATATGGGCAGTCGAGGCAGCCATTTGAATGAAATTATTTTCCATTATTAACCGGAAGGATTGTACTTTCAAATAAAAAAAGGAATTTGAGAAAATATTCAGTAGTTTTTTTTTATAGCATTTTCAAAAAAAAAAAAAAGTTATTTGGCGGACCCTTTATTATTCAAATGATTTTAACATTTCTAACCCCCAGTTTCACAGTGGGAGTTTAAACTACACTTTTAGTTAAACTTTAGTTCAACAATTATTTCGGTTTCACAGTTTCGCTTAAAACTTGAACAGAGTTCATTCTGTAGTTTAAATTAAACTACAGTATTCCGCCGTTTAAACCTCAGATCGGGCGATTGTCAAAAACACAAATATTTGACGTTGTTTTGTATATTCTTTGAAAGAAAATACAAGGAACGAAATTGAAAAAGTCGTATAAAAGCTAAATACTGTACAATACTGCTAAATTCTATTCATAAAATTTCGTTAAACTGAGTTCAATTGTATTGAAGTTCAAATTATACTGTGAAACCGGACGAGTTGAAATTCAAATTTAAACTCACTCACTCAGGTTCAGTTGAACGATAGTTTAAACTTCCAGTTTGAAACTGGGGGTAACTGTTTTATTATATCTACAAATATTCAATTCAAATGGTACGGGCCATAGTCCAATGTTGGGCCCCATCTTCCCAATAACGCGCTGAATATAATTTTCTAACCCCATGGAATAGCTCGCGGTTAATCGGATGTGCGAGTTTACAGAGCCCCACGAGAAGTAATCCAATGGCGTCAACTTTTATGATCTCTGTGACCAATTCACTGGGACTTTCCGACATGTAATGTAATAATTTAATCGAGCTCTTCGAAGTCTTCGGTTCATGGGCACAATCACTTAAAAACATACACCAAAAAACGCCTCCGAAGTTCAAACTTATTTGAAAATTTTTCTTTTTAAGGTTCCGTTCCCATAAGGACGAAACGAAACCTTATTATTTTCGCTACGATGTCTGTCCATCCGAACCCACTAAGCCAATTTTGTTCCTATCTCAAGATCTAATTGACGTCAAAGGCTGAAATTTGCACATCAGTGGCCTATTTCACCAACTTACAAATTTGTATTGACAATAATTTTTTGACAATTTTGTTAGAAAAAGAGACGAATTCTGTTTCACCACAATTATTCTTAAAGCAAAATTGTAATTTTTCTACAGATTTTGTGAAAAAATACTTGTAAATACAAATTTGTAAGTTGGTGAAATAGGCCACAGGTATAACGTATAACCTATAGTTAAACGACAAATACCAATGATAGCGATACATTGATTGGTTTTGAAGTAATTAGTAATTTGATGAAAAATTAAAAATAAATTTGTAATTTTCATACAAAAAACAGTTTAATTTTGTACCTAGGTATAATCTAATTAAAGAACAACCGACTTTTCAAGACATCAACTCTGGCCAAGTGTGGAACATTCGGTAGGCGAGTGTACTCGCATTTGGCCGGTTTTTTTTTTGTATAATGAATCATGTCGTCATGTCATGAATCATGTATTGTCGAACCTCACATTGGCTCCCTCAATGAGCTGGGGACCAAGTAAAATTGCTATTTATAAAGTGAAGCAAATCCAAAAGAAACGGAAGAAGAAAAATATGCTTTAAAATTCGTGTGTTGAAAATATGGCATCCTCAAGCAGTGTCACCTATTTGGTATTAAAACGTTTTTCTTTTATATTTTTTTAATATTATGCGGTTGGAAATAAGGGAACAAAATAAATTTTCCGAAAATCCATTCATTCCGTCGCTCGTTGTTATCCGCATGCTCTCCTAATACCTATGATGTGTGCGAACTCACAAACTTTGACGATGACCAGATGTGACTATATACTGACAGATTACCGTCATCGGCCTAGGTTGTGCCTGAAGATAATGTTAAAAGGCTACCACTGGCAGTATTGGCCAGAGTGGTGGCATTTGGTTGTGTTTCATATACAAATGGTGAGTTGACCATCCCTTTCCAACAGCACCTGTCAACCCTTACCATATGGAATCTGTGGGACGGGAAAGAGGAAAGAGCCTTTAGGATCAGAATGCAGTTTAGTCATAAGTTATAGTGGGATTAGCTTAGGACGTATTTTTACTCTTAGGTTAGATTAGGTCTAGCTGCGGTTTCATGGGTTTAGTTTTGCGTGAAGTTCCCGTTATTTTTGCAGGGTATTGGCTGGCAGAAGTCCTTTAATGCATTTTTCACTTCTTTTCTTTTTAATTTATTTATTTATCCATCCGTCCGAGGTCTGCGAAGAGTAGGTAGATAACTTTCTTCTTGATTTTTGATTTTCATCTGCTTTGATACATTGTGAGGAATGCCCCTGTGGTCCGACACAGGCCTATTTTGCCTATAAAACTGCTCTATTTACTTAAATAGATAATTATTTAAAAACCTAACATCGATTTGCTAAACGTTTTCAAAAATACTTGCCATCAGTTCCAATTATGGCCTAACCAAAGTAAATTATAAATTTCTGAAGTACCATCTGGCCTAAGTTACTTACTTACTTAAGGTGGCGCTACAGTCCGGGGTGGACCTGGGCCCCAACCAACAAGCGTCTCCAGCCAGCACGATCTTTGGCCAGCTGTCTCCAGTTTCGCACGCTAAGTTGGTTGAGGTCCCCTTCCACTTGCGTGCGCCACCTGAGTCGCGATCTTCCTCTACTGCGCCGTCCCTCGGGTGTGGATTCGAAGATCTTCCAGGCCGGAGCATTCACGTCCATTCGCTCTACATGACCCAGCCACCGCAGTCGTTGGACCTTCACTCTTCTGGCTAGATCGATGTCGCTGTAGAGCCCGTACAGTTCGTCGTTGTATCTCCTCCTCCATTCACCGTTTATGCAGACGGGACCGAACATTACTCGAAGAAGAATGGAAGATTTTTTTGAATATCCTCCAGTTAGGTTTGGTTATGACAAATAGGACAAAATCCCTATTTACTTCACAGTCAGAAGCATATAAGCACATTCAACCATAAACTAAATTTCCCTGTGGAACTTGTATAAGTATATGGATGGTAAAATCTTTATTCCTTTTCACATAGGTAATGCCTTCACATTCACCTGAACCAAATTTGGTAGTGATATTGACAAAAAAGCACGTAGACTTGAAGAAATGGTGATCAATATAAGGTCAACACCTCCTGTCCGTTGTTTTGACAAATATTTTGTTATATTTAAAAAATATTGTCACTTTGAAGAAAGTTTCATCAAAACTAGTGTTCTTCGTTTTAAAAAAATATTCTTCAAATTGAAAAAACATTCTTCAATTCGACGCATTGTGCATTATGAATCAACGAAATTTTCTTCATTTTTACGTATTCTCTCCTTTAAATTGAAAATCAATTCTTCATTTCAACAATTCACTTTATTCATATTAAATAAATATTCTTCAATTTTAATCATCGATTTTCTTCAAAATAACTTATTTATTCATCATTGTGACACATCTATTTCTCAAAAATGATGATAAACAAAACAACAAAAAAAAATTTTTCAAGGTCAAAAACATTTTTTTCTTTTATTATCATTAGGTATATAATACAATTGAAAGTTTTATTTTAACTTACATTTTGATAAGTGATTTAACTTAAATATGTTTTTTTTTTTCTTTTTTGGACTTGACTTGATGAAAGCAGGTTTGGGTAAAGGTCCTAGCTAAATTTGGAAAAATTAAACAAACGGATTAAAGTTTGTTTAATGTTATGTCATTTAGAAATACAACGACTTACTTACCGCCCAGTTATGATGATCATTGGCTGATTATTTGCCTTGATGCATCTCTTCCGCACATATCCCTCGGTTTATCGAACTAGGAGAAAGATAGCCTAGAAAAGCATGTTGGCTTTGGGGAAAAAATTATAATAAAAAATTAACGTTTTTTTTAAACTTATTTAGCTGCGATTATATTTTCTTCTAGAAAGGAAGTGATGAAAAATATTTATTTTACTTACGTTTTTCTTATACAAGTTTGCTCAGTTGCCTCACTTTAATTTATAATTTCCTTGACACGTCTTCACTTTGTCACACTTTCAAGAATAAAAGTTATCACTTCGAGTTCAATATTGCACAATAAAAATAAAAAAGAAAAAACGATGAAAAATCTAAAAATATGTTATGAAAAATTGTTGATTTGAAGAACTGATTTTTCAAAAATTAATAAAATATTTTCTTCAATATCACCTACGGGATTTAGTTCAGTCAACGACTTCAGTTTGTCAATATGACGAAATTTCATTCATTTGAATAAAATACTAAATCGGAAAGCCGTTGAAGAAATTTTATTCATTTTGAATATTAAATTTTCAATAAAACGAAAAGTTTGATGAAAAATTGTTGATTCGAATAATAAATTCTTCAAAGATTGACAAAATATTTTCGTCAATATGACCTACTCGATTTGGTTCAGCAGATGGGTAATATATCGTCTGCGACATGTTGTTTATCGCACCCTTTCTTAAAATGGTAATAATCTTAATTTTCATCTGCAGAGTTCTATTAATTCTCCAAATTTTTATCAATTTTATTAAGGACACAAAGCCTTTGTAAATCTGCACCATTCTAAGGTTGCCATCTACGGTTTTTTTTTCGAAAATCAATAATTTTTTTATATTTTGGCCAGTAAGTATAGGTACTTTTGTTACTCCCTATATGAGACTGTTAACGAACCCAACATAAATTGACACGATTCTGGGAACACAATGCCATGAGGATTGTGCGGCAACTCTTTAGTTAGTTTAGATTCGGTCTATACGACTCCATAGTCGCTATGAATGTAGAAGTCGATAATAATATTAGACATTGATCTCATCTCAAGAAGTTCCACAGTCTTGTGTACTGCCAAAATATGTGCACATTGCAAGTAGGTACCCCGAAGTCTCAGAGTAATGCGTAAGTTAGTCGGTCACATTACATACGCCTCTCTATAAATGAGGAAAGTTGCAGTAATAGGACTAAACTGCTGAGACATTAATTTCCCACCTGATTAATTGGACACATTTCTAAGAGATGCTTTTTTTGCAATTTCACAATTTTCTTGCCCGTAGCTAAGACAAATTCCCAATAAACATATTTAATAAATTATCGCAATACGTCAATACGATAAATGAGCTTTCCAATTAGACCCATCCGCCCACTTGTACCTACTTCCTCTATTGATAAATAAGCCTTTTGAATGCATAAAACCTAGTGATAACACGATATGTATTCTTTATTGCATTTTGAACGATTATACAATTAACTCTTTATTAAAAATACCTAACTACAGTGGAACTTCCATAAGTCGAACGCTCAAAATGAAAGAAAATAAATTCGAGTTATAGAAACTTCGAGTTATGGAGGCCAAAATTTGAAAAGTTGAAGGCGCAGAGTTCTCAATAAAACTTCGAGTAATAGAGAAATTCGACTTAAAGAAGTTCGAGTTATGGAAGTTTGACTGTATTACTAAGATGTATTTTTTCGAAATCATTCGACAATTATTCATATACTTTTGGACGCCCCACAAGACAGGCTGCTAATGCTCATGACCATACAGTACATTTGACAACCGCGAGGATATCAACTTTCCAAAACTCCTTCTGTTATAGGACAAGCAAACTTTGACACTCGTTTCCTGGGAATATATTTCCAGAAGACTACAATTTGCAGCAATTTAAGTGCAGAACTAACACACATCTGCCAGCATCTCGGGGCGCTGTTGAAGCGTTATAGGTTCGCCTTTCCCGGTTCTCCCAGATATTTTTTTTACATATTTAAAAAAAAAAATATCTGCATATTTTTTGTAAATTGTGTTATCCGCCACAGTGCAGGGGAATTGCTTTTGAAACAAAATTACAATAGTTATCGATTGTCTTTGAGGGTGTCATTGAAATTATTTATTATGTTTAACGCCCAAAGCGTCTATAACAATTGCGCCAAGTTACAATATTGCTACCAACAATTTTCGAAAGTTGTACCAAACATGTCGAAAGCAATTTCAAGAATTCTATGACATAATTAAGACTGAAACAACTAATGGTAGACCAACTATAAGGTCGATATGTTAGCAACACCGTTAGCAACTAGAAAAGTTAAAAAAAAAACTCGATTTTCCGTAATTAACCGTCAAGTTCACAAGTGATCGTTATAAATCCCCCCATAACAGCTATAACCGGTATCGAAGTTAAAAATCTTTGTTTCACACCCAAATTGTCTGCAAATTTGACGTCAGCGAAAACGTTATTGTCAGTTTGATGACTCATGAAAAGTCGTCGTCCATACATCAGCCACAAACCACTGTATGCTTTTTCAGACAAGTAAATTATAGATACTGAGTGATAATTATATAACATGTGAATGAGAAAAAATTCAATAAATACTCGTAAAATCAATTAGACTGCCCACGAGACCATATTAGTCATACTTACTTCCTTTTATATCAAGTGATCGTTAATAGATTAGCAGATAATAATAGTGAACTGTCAAAGTTATTAATTACCGAAATGCCATTTTGTTATTTTTGTTTTGTATTTGACGTATGTATCTAAACAAGAGCAAATAATGTATGCGTGCATAGCATAATACTCGTAGTACAACAAAAACGGTCAATCGTCAATTTGGCGTTTCGTTGGGAATTGTTTTTATTCAAGAAATTGAAAGTAATTTCCATATCTATTTTTGTCCATAGATTATTTCGGACTTGCGTGATGAGATAGTTTAATTGGCTAATTTTCGAATACCAAGTAGCTACATATTATTAGATATATATAAAATTATGTCTATTCGTTAATTTGGATATGAGGCAAATATTTTGCACTGTACCCCAGGTATCTACAATTCTACATACCTATCTACGATTTTGAAGGTTATCTGTATGTTGAGTGGAACTAGGTAGTGCATACCATATGGAGACTTGAAAATAATCACTTTTTACAGTGTATAGGCAAATAGGCATAATTTAAATAGTGCTTCTATGTGTATTTTTTATATCCAACTATTAGACTTTGGAGGTAAACAAAAACAACCCATACTTTGACGAACCACTTTACTGGCTAATGTAGACGGCTAAGCTTTCATAGATTTGGGAATGTTTTGCTATATACTGACAGTTGTGTTAAGGCGCCAAAATAAATCTAAATGTCTATGCTATCTAATATTAAACACATGAATTGCGTAGGTATGTTATGTTTGTATGGGCGCAGTGATTAATTTGCTAGACTGCCGGACTAATAAGCGAGAGGTCTCAAGTTCCACTAATTTATACTTAAAAAACATCTGAAAAAAATATGACTTCCTAACAGCGATTTAAGAAATGCCTTGAATGTACAAAATTTGTTTCTCACATCCGAGTTAATTCTCTCATGAGAACTACGCATACATACATAGTGATAGTGTATAAGAAACGACATTTCTTATCTGAAAACCACAGATATTATATAAACAGGACCGATGTTTGTACCAACCATTTAGCTTAGAGTGGGTAGATACCTACAGAGAAAAACATTTTTGGTAGACCAATTCGAAAAAAAAAATCAGTTTTTAACATTTTAAGTTTTTCTTTAATTATGTATAGATACTTGTTCAGCAAATGTAAGGAAAAGACAAAAGTTTCAAGAAAAAATATCAAGAGTGATTCTTAGCGCACTCTGCGCCAATGTCATTTTACGAGGCAACAGTCGGGCCTGGTGAAGTCCTTCATTACTTCAAAGTTATACATATCTGTCAATTGTGACGAACAATTTTGCTTCATGAATGATGTTCAAAAAGTTGCAAGCCAGCGCATCACCCAGTTCGCCCAGTTCGGTGGTGCTCTTTTCGACTTTGGCGGGCCAGCGAGATTGTACATAATGTTCTCTTATAATAAAGATCCCCTGACGAAGATACCAAACCCTGTCGAAACGGCGGGAAAGTTAATGGAATAACTGGTTTCATTGCATCACCAATTTGACAAAAAAAAAAGAGGAATAACTATCCTTAAACCAATATTCTATTGCCCGGATTTTTATCTCCCTCGGCAGATAGGCCATTCTATCCAGCAGATTTGTTGGGCTTAAATTTGGATATCGATATCGTCAGTACCTACTCTGACTAAAACCGTATTCCCATCATGTTCATCACTGCGGCCTTTTGTTCGGACCTTGTATTCTTGTGTAAATTTTTCTTCCCTTTGTAGAACTCCGGAATATGGGATCTAGTGCCCGCTAGGTCCCCTGGTGTATATTGAAGTATCGAAATTATGTAATGGCAATGAAAACGTTTCGCCCCGTAGTCGATTAGCCTAAGTCCGTTACCGGCGAGATGTTGTTGTGCAGGCTGAGCTTTCCGACTGTATAGCCAAATATGTCCTTTCTTTCCGATTTTTTCGCTTTTTCCAGCGGTAGAGCTAGCCATAATTTTGATATTACTTTTAGGCGAAATTGTGTGCTATATTTTATTTAGAACTAGCTGAACCCTCACCGGCTTCTCCAGGCCTTTTTTGCTTTTTTAATTTATTAATTTTTTTTTTTTCAATTCTTTTGGCCTATTAATAGGCGTATTTTTTTGAGAATCTATAGCTAGCTCACTTTTACTTTTACATGCAAAACTGTTATACTCACTTTTGGTTATGTTATACTCACTTTTGGTTTTACATACAAAATTGTTATACTCACTTTTGGTTTTGTTATACTCACTTCCCAAAAAAATACGCCTAATATTGATTTCGTAATTACCGACATTTAAAAAAAATCAACTAAATTGGTTGAAAATTACGGTCGACAGAGCGAAATATACAGTTTTTGCCACCTTGTTTTATATATAAAGAGATTGCGAGAAGACGACCTACCCGTCCGGCTTAAGCCGTGCACAGGAATTGTTCTTTCCTAAAATGCGAGAAGTGAGAATATAATTCGATTTGCTGGAACTCGAACTTTCTTTCTGCCTAAGCTATAGCAAAACGAACAAAACATAAAAAGACTCATGAAAATCGGCCTATAGTTATGGGAGATTAGATAGATATAACGTCATCGAGTTTCACCCCATAGAAGATGTTTTTTGTATAGGAGGTATACGATTTTGAATACATTTATGTTAGGGAGGTGCCATGCCATTTTTTCCAATTGTGACTCCAGACCCAATACCTAAGATTATCCGTAAGTTTGAGCTCAATCAATTCGGTGGTTTTCGAGATAAACGATTTTGAATATTTTTTTTTGTATGGGCGGTATCAAGCCCATCGATTTTGAATTTGTTTGGCCTATCGTCTGATCACCGTAATTACATACTAACATTTAAAAAAAAAAACAGTAAAATTATCTTTGACTATACCGAATCTGAAATACCCGGTATGTACTATATTATTGTAAACAATATTTTAGTATTAAAAAAGTGGGATTGGGAGGTATGGGTAGTTTTTATTCGACCAAGCTAATTTTTTGTCAAAATTTTAAATATTATTAAAACAATATGTGCAAAGTTTGCTATTTTTACTGTTGCTATTTAAATTTAATTTTTACCATCAAAAAGCTATATAAATCTGATATTTTTGTATGGGAGGTAGTAGTAGTTTTCATCCGATCTTGCTCATCTTCGAACTTAGCCTCAGTTTGGTCGATAAAAGTTTACGTACCAAATTTCAACTCGATAACTCTTAAATTACGCTAATCGCTAATCGACTAAGAAAGTGTTGCTGATCAACTGCCCTAACTTTGACCGGGTCCCTAACATTGACCAGTTTTTTCAGCGCCTCCAGTGCCCAAATGAATCAAACTAACCAATTTTTCTCCACCCGTACCATCTGTTGTTCTGAAGAGAAAAATGGGTTGGTTCGGTTCGGATGAGTCAGTAAATATCGTCTAAGAGCGGTCAGTTGTCCATCATCATAACTATAATTGAAATTTCAAAATAAGCATTATACCTCTTTCGTCACCTTTTAACTGTTTCTGTCATAGAAGATAGCAGTAGGTATAATCGTCATAGCAGAGTCATTGAACAGGTTATACGACATACAACAATCACCATTCCGACATTTTGAGAAGGTCAGCAAATGCATTATTTTCATTTTAGAAAAAGAAATAATATCGAAAAGTAGTGATGTGGTATAAGCGAGAATTAATATTTTTCTTTTTTAATCCGATATGAAATTTTGTTTATATAGATAGGATACATAATAGGGGTATTCACGATTCGGTGTATCTAGGTCTAGTAAAATTGTGAAATTGTATTTTTTTTTATCACACATCGTGAGCACACTTTTTCTAATCTCTATAGCAACACTAGAAAATAACAAAAAAACATTGGAAATCGAACTGACATTTGCGAACAAAACACTAATACATTTTACACTATTGTATTTTTTTGTACCTATAGGTCTGGGGTAGGTATTGTAAAAGTGTAAAAGTGTAGCAAGTATATTTTGTTGTTATAGTGTAAGAAAACTTCACACTTTTACACTTTCACAATGGTACTAGACCATACACCGAATCGTGAATACCCCTAATGTATATTGATCAAATGTCCTCATATTCGTATAAGCGTTTCCCAACGGCTGTGTAGATATAATAATTTTCCAAGTTGTTTGTTTCCGTTGTACTTCTTTAATACGTTAAAATTTTTTTAAATCTACTTTAATTTTCTGTAACAGCATTCGAGTTCCTGTTCACCAATCTGTGATTAGTTATGCTCAGATTTTAACTTAGGTATACTGCACATTAAATTTATTCTGACCTCTAATAGAGTGCACTCTGATCATCCTCTCGACGAAAAAGAATTTCAATTCAGGGCTAAAAAAGAGACACGAATGTGTTTTTGACAGTTCAGGCTCTGCTCTGATTTCTAAACTAAAAAAAAAACAAAATATGTACCTACAACATGTTATTATTCCATTGTCTATCATATAAGTTTTAAGTTGAACTTTCGTCTGTAAAAGACGTGCTGCCCCCACCGGTCATCTAATGGTCAATTCATTAGTTTTTTTCTATTTTTTATTTGTAGATCCTATACAGTCCGTGTTGGGAATTTAGAACTCAACTAACAACGATTTCCACTTAGTAACACACAACAATTTCTGAGAAGTTTCTGTGCAGATAACTTTTCCTTCCTGAGAAAAACACAAACAAATAACCCAGCGCTACCATTGCTACCTCTACATATACAATTCCTGACATAATTTCAAATCAATTTCCGAACTATCCACTTATCAACAAAATTAAATTTTATCTCTTCAGCGAAATATAAAAATAGAAAAAAAAAATAAAAAATAACCCCAATACCTACTTTTATTGCCCGAGTATACCTATATGTATATGTAAGTAGCTCAATTTGATCGTGGACGCGGTGCCGACACAACCATGTAGTGAGGCGGCATAGTATAAAATTGTATAACAATTGTGCACTTTGTGATGAAAGCATACAATTTTTACCATGGAGGACACATTATATGAAAATGATTTTAATAATATATTGGGGCACTTCAGATTGCGCCCTAAAGGGGTATTTACAAAATCGGAGAAATTAGTTTTCTTTACTTCTCATAGAGAGTACAACTTTGACCCCCCCCCCCCTTTTACCCCTTTAGGGCGCAATTTGAAGTACCCCAATATCTTAAAATCATTTTCATATAATGTGTCCTCCATGGTAAAAATTTCATGCTTTCATCACAAAGTGCACAATTTTTTTACTGTGCCGCCTCACTAATATGAATTGCATTGTTTATATTATATGATATGATACATATGGACATGGACAGAGCTATAGATATAGATAAGATGTTAGGGGCGCGTTATAGCTTCGCTTTTCACGAGAAAAAGATTTTAACAAACAAATGACACATTATGATTATTGTATGCAACTGATTGCAATGAATAAAGTATATAACTAAATACGAGTTGCTACGTAATTTGTTAATTACGATTACGAGTGTTTTATTGTTATCATGCTGCCTAACAAACATGTGCTTTATTAGAAGTAGCTAGTGATTATAATTATTATTTGTGATTAAGCACTTTCACCGGATGTACGATCGTATACCGACAATATAAATAATTTCAATTATTGAAGGTGAAAATCCGATTAGGACCTAAGAACATTTTGCTTAGGCAACTGGCAATTTTAAATTTGCCCACTTATAGGGTAGGTATGTGTACAATATACACCGTAAAGGGACGTCTAAATTAATAAACAACTTATCAATAAGATACTGACACAAACTAGAGAAAGCTTAATGCATCACTTCCGATCAGTGTTGCCATGAAAATATTTGGACAACTCCGCAATTGTGAAGAAAAAAGTTGTATAAAAAAGTTGACAGCTAGACGTCTAACATAAATTACACCAGATGATGAAACGACCGCTTGAACTGTAGAGCTCTTTGGTTAAGGTTTCCTTCCAAAAGTAAATTTATTTTCCATGAAAAAATATGATTTAAGCTTTCAATTAATTTCAGCACTTCTAATACCTTCGACGAATTCAGCCCGACTTTCGTTTATTTTTTCCAAATTTATTTAGGTAAATTTAATCGAATTGCATTAACTACTCATTGTGTTCCTCCCATTTTCGAGATTGAAAAATTTCCCTGAAATGGATTTATACTAGAGCTAGAGCTCTAGCGCATATGTTAGTTTTTTGAAACGACAAAAATGATTTGTTTTTGAAATTTAAAAGCAATTTTGTTTAAATACCTATAAATACCTACAAATATGATGTAAAAATAAAATAAGTTTTGTTATTGTGTTTTAAGACATTAAAGAAAACTGAAAGGAGCATTTTCGGTGTTCTCTCACTTTTGACGTCCACTGTATATGGAGTTTGACATGCCACTACACTAGTCATCTATAGCGGTCAATGGAACGCGGCCATTGAGATATCAAAAATTTTATATCTTTTGACAGTTTACTGTGTCTATTTAAACATCCATATTATCTATCGATATCATCGATAACTCGAGAAAAATTTATCCGATTTTCATGACTTTGATTTATAGATTTGTTGCATATTTAGGTCTTAGAGTGGTGGTAGAGGGGAAAGGGGTAAAGGATGGGGGAGGTATGGGGTATCTTTGGAACTACTCGGTCGAGTCACGACTGCGGACGGAGCTGCGAGTAGGTATAAGTATCTACCTAACCCTAACCTATATAAGAATTGCTGAGAGCAGATTTGTATCGACCAACTCAAAATTTACATTCAAAACTGCCTCAATTTTAACAGATTTCAAAAAGCAAATTGAATTTGCAGTGAAAAGCAGATGACTCTTTTACACTTATTGCGTGTCTGATCCACCTCAGAAGTAAATGAGATAATCGTGACAGTATTTCTACTCAAGAAACACAAAAGTACTCCTGTACTTTTATCTTTTCTTTTATGCAGCTCAGATTCACTAAGCAAACCAAATATTAGTGTGTTGTGTGAATCTAGAAAAAATCTGCCGCACAGATTTATTTCGATTTTAAAAATTTGCAGCTGGGTTAAAAATCTGAAAATGCTGAGAAATCTTCACTTACCTATATGGCAACGATGTTAAAACAATTTATTTAATTTTCTTGTGATTTCAAATATATTTTAAGAAAGTTTTTCTAATTATCATAACTCTCGCGAGTGTTTTTAAAACACGACAGTAAAACTGTCAATACAACCTTTCAAAGTTTTCATATTGTGTATAATGCATCTGTTGGTGCCAAAAATAAAATTCACCCAAGATTGGCTGCGAGAAACATCTACCTATTTATTTATTTAAAATACTTCCACTCACATCCGGTAAAGAAGATGATATCATTAAGTGCAAAATACTTACATATATCTTCTGTTTCATTGTCAAAGTCATTTTGAAAATCCCTTCATGTTTCAGTAAACATTTTCTATTGAAAAGCTCTGTGCTGCAAGTTTTGTTTTTGGCTGCTTTCAAGTATTGCTAAATGATCATTGTTTTAAAAATAACATATATTCGGCACAGATGAAGCAAATGATTCATAGAAAGTGATTGAGCTGAACAAAATAATAACCTGATAAAATAGTGTAAGAGGTGTAGTCACATTTCATACAAAAATATGCAGCAGAACAAAAAAAATGGTTGGGTTAGATTAGGATCGGATGGCAGGGCTAAAGTAGGCCCATTGTTACACCACATCAGGATGTATTGCCCTCAATCTATCCGTTGAACCAATACCTAGAGACATAACAACTTTGTATTTTCATGCGCTAACTTATGATCTGTCAATGTCAAAATATCAGTCAAGTTTTATATTTTAATTATGGTGAAGTTCCCGAACGAGCAGCCATCGGTTTGAAATTATTAAAAATTACATCCGTAATTCAGATGGTGGTCGCCAGCTTTGAGAGCACTTAACTTAGTCCAATTTTCGGTCTTAATAATAGCCTCACCAGAAATTCACTACGTTCTAGTGGACAAAATCAAGTCAAACTATTTACTATTGAATGTTCCTGTAAAATAACGCAACGGTCGAAGTACCTACCGAAAATATTCCAGCCGTAAGTCCTTCAAACTGAGGCAAATGAGTCAAGTTCATGCAGTTCATACGAATTGTGAATCTCTCAGTTCACATTGTGGCGAATTTCGCATAAAGATCTTGGTCTACACACTTACAAGATCAAATTAGCTCAAAAACTAACGCCTCTTGATCATTTGAAGCGCTGAAACTACTCCAATTTGGTTCAGGAACAAGCAGATATATGCTGAAGAGTTGTCGAAAATTGGCTTCAAAGAATCGATCGCTGCAAACATGGTGCTGTTGTCATATGAACGAGATCGGATATGTCCATTAGTCTCCGTTTTACTTATATACAAAATTGTT